>BPTQ01000008.1:332099922-332437842 GCA_019973895.1 Chrysanthemum seticuspe | reverse complement strand
ACTCACTCAACCTTTGTGTTGACACTTTTAGCATGTTTTATCTCAGGTATCTAAGGCATTCACTTCATGGCATGCATTTGGACACATCATGGAGTCGCGATGACGACGCGTCTCACTTGGGTTTTATGTACTTTAAAACATCGTTTGAATTGTAACAAACTTATTTCCGCACAAGTTGATTTTCATTTGGGACCTACTTTGTAACTCTGATTGTTTTATTAAATCAAACGATGTATTTTCCAAACGACATTTTAGGTCGTTCAATATAACTGTGATTGTGATGCTATGACAGTCAATCCCCAGGAATTCCATTCCGCTGCAAAACAGGTAATTTGGGGGTGTGACAGATTGGCATCAGAGCTTCGGTTATAAAGAACTAGGTTGCATCATTGACCCTAGACTATAACTACATTATCATAGCATCTCATCATTTCATCACAAGTGCATGTTCACTTTACATGCGGTTTTTACGTACATTTTCGAGTTATTTACTTTCATTTCACATCGATTGTCACATGGATGCCCTTAAATACCCATCCCATTATCTTTTCCTCATACTCTAACGTGGAGAATTCCTTGTCATTCCCTATCACAATTTTTATATCAGCTGATTCATCATCGATAACGACGAATGCCGAGATAAACTTTTAAATAGGGCGAAGTCACTCTCACTCCTTTGTTTCACTACTAACATGTCGAGTTACACTTTATTCACACATTAAGTCTCTAAACCATTATACACTTGAAACACTTACGACACCTCATAACCCATTCCTTAGGAAACCGTCGATCATTTTGAAAAATAGCCTCAAACTTATCATTTCTTATCACATTTCTTTGGAGCGTTTATTATTAACATCGGATTTTGCTACGTCTCACATTTCCTCTTGTTTTGAAGAAGATATGGCACCGAAGAAAGCTACACCTGAAATGACTCAAGCGGCTATTCAAAAGTTGGTAAGGGATAGTGTAGCAGAGGCATTAAGGATTGAAAGGGAAACGGTGACTGCTGCTGCTGCCGAGGCCGCGGCTGCTGCTGAAGCTGCAAAACTTGCTGCTGCTGCTGCAGTAAATGTAAGAGGGTCCGGGGTTAAGAGCTGTTCTTACAAAGATTTCAAAACTGGTGAACCCACCAAGTTTAGAGGGACTGAAGGAGCCACAGCCATGGTGCGATGGTTTGAAAAGTTGGAATCCGTGTTTTTGCTTTGTAACTGTCCGGATGATAGTAAGGTTAAATTTTCTACGAGCACATTACTCGATGGAGCATTGTCTTGGTGGAATTCTTATGCTCAACCGATTGGAATGGAGAATGCTTTCAAGCTTACTTGGGAGGAATTTAAGGGTTTGGTGACTAAGAAGTTTTGTCCTCGTACGGAAGTGAAAAAGTTGGAGACAGAATTCTATGAACTAATGACTATTGGGTACGATATTGACACTTACATTCGAAGGTTTCAAGAATTGGCCGTGTTATGCCCATCTATGGTTTCGGATAATGAGAAGCTACTGGAGGCTTTCATTGAAGGACTTCCCGAAATTATTCAAGGTGACGTGACTTCTTCTGACCCGCAAACGATTGAGGAAGCTATTCGATTGACTCAAAAGCTCATGGCTCAGGTAGTGAAGAGAGGCAAGTACACCAACACCAACCAAAACAACAACAACCCCAACAACTGCATCAACTACTACAATAACCAAAACAACAACAACAACAACGGCGATAACCAACTCAACAACAACAAAAGGAAATGGGAAGACGACCAAGGAGATTATAACAACAACAACCACAACCGCAACACTAACCATCATCAACAACAGAAAAGAGGGCAAGAAACTGCGCTGGTATATGTTGCTGCACCAATAGAAGGCAGAGGTTATGCTGGAACCTACCCACTATGTAATCGATGTAAGTTTCATCACACGGGTCTTTGTCCTGCTAAGTGCTACAAGTGTCAACAACTGGGACACCTTGCCAGGAATTGTAGAGGCAAGGCCATGGTTACATGTTACAGATGCGGGGAGCAAGGACATTATCGGAATCAATGTCCTCAAAACCAAGGTCAACAAGTCGAAGGTGCTCATGGGAATGCATACATGTTACAAGGAGGAGAAGCTCGTCATGGTCACAACAACGCAGAAGACTGAAGAAATTCTGAAACTAACAGTCTTATTTTCCTTATGTACTATGTTGTACTAATTTTATGTCTTCCATCGTATCCGAAACTTTATAACTTAACGATGTACTACTTTTGCTAAACTACTCGTTGTAAAATATTCTCATCTATCGTACTTTATTTTTTTCCGATTTGTTATCATTTACGAGGATTTTAATTCTTTTTACTTTAACTATCATTTTAACGACACTTCTCCATGTCTTCTCTCCTCGATGTTCATCACAATTTTAACATCAGTTGACTCAACACCAAACAACATATGAGTCGATTAGTCCAAGCATTGCATAGTTACTCCTAAATTATACATAGCCTGATCACCTATGTCTAATTCAGGAAGAATCATGCAATGAAGGGAGTAGTAGGCTTATATGTGTAAGCAATTCCGTAATCGAGCCAAATTTTCAAAAGTCCTCCTTCAAACCAATTTAGCCTAATCTCATGAAAGTTCTTGTTTGATGAGTTGTGAGATTAAGTGAAAATTTGTGGGTAAAAAGTCTTTTGAGGGTTTTGCTCGGGAATGGGAAAGTTTGCCACATCAAACCCTAAACCCGATAGACTAACACGAACTGAATTCAGGGACTGAATTCCTTTTTGGATGGGCGAATGTGACAACTCGCAATTTCAGGTCATTTCTCGACACAATTCATGTCTCATTATTTCAACATTTATAGTAAACTTGGTTTACTTGTTTCAAATTCGCGTAACCTTTAAGGTTTAGCGGCGAATTCATGATCATTACATCACGTACATTTCATATGGACTGAGATTAGTCTACATTCCATTGACATCATTTGCATCATGATAATTCATTCATGACATTTTATTTCCCATTCAACGCGTAATTTTTATATTTAATAAACTTTATCGCGTGAGTTATTATTTTGAATATTTAATCCATTACTTTCAAAAATGATCCCGATGTATTTTTAAACTTACATTTAGTTCATAAAAACTATATTTTTAGTTTTCCTAGTGTTTCAAATTTATTTGGTATATTAATCGTTAAAGTTAAATTATTACGACGTTTTCTAAAAAAAAAAAAAAATTATACGATAATTATTTTAGCACTCAAAATTCACAAGGAATGTATTTTTACAATTTTTATTATATCATTACATTCTATTTTGACCTATCAAAAACTTACTTGTACTAAAAATCTACCATTTACCTTAAATACACAAGTGTATACACAAGTTACAACCTATGTTTATTTTACATACATCTTACTTACACAATATATAAAAAGAAAAAAAAAAATAATAATTGAGAAACAAAAGCCCATAAAATCCGGTCCTATGGATTTGCATTTATGAGTTGGTGATATTTTTTCTTTGATTGCATATACTTGCACACTACATAAAGTTTATTCATTCATTACATTCATTCATGTTTTCAATATTTCACCTAGTAGCAAAAATATTCCTCTCTTGTTTCTCATCAACAAAACCGGCCTTCAAAGAGCTCCAAAGGGATCAAAATATTTTCTCAAGTTCAAGTGTTATAATCAATCTAGTTTATACTCTTTTTATGGTTTTGAAATAAAAACCAAGAGTATTTAGGATAATCCTTGTTACTAGCACCTCATCATATTCATTTGTAAGCTTGTTTCTTTCATTTTCATGTTTCCTTTTTCATTTCATATTCATCTTTTCATTTTTGGAGAAAGTATGCATGATATGTGATTTATACCATTTTTCATGATTTATTGAGTTATATATATACATATTGGTCATCCTATAAATATTCCCATGGTATTCTTTGGTCTTGATGGTGATTAGGAACCCATGACACCCTAAGAAGGTGTATGGTAGGATTAGATTAGCTTGGGAGTTGATTTGAAGGGATTAGAATAGGTTTTGTCCGAGAAAAACTATTTTCAATACGTATTAAAAAGGTTCTGTCCTTGTTTCATTTTTCTGGAAAACTACCCTAAGAAGGTGTAATGGGGTAGGATTAGATTAGCTTGGGAGTTGATTGAAGGGATTGAGAAATAGGTTTTGTCCGAGAAAAAACTATTTTCAATACGTATTAAAAAGGTTCTGTCCTTGTTTCATTTTTCTGGAAAATCCGACTTTAGCCACGACTTTTTGGCCTTGATATTTAGAAAATATACTTTAAAACGAATCCGTGGCCGCTTGAACGGATAAAAACGGACTTATAACGAAGAAGTTATGGATTTTACAAGTTTGACGACGAAATACATTATTTTCAGAAATTTCAGCTTTGCTGTTTTTACATTGTTTGGGTCAAAAACGAGCCTTAAGCTTCACAAATTATTTCGACTTCTCAAAATTATATTAGTTTACTTCGATACGAAGCTAAGGACGTATTATACGTAGAAAACGGATTTGAAACGACAAAGATATACCCGTTTTCATAAAGTTGCCGTAACTATTATTTTCTGAAAAACTATATTATTTTTACGTTACAAGTATTACATTAGCTGTAACGACCATGTTTGCGGCTGTTTTTAACGAGGTTGTGAAACTTTTTGGAACGAAATGTCTTCTAGTAAAATCAAGTTCACCGGCCATATTTTTCAAAACAAAAAGCTGTTTGTAAAACGGAGTTATAGTAAATTAATTACGGATGTTCAAACTTGGCTGAAATTTATTTTCTGCACACAATCAACAAAAATCACTATCTTTAACCCTTAATATCTTTATGATCGAGACCTTTTGGACGAAAACTCCTGAACTGAAACTTTTAGATATCGATACAAACTTTCCAAAACCGTCGAGTTCGTTCTCTAACGATCGACGTACACCGTTTTACGGCTAGTTTTCCAAAGCCATTTTTGTTAATTTCATGATAATTCCGACGACATTGTTTTGCGACGAAAAGTGAAAATTTCACTATAAAACATTACGAAACCATTGTAGGATGACATTTTGACGTAAATACTTGTAAAGTCATTTTTGAAGGGTCAAGACGTCAAAAGAGTATTTTTCGACGAGTAATATTTTCAAAACCCGCAAATGGTATAAATAACATACGAAGGGCATGCATAACATTACATTGCAACTCATGACATATCATATCATTCGTACTAGGTCACGGATAACGCATCTCATTATACCTCAGTGTACTCACTCTTGTCATCTCATCAGTTTACCAAGTGAGTTTTCATAGCCCCTACCTTTACTTGCTTTCATAACTGTTTTGGGGGAGATACATGCTCAAACTGTTGCATTTACTTTCACAAGTACTTTAACATTTAAGGATTACTGTGAGTCATAGCCCCACGTTTTCTCGTTTTAATTATTTATGAAACTCTTTGGGGGAGATGCATGCTCAATAATGTTTATTACATTCATGACTATTTGCAAATTATATGTTTATCCGAACTGAATGTTTAGTCATGCAAAGTAACAGTATTACCATACGTAGTATTTCCATAGTACATTCATTGGACTGATGGTCTTGGTATATACATTGGACTGATGGTCTTGGTATATACATTGGACTGATGGTCTTGGTATATTCATTGGACTGATGGTCTTGGTATATTCATTGGACTGATGGTCTTGGTACATTCATTGAACTGATGGTCTTGGTATAATCATTGCACTAATGGTCATGGAACAATTTGAAACCGTACGAATTATGTGTTATATTAAGTATCTAGGGATACATTAAGTTAGGTACTATTTTGTGAGTTCAATTGACGATGTGGGCTTGAACATAAACTATATTACATTTTGGCAGTGGGTTGTGAATACACAGGTTGCAAGTTTTTGTATGGGCGGAACTTGGAACTGGGTGGATTTACAATGCCTTTGCTGCATAAACAATTTTGGAAGGCTTTTCATTTCAAAACAAACTCTATGAACTCACTCAACCTTTGTGTTGACACTTTTAGCATGTTTTATCTCAGGTATCTAAGGCATTCACTTCATGGCATGCATTTGGACACATCATGGAGTCGCGATGACGACGCGTCTCACTTGGGTTTTATGTACTTTAAAACATCGTTTGAATTGTAACAAACTTATTTCCGCACAAGTTGATTTTCATTTGGGACCTACTTTGTAACTCTGATTGTTTTATTAAATCAAACGATGTATTTTCCAAACGACATTTTAGGTCGTTCAATATAACTGTGATTGTGATGCTATGACAGTCAATCCCCAGGAATTCCATTCCGCTGCAAAACAGGTAATTTGGGGGTGTGACAGTTGCTACAGTATCTGATATTGTTCTGCTGGTGTTGGACCTGGTATGGGATGAAGCAGTAGCTGGATTGGGTTGAAATTGAGCTTGATTTGGAATAGGTTAGGGGTTAATTAGGTTAGTGGTTCTTGTTTCATCAGAGTGCAAGCCATAGTGGCTAAGGAGTATTGTAAGTCTAATTTCTGTTTTGATCATTAAATCTGTCATTAAATATGTTATTAAGTGATTATTGGTATTGTTTGATCTGTGATTGATTTTTGTTTAGCTTGATATAGTCTAGATCTGTTAACTAGTTCATTATCAGTAGCTTAACTAGTGTTTGGATTTGCTAAATTAGTTGTGATAGAGATAAGCTAAACAGATAGGAGTAGTTAATACATGCTCATGTAGTTATTTGATAGAGATTCTAAGTCTTTGTTATAGTAGTTTTATTCAAAAAGTCAAAATCACTTTGTTCTTAATCTAGAATCTGTTTCTGTTTAAATCAGTAAGTAGTAAGTTGCATATTAGCTTAAAAACAACTAGATCTAGCTTTTGGTAATCTTCATTTGTCTTAAATCATCATAATCATTTCATCATTTTGGATCAAAATTCACTTTAGTCAAAGTTGTGAATCTGTCATCAATAGTCAAAATCTGTTAAATCTGTTTTTCAGAGAACTTTGATTCTATCTCATTGATTCATTACTAAGTGTTAGAGTTTCAAATTTTGGAATTTACAAGTTCAACTGGTCTTATTTTGATAACAACTTTTTGTGAAAACTGATTCAATCATTTTAAGCATCAAACTAGCTGCTTAATTAGCCACTATTTCCCCTGTTTCACACTCAGAATAAACTGAGTGTGAAACAGGAATTTTGCATCTGCTACATTTGAGTCAAATCATTGAGTTAGAGTCTTGTTTTTGGCACTTTTGTAGCTGGTCAGGTGTTCTATAGGTCTGCACTATTGATTTTGAGTATAGCTTATTGAATAAGCCTGTGCATAAGCCCCAACAGTAGGGGTGATTCACTGTTTTGATAGTATAAGCAGTTTGCTTAAATCATGGTTCTGAGCTTATAGCTTGTTAGGAGTAGGTTTAGTTAGCTGCTATTAGCTTATTTTAGCACTCATTAGCTTAAGTCACTGTTTGGTAGATTAATTAGCTTATTTGCTTAATTTAGTAGCTTAGTTTCACATCAGTTTGCACTATAGCTTTTTATTTTCACACATAAGCTGCTTCTTTCTCATTTTTCATAGATTCATATTGTCATTGTAGAATTTTCCTGAGAATTTCATAATTTTTGGTCAACTTTTGCTATTTTTCTCATTTTAAAATAGAATTTAATCAATTTTTAATAGGTTTTATTGGAAATTATTGAGAAAAAGTTCCAAAAAATAATTTTTCATTTTTCTCAGTTTAAGATAAATATAAAAAGCATAAAAAAAAATTTTCCTTATTTTTCCACCTTTGTTTGGTATTTTTCACAATTTTAATTAGATTAAATTAGTTTTAAATTCATAGAAAATAGAAAATTAATCTGAAAAATAAAAAAATAGTTTTAAAAAGTCTTTTGAGTTATTTTTGATTTTTAGAAAATAGTTTCATATTTTTCTCTTTGATTTTTATAATTTTAAATTAGTTTAAATAGTTTAAATTAGTTTTTAATTTTTATAAAATCAAGAAAAATCCAAAAAAATAGATTTAATTCTAAATTAGTTTTTACATCACATTTTTAGAGTAAAAGTAATTTTAGGCACTTTTAGGATCTCATTTAGACGTAGTTGCCTTTTATTCGCGTTTTATTAATTACGTTTTAGTTTAATCGCGTTTAGGATTTCCCGTAGATTAGTTTACCTTAATTACTTTCCCATTCCCGTAGTTTATATAATCAAAATTTATAATCCAAAACATCGAGCATTAAATCCAAACCAAGAACGACGTTGGCAATTCACGCCTCGTTGGGAAAACGATTCAGGTTGACTAATCCGTACACACGATCACACACGGGATTTGATTTATTATTCTTTTTCCTAAGAGAATTTGAATCTATCTTCGTGATTATTTTTGATATTGATATTGAGGATTTATCCACACACATAACCCTTAAGCCTTCATTATCACAGATTCAGTGTCCGAGCCGTTTTAAGTTTCTTACGGCTAGTCATTCACAAGTGGCTAGTTTGTGTGAGTTAAGCTTGACGTTGCTCTGGCACTGCGAATCAAATTTTGGCGCCGCTGCCGGGGAGGTTGTGTCACGACAATATCGTTTGAGGTTTGACGATTAGTGACTTGAGATCCTTCATTCGTGAAGTTACTATTTTTCTATAAAATAAAAAAGTAAAAAATATTTTCCTTTTTCTTTTGTGTATATATATATCAGATTAAAAAAATACAAATAGATTTTCTCTTTGTTTTTGTTAATAAATAGAAGACACCAATTATATAACATTCTCAACGGAGGTGTTATCATTATAAGTTCCCGAACAAAAGATAAAAAACTTGCCTTTGTGTCGCTTGTGGATTTATTTATCTCTATTTGATAAACAAACTGTGTGGTGGGTATAAGGACGGCCTGACATTAAATTGCGGCTGTAAAGAAGCGGGTTTTTAATATGCTTCGCGCTGACCTACAAAGCTTCTCCGCTCGCTTGTGCGTTTGTCTTGTAGAGGTGGTTTATTCACTTGGGATTATTGGTTTAAGTTCACTGTGTTTTCGAATATCGGTTTCTTTTAATTGACTTGGTTTTTAAGTGCATGCGCACTCGCTCTCGATCTAGACGACTTCATAATCAGAATCAGAACTGTACCCGAGTTACGTAATATGGCTGCTGCTAACGTACCACCACACCCTAGTCCTAATCCTCCTCCCGGTAACCAAAATGTAGCTCCCGATCTCCGAACGATGGAGGAGTTATGTCAACCTACCATGTACGGGAGGGGAGGACCCATTGCACCGACTAATATCCAAGCTACCGATTTTAGCTTGAAACATCATATGATAGAACAAGTAAAAAACAAGTTGTCAATTTCACGGTTTACCCGATGATGATGCAAACAAGCATCTTGATAAGTTTCTAACGGTTACTCAGAGTATGAAACAAAATGGGGTCTCCGATGACGCCCTTCGTCTCTATCTTTTCCCATACTCTTTGACTCATCATGCCACTTCTTGGTTTGATCGACTCCCGAATAATTCGATTCATACCTTCGAGGAAATGGTTTCAAAGTTTCTGGCAAAGTACTTTCCACCATCGATGGTGACAAAGTTGAGAAACGATATCAGTAATTTCAGACAGTATCCCGACGAATCTTTGTTTGAAGCTTGGGAACGATACAAGCTTGCTATTGATCGATGTCCAAATCATAATATGTTGCTTGTCACCCAAATTGATACGTTCTATAATGGTTTGACGTTGAGACATCGTGATACTATCAATGCTGCTGCCGGTGGAACTTTCATGAAAAGACGTCCCGAGGAATGCTACGATCTTATTGAGAACATGACCGCTCATCATAATTATTGGGATTCTTCTGCTGCAAGGGGTGAATCGTCTCGATCAAATACGTCTTCTTCTCTCGAAATAGCCACTCTGAACAAAAAGATGGACGATATCTTGAGGCTACATCAAATGAATAATCAGAATCAACTTCAACAAGTGAAAGCGGTACATCCGACTTGTGAGACTTGTGGAGGTCCACACCCTTATTCTGAGTGCCCAGCCGTCGGTGGCTACGCACATGAGAATGTTTATGCTGCTACAGGGAATTACAATCAACCGCAAGGAGATCGAAATCTTCTTAGCTACCGTTCAAACAATTATCTCGGACCTCCCGGTTTCAATCAACCTCAACAAGAAAACCATAATCAAAACCGTTTCAATGGTAACAACAATCAAAACAGAGGAGTTAACCATGGAAATCAACATTATCAAGCTCCTCAACCTCAAGATTACCAACAACCACCTCCTCCTCAACAACAATACCAACAACCTTCTCATCATGTTGCTCCGAACAACGAGTTTCTATCTTACATGAAGAGTTTCGACAACACCATCAAGAGTTTACAGAATCAAATCAATGGCATGAGGTCAGATTTCAAGAAGGAAATTGAAGCTACTGAGTAACAAGCAGATGACTGAAATAAGGAATATGATGGCTAGTTTCTTTCAAGCCAATCAACCGTCTACTTCTTATTCTCAACCCTCGGGTTCCGGTTCTCTTCCGAGTAATACTATTCCTAACCCGAGAGGTGACATGAAAGCTATCACTACCCGAAGTGGTGTTGCTTATGATGGACCTACGGTTCCTACTACTAATTCTTCTTCTTCTCGTGTGGTAGACCGTGAGACCGGGGTGACAAAGGACCCGGTACTTCCTACTAAAAAGGGGAGTACTGTGAATGTCCAACCCACGGTTGTCCAAGATTCTGAGCCCGAAGATGCTCCCGTTAATGTGAAGAAAGCTAATCCGAAACCGTCTATCCCATATCCGTCTCGTCTTAAAGATCAAACTCTTCGTGAGAAGTCAAATCATCAGATGGAAACGTTTTTCCAAATCTTCAAGGACTTGAATGTGGAGATAAGTTTTGCGGATGCCCTTCTTTTGATGCCTAAACTTGCTTCTACGATAAAGGGATTGCTTACAAATAAGGAGAAACTATATGAGCTTGC
The DNA here is from genome assembly GCA_019973895.1 of Chrysanthemum seticuspe. NCBI lineage: Eukaryota > Viridiplantae > Streptophyta > Magnoliopsida > Asterales > Asteraceae > Chrysanthemum > Chrysanthemum seticuspe. The sequence continues at coordinate 332,426,846 of BPTQ01000008.1, read as the reverse complement.
TACGACATCTCTGAATGAGAATTGTTCGGCGGTTATCCTCAAGAAACTTCCCGTAAAGTTAGGTGACCCCGGCAAATTCCTCATTCCGTGTGATTTTCAAGGAATTGTTCAATGCTCCGCCTTGGCCGATCTTGGCGCGAGTATCAATTTAATGCCAAAATCAATCTACGAAAAGCTTTCATTACCCCCACTTACCCCAACGTGTATGACTCTCGAGCTAGCCGATCGTTCTACGACCCGTCCAAAGGGTATAGCCGAGGATGTCTTTGTCAGAGTGGGGGAGTTCGATTTTCCCGCTGATTTCGTTGTAGTCGATTTTGATGCCGATCCTCGAGTACCCTTAATTCTCGGAAGGAGTTTCTTAAGGACAGGCCATGCGTTGATTGATGTCTATGAAGGAGAGATCACTTTACGAGTTGAGAAAGAAGCCGTCACATTCAACATTAATCAAACAATGAGGTACTCCTCAAATTTCGACGATGCTTCCATCAATCGAATCGACGTTATTGATGTTTCTTGTGAGGAGTACGCTCAAGAAGTTCTCGGTTTTGCTAACAATTCTACTTCTTCTGATTCACTTTCTGAACCAATCATTGCCGACTCTTCCCCTTCTCTCACTCCGTTTGAGGGAGGTGATTTCCTTTTGGAAGAGATCGATGAGTTTCTTGCTATTGATGAATCGATTCCACCGGGAATTGATGATGGAGTTTATGATTCGGAGGGAGATATTCTTTATCTTGAGAAATTGTTGAATGAAGATCCATTACCGTCACTCCCTCCGAAAGAGATTACGATTGAAGAAATTAAAGAAGTACAAACGTCTAACGAAAAACCTTTAGAGCTCGAGCTCAAGGATTTACCTCCTCATCTTGAATACGCTTTTCTTGAAGAACCGAACAAATTTCCCGTCATCATTGCTAAAAACTTGAAAGATGAGGAGAAAACCGCACTTTTGGATATTCTTCGAAAACATAAGAGTGCCATTGCTTGGAAAATTTCTGATATCAAAGGAATTAATCCTCGTTTCTGTACCCATAAAATTCTGATGGAAGACGATTGTAAACCCGTTATTCAACAACAACGAAGGGTTAATCCAAAAATTCATGACGTTATCAAAAAGGAAGTTCTGAAACTCCTTGATGCCGGAATCATTTATCCAATCTCCGATAGCTCATGGGTTAGCCCTGTCCATTGTGTCCCTAAGAAGGGAGGGATGACCGTCGTTACCAATGAAGATAATGAGTTGATTTCCACACGCCTCGTCACCGGATGGAGGGTGTGTATTGATTATCGAAAGTTGAATGATGCTACACGAAAGGATCATTTCCCGCTACCTTTTATGGATCAGATGCTCGAACGTTTAGCGGGGAATGAGTTCTATTGCTTTCTCGATGGTTTCTCCGGTTACTTTCAAATTCCGATTGATCCGCAGGATCAAGAGAAAACGACTTTCACGTGTCCTTATGGAACGTTTGCTTACCGACGAATGCCATTTGGTTTATGCAATGCTCCTGGAACGTTTCAAAGGTGCATGATGGCTATTTTTCATGACATGATCGAAAAGTCTATGGAAGTTTTTATGGACGATTTCTCGGTTTATGGAGATTCTTTCACTTCTTGCCTCTCTCATCTAGACCACATGCTCAAAAGGTGTGAAGACACCAACTTGGTCTTGAATTGGGAGAAGTGCCATTTCATGGTTCGAGAGGGCATTGTCCTCGGCCATAAGATTTCGAAATCTGGGATTGAGGTCGACCGAGCTAAAGTCGACGTTATAGCTAAACTCCCTCATCCCACTACCGTAAAAGGTATTCGGAGTTTTTTGGGTCATGCCGGTTTCTATCGCCGTTTCATCCAAGATTTCTCTAAGATAGCCCGCCCTCTGACCCATCTCCTTGAAAAGGATGCTCCGTTTATCTTCACCAACGAATGCATTGAGGCATTTAATTTTCTCAAGAAGAAATTAACTGAGGCTCCGATCTTAGTTGCCCCCGACTGGGATTTGCCCTTTGAGCTTATGTGTGATGCTAGTGATTACGCAATTGGGGCAGTCTTGGGGCAACGTAAGTCGAAACATTTTCAGCCCATACACTATGCGAGTAAGACATTGTCTGAGGCCCAACACAATTACACGACTACTGAAAAGGAATTATTGGCCGTTGTCTATGCTTTTGAGAAATTCCGACCCTACCTTGTCTTGTCAAAGACCATAGTGTATACCGACCATTCTGCCCTAAAGTATCTTTTGGCAAAGCAAGATGCTAAGCCACGATTACTTCGGTGGGTTCTCCTCCTTCAAGAGTTTGATGTTACTATTCTTGACAAAAAAGGAGCGGAGAACCTGGCTGCCGATCATCTTTCGAGACTTGAGAATCCCCATCAAATTTTGCTCGAGAAAAAGGAGATTACGGAAACATTTCCTCTTGAGACACTTGGGATGATTGCTAAAAAAGACCCGAACACCCCATGGTTTGCCGATTTTGCAAATTACCATGCGGGCAATTTCATTGTGAAAGGGATGTCGTCCCAACAAAAGAAAAAGTTTTTCAAAGATGTTAAGCATTATTTCTGGGACGATCCCTATTTGTTTAAGATTTGTGCGGATCAAGTTATCCGGCGGTGTGTTCATGGCCAAGAGGCTATTGATATTCTTAATGCTTGCCATAACGGACCCACTGGTGGCCATCATGGTGCAAGTTACACCGCTAAGAAGATTTTTGATTCCGGATTCTATTGGCCTACCATATATCGAGATGCCCATGATTTAGTCAAATCTTGTGATTCTTGCCAACGTCAAGGGAAAATTTCACAGAAAGATGAAATGCCACAAAATGCTATTCAAGTCTGTGAGATTTTTGACGTGTGGGGCATCGATTTTATGGGACCATTTCCGTCGTCTAGGGGTAATAAGTATATCCTCGTGGCCTTCGATTACTTGTCCAAATGGGTTGAAGCGAAGGCGCTCCCCACCAATGACGCCCGAGTGGTTGTTAAGTTCTTAAAGAATTTGTTTTCCCGATTCGGAGCACCTCGTGCTATCATCAGTGATCGCGGTACTCATTTCTGTAATGAACAATTTGCTAAAGTTATGGCTAAATATGGAGTTACCCATCGTCTTTCTACCGCGTATCACCCGCAAACGAGCGGACAAGTTGAGGTCTCGAATCGTGGTTTAAAGAGGATTTTAGAGAGAACTGTAGGAGAGAATCGAGCTTCATGGGCCGATAAGTTAGATGATGCATTATGGGCTTTCCGCACCGCTTACAAGACACCCATCGGGTGCACCCCATTCAAGTTGGTGTATGGAAAAGCTTGTCACTTGCCCATCGAGCTCGAACACAAGGCATTCTGGGCCTTGAAACATGCTAATTTCGATCTTAAGACCGCGGGTGATCACCGAAAAGTTCAATTGAATGAATTAAACGAGCTTAGGGATCAGGCCTACGAGAATTCTTTGATTTTCAAAGAGAAGACTAAGAGGATTCACGATGCTAAAATTAAAAACCGCGTTTTCAACGTTGGTGATCAAGTTCTCCTTTTTAACTCTCGATTGAAGATATTCTCGGGCAAACTCAAAACCCGTTGGTCAGGACCATTCACCATCGCTCAAGTTTTCCCATATGGAACGGTGGAGCTTTCTCAGCCCGATGGCCCAAATTTCAAGGTGAATGGTCATCGTGTGAAACATTATTTCGGAGGGGACATTCCATCCATGGTTGTCCCGGATCTCCAAACTTTCCCTAAGAACAACTGAATTCGGGGATCGAGTCAAGCTAGCGACTCGGTAACCAAAAACAGTAGCGCTTCGTGGGAGGCACCCCATGCTTATCCTTCTCTTCTTTCTATTTTCTAATAAGTGACGTGAAGAGGTCTGCCTCTTCGATTTCTCGTGTTTGGTTGTTTGTGATGTTTTGTGTAGGATGTTCCCGATATGAAGACTCTCGTGCTCGAAGTTTGTCATTTTCTCCACTCGAGTCTCATGTTCGATGCTGATGGAAATCCGATATCCTAATCTTATCGACTAACGTTTATCTTTGAGCATACTTAATAAACGGCTATTAGATTTTCGTGATACCCTTGCTTTAAACATTGAGGACAATGTTCCGTTCTAGTCTGGGGTAGGGTAATCTTCGATTTGATTTGACCGCACTTGCTTATTTCTGTTGTGTTTCTCTCGCAACCCCGTTTTTCCTTAGAAAATGAAAAATTGTGCAAAAACGTGAAAATTTTAAAATTTTTGAAGCTTTTGTTAAGTCTTTTTGATTGAAAAGTTTTGCTAGTCTCTTAGATTAGAAGCTATAAAATGCGAATTCTAGCTCAAAAGGCCAAGATTTTGCAAGTTTCCCTGAGTGATTTTAAATATGCAGAACTTGATTTCATTAGACGAAACATTTGCTAAGTTAATATATGTTTTGACACCTTGATTGACTTTCCGCTGGTTAGAGTAGGAATAGAATTCTGACTTGACCGGGCGTGTTGAGCCCTAGCTTGTTCCCTTAACCATAGATAATCTAAAAATTATCGGCTAAGCATCTGCGGATCTCATTATTTGGGATTTTAAATTTGCAGAGATCGAGAAATGATAGAGTTACTTATGAGTTTAGATGCTAAGCGTGGAGTAGTTGGTTCTCTTTAGAGCCCATCGAAGGTACTTATGGCTTTTTGTTCCCACAAAATTGTTTCACCCCATATCTGTCTAAATAATTAGAGATGTTGAGTTTTTGGCGATGGTTAGTTCTTTATCTTCTTAAAAGAATCTTTGTTTTAAAAATTGGGTACACATCAAGGATCCGTAATAAATAAATAATTCAGTAATAAGTGATATGTGAAAAGTAATAAGTAAAGTTGTGAGCTGCGGTGTCGAGATCGGACCCTTGGATCTTTAGCCGGGATTTAAAGAGGTCTTAGCCTAACCAGCCGGGATTCTCATCTCATGAAGCCTATAGTCTTGGAATTACCCCGTGAAGCTCCGTGGTTCACAGCTCATATAAATAAAAGTTTAAGTGCAAAAAAAAAAAAAAAAAAAAAAAAAAAAAAAATGAAAAATGAAAAAATGTTGAAAAATGGAAAAAAGTCAAAAGTTAGTAATAAAATTCCTTGATGTGGACCTCATTTTTACGACAATGGTTCTTGAGAGAAGTCGGATAACTAATTATCGACTTAGCTTTGTATCTTTATCGGAATAAAAGTTATCGAAACGAGAATTTGAAGAAATTCATTTCTCACAAAAAAATAAAAAAATCTAGAGGAAATAGGAAAATGGGAACAAAAGGTAATTACATAAGTAACTTCCATGGGTAGTGTTAGCATCTAAATTCATATGTAACAATGATTTCGGTTTTACGCTTAGTTTGGGAGCTTGTGAAAAATCAGGGACGATGTATTCTATCAATATGGTCACTTCACGCTGTGTTGTGTTTTCTACTCCGTGATCCTAACGTGTCGTTTGAAAAATGTTGGAGTTATTGATCGACATGAAAGTTCAACAAACCGTCATTCATAATCAGAATGTGCTTAATCGTAATATCTACATGTAAATTAAAAGGTAAACGGGGCGTTTTTAGAATTAAGGTTTTCTTAATCTCTTTTGAGGAATCTTTGCTACTTCTTCTCTTATTATTGGTTTGTCTGAACTGTTTGAAGTTTCTTACGGTTAGTCATTCACAAGTGGCTAGCTTGTGTGAGTAAACTTGATGGTTTGGACATACCAATTTAAGCGTCTTCATAGGTTTAGTAGAAAGAGATGGAAATCCTTGGTTTTAGAAGCGTGAGTTGATTGCATTGCGTGAGGACACGACAATGGTCTCGTCTGGGGTATTTTGATATGTGCTTAAACACATATCTTTTCATTATCAAAACTGACCCAAAACAACCAAGGAAAAGCCGTTTATTGCTAATATTTGTGGTTTTCTTGAGTTTGTGCTTGTGCAGGTACGGATATGCAAAAACACGCAAAAAGGATCCAAATCAGATGTAAATCCGAGCACGAGGGATCAAGAGAGTTTTAGCTGAGCTGGAAGGTCAAGATTGTGTATTTTGGAAGATTTTATTCTCAGAAGATGATTTTTGAAGTTTCAGTCAAGTTTGAAGAAAAGTCAAGTTCAGTCCTGCACTTTCAGTATTTGGCAGATTTAGTCCCTGAAGTTTCAGAAATTATAAAAGTCACCCTTGGATTATTTGAGATTGACATGATTGGTCCTTGATAAAGATTTTCAGAAAGTACAGAACTGGTCCCTGAAGTTTCATGTTATACACTTTTGGTCCTTTAGAGTTAACTTTGGTTATAATTAAGTCCAAGTCCAAATTACACTAAACCAATACTCGGCCCAAAGTATTACCCGGTTCTCAAGCCCAAAACCAAACAAACTAACCCCGGCTTATATCTTTACCCGTTTTACAACCCGAATACCCCATCTGGACCCTGGTCAAAACAAACCCAAACCCGGTCTAAATGTTTGAAATATATTAAATAAAACCGAAACCCACCCGCGCTTCTTTTACCCCCAAAACTGGAAAAAGATAAACCCTAGAATTACCCTTCAGTCAATATGGTCAAATTAACCACAATTAAGGGTAGGATTGTACTTTTCCTGACACCCTCTGACACATGGGAATGACAAGTAATCAATCCGTGTGCTATAGGCCACATGTCGCTCTCCCATTGGTGGAAACAAGTCATCAGATTCAATCCAAGGGTTGTAATCAGAAGATGTTGCGTGGGATATGATCTAAGGGTGGATACAAGCTCAGAGAAAGCACAAGTGATGAATTCGAGATCCTTCCAAGACCCTTAGCTCAAGTTATAAATAGGACCATTTCTCATTCACAAATTTGTATCTTAGTTTTTCATTTTATTTCTTCTCTCTAGTTTTAATAGTATAATCAGTAGTAGTTTCCATTTTCTAATGTTTTAAGTGTTTTGTAATTCGTATTTGTACTCAAATTTCTATTATTAATAAAATTAGAATTTCATCATCAAGTGTTTGTTTAAGTTTCTTATGCTCTAAATCTGTTCATTATCTTTGCTAAATGCTTATTTTAGTTTTATCAAACTGTTTTTAGCTTATTTCTTCATAATCTCAAAAATACAAAAAAATCATATAAAATCATTTGAAAAATAAAAATCATACTAGATCTGTTTTAAGGAGTGATCATATTTGATCTACTGTTTTATCAAGTTCATGTAAGCTTAATCTAGCTTATTGTGAAGCTTAAACCTGTTTAAACACTCAAATCAGTTTATTAAAATCACTAGTTCAGTTGCTACAGTATCTGATATTGTTCTGCTGGTGTTGGACCTGGTATGGGATGAAGCAGTAGCTGGATTGGGTTGAAATTGAGCTTGATTTGGAATAGGTTAGGGGTTAATTAGGTTAGTGGTTCTTGTTTCATCAGAGTGCAAGCCATAGTGGCTAAGGAGTATTGTAAGTCTAATTTCTGTTTTGATCATTAAATCTGTCATTAAATCTGTTATTAAGTGATTATTGGTACTGTTTGATCTGTGATTGATTTTTGTTTAGCTTGATATAGTCTAGATCTGTTAACTAGTTCATTATCAGTAGCTTAACTAGTGTTTGGATTTGCTAAATTAGTTGTGATAGAGATAAGCTAAACAGATAGGAGTAGTTAATACATGCTCATGTAGTTATTTGATAGAGATTCTAAGTCTTTGTTATAGTAGTTTTATTCAAAAAGTCAAAATCACTTTGTTCTTAATCTAGAATCTGTTTCTGTTTAAATCAGTAAGTAGTAAGTTGCATATTAGCTTAAAAACAACTAGATCTAGCTTTTGGTAATCTTCATTTGTCTTAAATCATCATAATCATTTCATCATTTTGGATCAAAATTCACTTTAGTCAAAGTTGTGAATCTGTCATCAATAGTCAAAATCTGTTAAATCTGTTTTTCAGAGAACTTTGATTCTATCTCATTGATTCATTACTAAGTGTTAGAGTTTCAAATTTTGGAATTTACAAGTTCAACTGGTCTTATTTTGATAACAACTTTTTGTGAAAACTGATTCAATCATTTTAAGCATCAAACTAGCTGCTTAATTAGCCACTATTTCCCCTGTTTCACACTCAGAATAAACTGAGTGTGAAACAGGAATTTTGCATCTGCTACATTTGAGTCAAATCATTGAGTTAGAGTCTTGTTTTTGGCACTTTTGTAGCTGGTCAGGTGTTCTATAGGTCTGCACTATTGATTTTGAGTATAGCTTATTGAATAAGCCTGTGCATAAGCCCCAACAGTAGGGGTGATTCACTGTTTTGATAGTATAAGCAGTTTGCTTCAATCATGGTTCTGAGCTTATAGCTTGTTAGGAGTAGGTTTAGTTAGCTGCTATTAGCTTATTTTAGCACTCATTAGCTTAAGTCACTGTTTGGTAGATTAATTAGCTTATTTGCTTAATTTAGTAGCTTATTTTCACATCAGTTTGCACTATAGCTTTTTATTTTCACACATAAGCTGCTTCTTTCTCATTTTTCATAGATTCATATTGTCATTGTAGAATTTTCCTGAGAATTTCATAATTTTTGGTCAACTTTTGCTATTTTTCTCATTTTAAAATAGAATTTAATCAATTTTTAATAGGTTTTATTGGAAATTATTGAGAAAAAGTTCCAAAAAATAATTTTTCACTTTTCTCAGTTTAAGATAAATATAAAAAGCATAAAAAAAATTTTTCCTTATTTTTCCACCTTTGTTTGGTATTTTTCACAATTTTAATTAGATTAAATTAGTTTTAAATTCATAGAAAATAGAAAATTAATCTGAAAAATAAAAAAATAGTTTTAAAAAGTCTTTTGAGTTATTTTTGATTTTTAGAAAATAGTTTCATATTTTTCTCTTTGATTTTTATAATTTTTAGAATTTTAAATTAGTTTAAATAGTTTAAATTAGTTTTTAATTTTTATAAAATCAAGAAAAATCCAAAAAAATAGATTTAATTCTAAATTAGTTTTTACATCACATTTTTAGAGTAAAAGTAATTTTAGGCACTTTTAGGATCTCATTTAGACGTAGTTGCCTTTTATTCGCGTTTTATTAATTACGTTTTAGTTTAATCGCGTTTAGGATTTCCCGTAGATTAGTTTACCTTAATTACTTTCCCATTCCCGTAGTTTATATAATCAAAATCTATAATCCAAAACATCGAGCATTAAATCCAAACCAAGAACGACGTTGGCAATTCACGCCTCGTTGGGAAAACGATTCGGGTTGACTAATCCGTACACACGATCACACACGGGATTTGATTTATTATTCTTTTTCCTAAGAGAATTTGAATCTATCTTCGTGATTATTTTTGATATTGATATTGAGGATTTATCCACACACATAACCCTTAAGCCTTCATTATCACAGATTCAGTGTCCGAGCCGTTTTAAGTTTCTTACGGCTAGTCATTCACAAGTGGCTAGTTTGTGTGAGTTAAGCTTGACGTTGCTCTGGCACTGCGAATCAGTTTTCATCATCATCTAACTAACACTAACTAATAATTTGCTAATTGACTAACTAACTATCCTTAGGCGTTTATACACTACGCCTAGGTTACACATACATTTACTAATGGTGTTCACATCTTGACACACATAAATCTAATTCCCTGCCTCTCTTTATATACCAGAGAGTCTAGGGTTACAATTGACTACTAGGGACTAAATAATAAAGTCTTCTTTAACAAGTAAGTCCCTTATTTTTCGTTCTTCATCAATTGTCTTCATAAGTCCTTCATCTTTCATATTTTGTCATAATCAACTCAAATATAATTCCCAACAAAAGACGTCAAAAGGTCAAGACGTCTATAAGAGCTGAAAGAATTCCATGAAACTCGGCGGAAGAGTTAGCGTTGTGTAAAAGCTTGGATAAACACGTCGGAAATAACATCACAGGGAATGCTCAAAAAAGTAGGAGGTTTTGGACGGCTGTACTAAGTTACTTAGAGAAGGAAATTGGGGAATAGAGGAGGATACGATGCCCTCAACATCAAATGAAAAAATAAATTTCATCATAAAATGGTAAACTTTGTGTGGCTCACGATAATGTAAAATGGAGAAACCAGAGTGGCATAAATGACCAACATGTGTTCGATCAAGTGTGTGTTGAATATCAAGCGACGTACGGTCAGAGCTTCACACTAATTGAGTCGTGGAAACTTTTAAGGGAACATAAAAATTGGAAAGAGATTGAGATGCCAAAATTTTACAAAACCAAAGAAAAAGGCTCTCAAAAAATTAAATACATCAGAAACCACCTCACATACCACATCCGACTCAGCACATGTTGGTTTTAATTCAAATGACGAAACAACTTATTAAGGTTTGGGAAGTTAAGTTTGACCATCGTGCCGAGATAAAGCTAAGAAGAAACATCATCTTCCTTCGTTCCTTTAGAATATTCAACTGATGAACCTCTTCTAGTTGATCGTAGTCACCATTACGCTAAGTTGGTCATGAAGAAAGTTGTAAAAAAAAGAAAATGGAATTGGTGCTGATGTGTCAGTTATGACCGCGATCATCCGTTGTCACCATTACACTTAGTCTAAAACAACTTCTAATCATGATCCTGTTAGTTCTTGATTTTAGACAGCGGTGGAATTCGACAATCAAACAATCTTATCCGTAAGATCTTAACCGCTCACCCATGTAATGTAACTACCCACATAATCGGACTTCTACCCCCTAATCTAACTTCTTTAAACTGCTTTTTACCTAAAACCCTGTAATTTAAATCATAGGTTTAAATTCATATAATATCTCATCATTTTAATTCATTTAATAGTAGTAAGTGAATAATCTCATTATTGTATTCGTCCTTTTGAATAAAGTAGGATCTATGTTTCTTGTATGGTTTTGTTAATTTTTGTTTCAGAAAATCAAGTCGTATTACGATTTCATGCAATCTACATGGAATTTGTAAGTACTTTCCATGCCCATGATCAGTTTCAACAACAGATACAATATAATTCATGCATGTGCATTCCAAAATACAACGGCATCACATTATAGTAATGATTTGTTTACGATCAGAAAACGTCGAATAAGAAGGAATGAAGGATAGTGATGCGGGTGGTGGATGTGAAAATTATGATCATACTCAACAATACCGGACAACAGTTAGTCTATATATATTGCCCATATATTTGTTTCTATAATATTCTTTTTTTGTGTAACCAATGTTTAACTTATATATCTTACTCAACAATACCAACAGCGGCGTCAAAAAATTTGACGTGCTATCGTTGTGGTATAGGTTTTATATTATAAAGTTTTAAATTTTTATTTAGCCAGACTATATCTATAGACACACCTTTACGGGTAATGTACCCGATCGGTTGTAGCTAGTGGGGTAAATATGAGGTCGTTAATAGTGTTGTTTAGAATTAACCTAGTGTATTTTCCAAATTATAAAGGGGGTTTTGATTGTTGATTTGATTAAACTACTAAACAAGAAAATAAAACTAATTAAACTAATTAATAAAACTACGTGGGTTGTGATCAATCAAAGAAGAGAGTGCTACCCATGTTACTTCTAATACATATTTTAGTTATCCGTTTATTCGTGCAATGATTAAATGTAAAGTATTGGTGACATCAGAAACGCACAAACAAGCATTTCTATCTAATGTAAACTAGACCAGATGTTCACTGTCTCTAGTTCTATGCGTGCAACCTATATTTTCGAAGCAAGTTATCAGTCTAATCAGCTACAAGCATGCAATAAGTGGTGTCAACTAATCTATGTGATTTATCTGAACTACCTCATTGGTCCTGGTGTCAACTTAAGTGTTTTAGTATTATTCATCTAACCTCGGGTTCCTATTCCTCGAGTCCTAAAGAAGGACGAACATGGTATTACCTTATCAGTCTCACACACCTGCATCTATAGTGATTCAGACCACCTAAATAGCTAAAGAGCTATACTTTTGATGATCTTGCAAATAAATGTCAAATACATAAACAAATAAACGATTATACTATTTAAACGATAAACATATAAATTATCCAATACAAAAAATGAAATCTTCATAAACAGAATAACATGAATGTAATAGTAATAACATAGCTAACACCTTAGGGTGTTATCCCATAATGTAGGTAGAATAACACAAGGCTAGAACAAACAATAAACAAATGAAAATCATAATGAAATCGATATGCAAACCGGATGATTAAAATAAATGTGTTGATTTGGAACCGTCTCTTCTTGATCTCTTCACTTTCAGGACTGATCTTCGGGTGTTGGAACATGGCTAACACCTTATGGTGTTAGCCCATAATGTAGGTAGAATAACACAAAGCTAGAACAAACAATAAACAAACGAAAATCATAATGAAATCGATATGCAAACGGAATGATTAAAATAAATGTGTTGATTTGAACCTTCTCTTCTTGATCTTTTCACTTTCAGGACTGATCTTGGGGTGTTGGAATGGTAGAACTCGGCTTACTGACAGTGTTACGATTAGCCATTGCTTGTTTGTATGAATCGACGAAGGTGAATGATAAGAAAAGTAATGATGGATGGATAAGTATAAAGATGAGAGTAAAAATCGGTAGGGTAGTTATTTATAGGTAAGATTTAAAAAATCAAATCCCAATTAATAAAGTTACCATTGTTGAATTTTACCTCTTATTTTTTACCGTTGGAACAGTACGTTGACAAGACTACAGTGCTTTCCACGTAAGCAATACTTTCGAAGCAGTACTTTCCAATAAATACCAAGCAGTACTTTCCATCCTCTTTTCCACAGTAGCACAAACAGCAAAGAGCAACGTATAGCCTCCCCTTAAACAATGCATAGGACTAACTAACTAACTAATATAAAATCCTCCCCTTAAATGTAGCTTAATAATTAATCATACCAATACTCACCACTCAATGGTTGAATCTTGAAACATCAAATCCCTTTGTGAGTAGTTCAGCTACAATATCATCTGTGTGGACCTTGAAAACATTAATGAGCCTATGCTCATAACAATCTCGAATAAAGTGATGCCTAATCTGAATGTGCTTGGTCTTGGAATGATAAACAGGATTCTTCACAATGCAAATTGTACTCTCATTGTCAATGTAGATAGGAGTATTCTTAAAATTGAATCCATAATCCAAGAGTTGATTCTGCATCCACAGTACTTGTCCACAACAGCTTGCAGCAGCAACATATTCTGCTTTAGTGGATGATGTTGCTGCAATGGTTTGTTTCTTACATTGCCATGACACTAATCTTCTTCCAAGATATTGGCATCCTCCAGTGGTTGATCTTCTATCAGAATTATCACCTTCATAATCACTGTCTGAAAAAGCTTCCAAGTGAAAAGGTGAATCCTTAGGATACCACAAACCTAACTTAGGTTGTTGCTTGAGATAACTAAAAATTCTCTTGACTGCATTCATATGAGAGACCTTGGGTGAGACTTGATATCTTGCACATAAACAGACAGTAAACATGATATCAGGTCTAGATGCAGTTAAGTACATAAGACAACCAATCATTGATCTGTAAAGTTTGACATCCACAACTTGTCCATCTTCATCCTTTCCTAATGAGTTTATAGCTTTAATGGGTGTGGTGACTGGCTTGATATCATTGAAGTTAAACTTCTTAAGAATGTCAGCGACATACTTATCTTGACTAATGAAGATTCCAGCCTTTGATTGTTTAACTTGAAGCCCCAAAAAGAAAGTTAATTCACACATGGAACTCATTTGAAACTCTTGTTGCATGAGCTGTTCAAATTCTTGCACCATTGATTGTTTTGTAGCTCCAAAGATAATATCATCTACGTATACTTGAACAAGCATTATATCCTTTTTGTCTCTCTTGATAAACAAAGTCTTATCAATTGCACCTCTCCTGTAACCATGTTGCAATAGAAAAGAGGAGAGTCTCTCATACCAAGCTCTAGGGGCTTGATGAAGGCCATACAGAGCCTTAATAACTTTGTAGACTTTGCTTGGATGTGCAGGATCCTCAAAACCAGGAGGTTGTTTTACATAGACTTCCTCTATAATACGGCCATAAAGAAAGGCACTCTTGACATCCATTTGATAAACAAGAAAGCCCATATAAGATGCAAAAGAAAGGAATAATCTAATGGCTTCAATCCTTGCTACAGGAGTAAACACTTCATCATAGTCCACTCCTTCTTCTTATCTATATCCTTGTGCAACCAATCTTGCTTTGTTCTTGATGACATTCCCTATTTCATCTTTCTTAACTCTGAAAACCCATCTTGTACCAATGACTTTCTTTCCATCTGGTAAATCACATAGTACCCAAACGTCTTGAAGTTTGAATTGAAGAAGTTCTTCTTGCATGGCTTCAACCCAACCTTCTTTAGTTAATGCTTGAGCTACATTCTTGGGTTCTTCTTGAGAGATAAAGCAGGTAAACAAGCATGTTTGTTGATCCTTATGATTCATCCTGTTTTGTTTATAAACAAAGCTAAGCAAAGCATTATGTGGCTTAGAGAAACCTTTAGCTTTTGTTCTTGTGAGCACTCCTGAAGTAGAAGGTCCAATGATCTGACCAGCAGGATGATTTTTATGAACTCTTAATGTAGGAGTTGGTGAAACTTCAAGATCATCACCTAAATTTATGAAATCAGGTTCTTCATTAGAGAAAATACCTTCATCGTCTAATTCATCATCAGTGTCTTATGACCCAGGCATGTTTGGATCATTCAAATTAGCAGAAGTACTGTCAACTGGTTCAACAGTACTTTGATCCAAGGTACTGTGATCCAAAGTATTGTGATCTAAAGTACTGTGAGAGTAATCTGTAGACTTACCCTTTTTCTTTGCTGCTTCATAAGCTCTTCTTTGATCATCTTCATAAGATTTTGCTATTGTTTCTTGTAAAAGCATCCTATTAAGCTCGTCTTGAATCGCTTGATCTTCAGCAGACAATACGGATTGTGGTTCAACAATACTTTTCTCCTTCTCGATAGCTATGGGTTGTTCATCAGGAACAACATCAGGTCTAATATTGACTCCATGAACAATGTACTGTAAATCTTCTTCTTTGTGAACAACTTGATTTTCTTCTCTGACAGGAACATAGTTCATAGAAGGAGTCAAAATATCAAGATCAAACATCCAATCAGGACCTTTACCTTTTTGATTTCCTTGATCTTCAAGAAACTCAACATGAAGACAATCTTGCACCTTTTTGGTAACCTTGTTGTACACTCTAAATCCTTTGCTATTGGTACAGTAACCCAATAAATATCCTTCATCTGATTTGCCATCAAATTTTCCCAGAGTATTAATAGTATTGAGAATAGTCAGAGGACAACCAAAAGGTTTCATAAAACGAATTTTGGGTTTGTTTCCCATTAGCAACTCATAAGGTGTCTTCATCTGAGGTTTAGTGACTGATACTCTATTTAACACATAGCAAGCAGTACTTACAGCTTCAACCGAAAATTGAATAGGTAATAAAGAATCTGCAAGCATTGTTCAGTCCCTTTTATCAATGTTATGTTCTTCCTCTCTACAACACCATTTTGCTGTTGAGTTCTAGCAATGCTAAACTCCCTCTTAATCCCTTTCTTGGCACAAAATTCATCCATAAATTTGTTTTCGAATTCAGTCCCATTATCACATCTAATAGATCTTACTTTGAGTCTCAATTGATTTTCAAGGGCTATTATAAGATCATGAATAGCATCAAAGGTTTCATCTTTAAAACCCAAGAAAAAGACCCAACTAAATCTACTGCAATCATCTGTTACAACTACGCAGTATTTCTTCTTGTTTAAGCTTGCAACAGAAACATGTCCAAACAGATCCATGTGTAACAGCTCTAAAGGTTCTCTAATCTTCTTGCATGAAGCTTTGTGTTGTTTACCCTTTTTGCACGCCAAACATGAATGATCGTTCTTGTATGTTTTAGTAGGTAAACCTCTAACTAAATTGCCTTTAACCAACTTGTTGCTATTCTTGAAATTCACATGTCCTAATCTTTTATGCCATAGATGTGCCTCCTCAAGTGTTGCCTTTGCTGCTAAACATGTTGCTCTTTCAGTAGAGTTAAGATTCTTCAAATCTAGACTGTACACATCATTGGTTCTTGGTACTCTCAGTGTTACCAAGTGATCATCAACAAGCTTAAACTCAGGGGAAAGAATAAGAAATTCTGTGTTAGTGAATAACACGGGGTGCTTCTTGTCACAAATCTGAGATACTGACAATAGGTTGAACTTGAGCTCCTTCACATAACGAACATTCTCAAAATCAATGCGTCCTGCCTTGATGGTTCCTTTCCCAGTAATTCTACCTCCATTAGGATCATTCCCAAAATCAACTCTTCCTCCAAAATATGATTTACAATCTGACATAATCTCCTTGTCTCCTGTCATGCTTCCAGAGCAACCACTATCAACAATCAAATGATCTTTAAGCTCCTTTTCTGGGTTGCCATGCCCAAAGATGAAAGAGTTAGTTTCTTTTAGGAACCTAAGCCATTACTGACTTGTGTTCCCCTTGTGGAGTGACATACTCAAATTCTTTGAGTATGTAATTTCCACTGTTTTTGAAAACATGATCCAGTATTATCTTGTGTTTCAAAACTTGTGTTGGATTTTCAACAAAAATCTCTTTTTCAACAAGATTTTCTTTTTCTTTTTCAACAAAACTTGCTGAAAGTACTGTTTGTCCCTCATCAGAACTTTCTTTCTTAACCCAGTTGGTTTTAACTTTTTTTGTAGATTTCTTTGATCTAGGTACTCTATTTGAGGTGTAATGCCTTCTAGGTTGATAGTAATTGGATCTCCTAGGGCTTTCATTTGAAAAAGTGCTAGCAGTACCTTGATTGGGTGAAAACCTGGCAGTACTTTGAGAAGGTACTGCTTGAGAAACTTTTGACTTACTAGTACCTTGAAAAGTGTTTCTTGAGGGTACTGGTGGTTTGGAAAAAGGTCTTTTCTGGTGAGGGCACCTATAGTATTTTGAGAAATTACTATGGTTAACCCTATGTGAGTGATTCCAAACTAGTTTATTCTCCCTTGGCTTATGGTTGGTAGATGTAGTCTTTGAGAATTTGCTTAAATATTCTGAGTGAAAGTCACAGTCCTTAATCAAATGATCAGCACTATAACACACAAAGCATAATTTTTTACCCGTAATCCCAAAATTTCTTCCTTTAGTTCTATGACCAAAGCTATTCTGACCAAAATTATCCCAAAAAGATTTAGCAGCATTTTGAAATGTTTTTCTTGAAGGTACTGCTGAATGTTTAGCAGTACTTTGAGATGAAGGTACTGCTTGTTTTGAAAAAGCTTTAGGAAACCTTTTATCATTGTTAACACACCCTGAACACTTAACATTATCATCTTTAGGTTTCTCAACTGTTTCTTTTAGGGATTCAGAACTAGATGGACTTGAATTAGATTGACCAGTAAGCTTTTTCCTAAACTCTAAATTGTCTACTCCAAAACAAGAAACATCTGTCCTAAGTGGTTGAAAACTACCAGTTGGTGGAGCAACTGCATTATAACCCTTGTTTTTCTTAAATTCAGGAGGTGTTTGACTAATTGATTCCTCATTACTAGATGTGTTTTCTTCTGAGCTAATGAGTTCATCATCACTAGCTGTTATCTCCTATGAATCAATTTGTTCCTTATAACTAGGTGGGTTCTCTTCTGTACTGCTAAAGTCCATACCAAAACCTAGGCTAGTTATAATGTGTGCTCTTATTTGTTTTTCAACAAAACTAACATGTGAAAGACTAGATTCTTCCCAACAAGCAAGTTTTTTTTTAACAATTCATCCCTTTCATTAGTCATCTTTTCAAGTTCAAAAACCTTACATCCTAACTTCCATTCACTCAATTTTAATTGATAATCTTGTTGCTCATATTTTTCTGCCCAAGCCATTTCATTATTTTCATGAGTGATTATTTTGGCTTCCATTGACTCTAAAGTTATTTGATAACCAGCTACCTCAGACCTAGCCCTTCTATAGTTATCTCTTTCAGTCACATAATCTTTAAGAACTTTTTGATAAAAATCATTACATTTAGAACATACCTCAGAGATAGTGGTTGAACTTGGTGAAGTAGCTACCATAGCAAGCAGAACATGTTCTTCTTCACTTTCCATGCTCCAATCAAAGCTTCCAAGACCATCTCTTGATTCCAAAGCAGCAAATCCTGGTTCCTCATCAAAAGTTGTGCTCCAATCAAACTCTTCCATTGCAACCATAGAGTAGGTTACTGGTTCATCATCAAACTCAGCACTCCAGTCAACCTCTGATAGATTTTATTGAGCAACCAAAGCTTTTGGTTTTGATTCAGTAATAGGAATTTCCTTTAGTTCAAGCTTGGGTTTCTCAATCATTCTATTTGCCTGATATTTAGCAAACTTGCATTCTCTTGCAAAGTGTCCAGGATTTTGACAATTAAAGCATTCTATCTTAGATTTGTCAAATGTTATACCCTGTTTGGGTTTGAAGTCAATGCCTCTTCATGTTTTCTTCATAAACTTCTTGATCCTTGCAGTGATCATGGCGACTTACCATCTTATGTCAATTTCTTCTAGAGCATCCTCTTCAATTTGTGACAAATCTTCTTCATAAGTAACAGGTAAAGTGGCTTGTTGAGCGAAGAAGGAACATACAACTTCATCAAAGTTGATGGTGTTTGTTGGTGATGAGGTGGGGGTAGTCATGGTTGTGTAAATATGCTGTTTATCACCAACAGTACTTTGAGCAGGATAAGCAGTACTTTTAGTGGAAGTACTGCTTCTATTTTCAGAAGACACAAATGCAATGATGTGAGATTTTGAACTTGTTTGGCCATTCATCTCATGCTCATACACCTTTAAATGGTTGTAGAGATCATCAAAGACCATAGAGTCCAAAACAGGTTGTCCTCTAATCATAGTAGCAATCACATGCCATACGGATGGCAAACTTCTTAAGAACTTCAGGTTTGCATCTTCAACAGATACCTCTGCATTATATAACTCTAGCATACTAAGAAGATTTTGGAATCTGTCATAGGCAGCATCAAGACCTTCTCTTTCACCAACAGTGAATGTTTCAAAATGTCGCTTCAACAGATTTCTATGCATCTTCTTGGAAGCATCATTACCTCCAAATCTTGTCTTGAGAGCAGCCCATAGTTGTTTTGCATCCTTAGCATCATGGAACTTGAGTAGGTAACCATCAAGAATAGCAGACAACAGTATGTTTAGAGCCTTTTCTAGATTTCTTTTTGTAGCTGCTGACAAGGTAGGCTTAGGTGGTTTAGGTTGTCCAGGAACTTCTACAGGTTCTTCAAGAACGACATTACCATTGACAATCACTTCCCATAATGCATGGTCTATAATTGCAATGTACTGCCTCATCTTCATGGTCCAGAGATCATATTGTCCCTTCTTGATGATAGGAATTCTGAGTGAGGTGATGTGTGGGGGTGGTGCAGCTTCAGTCCACATCTTTTAGGGTTTGTAGTTAATGCGGTTTTAAGGGTTTCTTCTTAATCAGAGTTTCCACACAATCTCTGATACCACTTGTTGGATCGATATACTCTGATCAAACTAATTATGTAGCTTGTAAGATAAATCCAAAACTACTAACAATGAAACACTGATATAACTCTATTAAGTATGCGGAATCTACTTCAACAAAGCTAAGAAGAATAACTTTGAACTTCAACGATTATATTAAAACTAAACTTTGAACCTGCTTGTTATACAGATTCACTAACAACCCTAATCGCTAGATAACTTTAATATCGTACTTGCATGTAAGTTCTCAGTCATGTATATCTAATGCCAATCTAGGGGTCCTTTTATAGGCATAAGGAATACCCTAGTCTGTTTACAATTACAAACCTTGTACGACAAGTAAACTAATTCTAATCTAAGAATATTCTAGAATTACATAATAATCCTTAACAATTTGCATAGCAGTCCTTTAGCCTTTGCAGTACTTTGACACCAGCAGTACTTTAACTTTTATTAAGCAGTACTTTGACTTTCTTCAGCACTTTGACTTTCTTCAGTACTTTATATCCCAACAGTTATGTCCAGAACAGGGTACTGGTAGTAAAGCCTCATGGCAAGACTCCCTATGAGCTATTTTTAGGTAGAAAGCCCACCTTAGACTTTCTTAAACCTTTTGGGTGTCATATCTCTATTCTCAATACCATTGACCAGTTAGGTAAATTTGATGGAAAATCAGATAGTGGATATCTGGTTGGCTACTCATTGAATAGTAAAGCCTTTAGGGTTTATAATTCTAGAACCAGAAGGATAGAGGAGAATCTGCACATAGAGTTTCTTGAGGACAAACCTAGTGAAGAGGGTCAAGGACCAAAATGGCTTTTTGATATTAATATGCTAACAGAATCTATGAATTATATGCCTGTTTCTATGGATTCTAACAATTTTTCCGGAGAAAAGCAAGGTCCTGATGAAGATTCTGATGATGAAGATGAATGTATCTTGTTGCCCATTTGGAAAGACAGTTTTACTAGAAGCACTTCTTCAGGGGAGGCAAACAAAGAAGATGATCAGCCTTTGAAGACCACTGAAGGAGGGGTAACAAATGAAGATGATACAGTGACAGAACCTCAAGTGATAAGTACAAATGTGGTTAATACTGACAAGCCACAAGTTAGTACTGATGAGCCAGAATTTAGTACCGATGGTTCCCATTCCATTACATCAGTCAATACAGAGGTTCCTGATCCTCATGGTGAAGCTGATGAAATTGATTTAACAAATATAGATTCATCCTATGTTGTTCTTGCTACACCACATAGAAGAATCAATCAGGATCATCCCTTGGAAAATGTTATTGGGGATGTCAATGCTGAAAGAATTACAAGATCTAAAGTTTAGCATAGTAAGACTGGATTCTTCAGTGCCATTTATGAAGAAACGATTCATGGAGACACACAAAGATGCCTATTTGCTTGTTTTGTTTCCCAAGCAGAACCAAAGAAAGTCTACAAAGCTCTTGAAGATGAATCTTGGGTAGTAGCAATGCAAGAGGAGCTTCTTTAGTTCAAGCTTCAGAATGTATGGGTTCTGGTGGATCTTCCTGATGGGAAAAGAGCCATTGGCACTAAATGGGTTTTCAGAAACAAGAAGGATGAAAGGGGTGTGGTAATAAGGAACAAGGCTAGACTGGTGGCTCAAATGTATACACAACAGGAAGGAATTGACTATGATGAGGTCTTTGCTCCAGTGGCAAGGATTGAAGCTATCAGACTATTCCTGGCCTATGCATCATATAAAGACTTCACTGTATACCAGATGGATGTGAAGAGTGCTTTTCTTTATGGAAAGATTGAAGAAGAGGTATATGTCTATCAACCTCCTGGCTTTGAAGATCCCAACTTTCCTGACAAAGTTTACAAGGTTCAAAAGGCACTCTATGGTCTGCATCAGGCCCCAAGAGCTTGGTATGAAACTTTAGCCAAGAATCTTTTGGGCAATGGCTTCAAAAGAGGGAAAATTGATCAGACTCTATTCATCAAGAATGTGAAGAATGATATCCTGTTGGTGCAGATTTATGTAGATGACATTATTTTTGGCTCAACCAAGCAGGATTTATGCAGAGAGTTTGAAAAGTTGATGCATGATAGGTTTCAGATGAGTTCTATGGGAGAACTCACCTTCTTTTTTGTGCTACAGGTCAAGCAGAAGACATATGGCATATGTATTAGTCAGGATAAGTATGTTAAGGAGATTTTGGTGAAGTTTGGCTATGAACATACAAAAATTACAAGCACTCCTATGGAGCACAACAAGCCATTACTTCTAGATGCTGATGGTGAAGTAGTTGATCAGTATCTCTACAGGTCAATGATTGGTTCATTGATGTATTTGACTGCCTCCAGACCAGACATCATGTTCGCTGTGTGTGCATGTGCAAGATTTCAAGTCTCTCCAAAGCTTTCTCACTTGCATGCAGTTAAAAGAATATTTAGATATCTAAAAGAACATGCTCATTTAGGTCTTTGGTATCCTGAGGACTCTCCCTTTGATCTGGTAGCTTACTCAGACAGTGATTATGCTGGGGCAAGTCTTGATAGGAAGTCAACCACAGGAGGATGTCAGTTCCTTGGTGATAGGTTGATTTCATGGCAGTGCAAGAAGCAGAGTATTGTGGCAAACTCTACAATTGAGGCTGAGTATGTAGCTGCTGCAAGTTGCTATGGTCAAGTCCTCTGGGTTCAGAATCAGATGCTTGATTATGGGTATAATTTCATGAGCACTGTCATTTATGTTGATAACAACAGTACTATATGCATTATAAAAAATCCAGTTTTTCATTCTAAAACTAAACACATTGAGATAAGACATCATTTCATCAGAGACTGTAATGAAAAGAAACTAATTCAGGTTGAAAGGATTGATACTGAGTTTAATGTTGCAGATCTTTTAACAAAAGCTTTTAATTTGGGAAGGTTTCAGTACTTGGTTACAAGTATTGGAATGCTTCATCCATAATATGTCTTATCTCTATCTATTCTGTAAAGTTTTGTAAACTGGTGGTTAGTACTGATTGTTATCCAGTTAATATTGATTGTGTAGATTTAATACAGATTGGCAAGAAAATCTCTTGGATTGTGTTTTCTTGGTTTTGGACTAACTTTTCAGGTATAACACAAGCAGTATTGATGTGGTTTGGTGACTAACTATTGCAGCAAGTGTGATTTACTCTCTTATGCTCATTCTAATGCAATCACATGATGGAACTTGCTGTAACACTGGAATGTGTGATGCCAAAGCAATATGTGGCATCTTGTGGTATAATAGAACATGAATTGATGGTTTCAGTTAGTCAGATTCACTCTGCACTAACCTACACTTTGCCATTCTATCTGTTTACAGATAGTGGGACAAGCCTAAGGGCATCTGGCTTAGAGAACAGCGAGCAACCATGAATCCAACACTTGTGTTAGAGGCAACACCTGCCACGAGCTAGAAACTCTATCAGGAAGGCCCTTTTAATGGGACTATCCATCACAGGCAGTGCTATGCACTGAAACCATTGGTTTTCACCAAACCAGAGGCCATCTAAGGCCGACCTTGATTAAGTGTCTGTCATCACACTTAATCCCTTCAAAATTGGGGTTTCAGTATTATAATTTCCAAAATCTAAGATAATACTAATGGGTAAAAGTTAATACTGATGGTTTTAAGTTAGTACTGATAAGCAAAGTTAGTACTGATGAACTAGCCGTTAGTACTTATAACAAAAGTCTGTTATGCAATGATTACTTTTGCAAGTTGAGTTGTTACTGCATGTTTCCTTATAAAAGGGTTTCCTAATTGGTTTTTTTTTGGGTAAAGGGAATTCCACCCGGTAAATTATCCTAATTGGTTTCTCTTCACTTATTACCATAAATTTTTATAAGACGGTTCAACCAATATTCTCCAAATCTTTATAAATTGCATAACTTTCTAATTGCTTTCACCACAGATCAATAAAGGCTTTTGCGACTTAATCCCACTTTTCTCGTTCATGGCTTCTCTTGACTTTGTCGACAAACACAACATGGTGGCATGCTTGGAATTACCAAATGGTCATGATAAATTTGCAGAGATTGTAGTTTTTCTTAACCGAAGCAACATCAGGTTTGCTTTACTTTTAAACCCTACAATCTTATGTACCCCTGTCAGGAAGTTTTGGCAAACTGCTATTGTCTCAACAACTGAGGAAGGGGTACAACAGTTAATTGGTACAGTGGATGGCACACAAATTATTGTTACTGAAGCCTCTCTAAGGGAACATCTTCATCTTAGAGATGCTGAAGGTATTAGCAGTTTGCCAGTCACTGAAATTATTGAACAACTCACATTGATGGGGTACAGGCATGGCAATACTATAAATTTTCACAAAAGTCAATTTTCCCCACAATGGAGATTTCTAATTCATACCCTCTTACATTGCTTGAGTTACAAAAGGACTGGCTGGGATGCTTTTCCTACAAGCATAGCCACAGCCTTGATCTGCCTTGCAACATGTAGGGTGTTCAAATTTTCAAGTTACATATTTGAGGGTATGCTTAAAAATGCAGTTAGCAAAACCAAGTTTCTGATGTATCCCAGGTTTATACAAATGTTTTTGGATCTTCAGAAACAAAACTTGCAGCCTTACAAAAATATTTATCCATCAAAAGTACTCACAACCAAAGTGTTTTCCAATATGTTAAGGGCTGTGGTAGGATACAGTGGGGTTGTAGTGCCTTTATTTCCTAATATGCTCATTGCAGAGGGTGAAGGACCATCAAGCACAGGTGGCTCCCAACACACACCTACAGGTTCTGAACACTCACCACCTCAACAAGCTTCATCAACAAGTAGGCACACCAGACAGGAGAGTGGGACAGCTCAGCCACATTCTTCTTCTAACATTGTAGTAGATGAGCCTATCCCAGGTGATGCAAGGGATAGAATGGTGAGGGTTGCCACTACTCACTCAGACTTAGCAGTTGGTGAGGATAGTGGTAACATACATAAGACCCAATCCATGCCAACACCTAGTAAGCAATCACAGGGTGGACCCAGGCAAAGGCTAAAAAGAGGGGGGGGGGTGTATCTGCTCAGGCTAGGCCTGAGAGTGCATCTCAATTGCCTCATGACCCACCTCTCTCAGCAGGTCACACAGCTGGAAGTGGTGAGGGCAGTATTTCACTTAAGGATATGATGGAATTGTACAGGTTCTTATGCAGAAAAGTCAATACATTGGAAAATGCTCTTAATGAACACAAGAAAGCTGCTGCAAAGGTTCATACCAGGATGATCTTAAAAATGAAGAGGCTAACACATCAAGTTCAACTTCTTTCCAAGCCTACTACAGAAGCATCTCCAGTTACCACTTCAATCAAAAGGAAGGCCAAGTTCACAATCTCTAGCACATCTACAGAGAATTCTTCCAAACAGGGGAGGAGTTCTGACATTCAAAGTAGAAAGGATTTTGGTCAGTGGCAAGGTGGTTCAACTCATATTCAAAGCCCTTTCCTTGATGATGAAGAAGATGTTCAGACAACCACACATGCAGAAGAAGTGCTCAGTACTCCTACATGCACTATCAGTACTATCCTAGTTAGTACTTATAGTGTTGTAGTTAGTACTGATAGCACTAGAGTTAATACTCCTGATGTTCTGCAATCAGTACTATCTCCAATCCTTCAAGTAGCTGCTGAACTACAACAAACTACAACAACAGAGGCCACAAGTGATAAAGAGAATAGAGAGACACATGCAGTTTTGGGACTTCAAAGTCTGAAGAAGTCAATCCCTATCTCTCCAACCTACAAGAAGCCACCCGTTTTGTATCTGAGAAAGAAAACCAAATCAGCAGCAACCAAGCCTAAAGAAAAGGGTGTTTCTATCAGAGAAGGAGGTACTCTACCATCACCAACCTCCTCAGCTCCAAAGATAGATCCCAAAGACAAGGGCAAAGGAATACTAGTGGAAGTACCTAAGAAAAAGAAGGAGATTGAGAGATTGAATGAAGAAGCAGCAAGAAAGATTTCAGCAGAATGGGAGGAACAAGAATTGCATAAGGAGGCTGCAGAAAAGGAATTGAAAAAGACGGCTAAGATTGAAGAAGATTGGCAATCATGGGATGAGATGAGAGCAAGAGTTGAAGCTACTCAGGAACTACAACATCAGCTGCAACAAGATCAGGGAAGTATTAATGAAGCAACTCAGTTGTTTGGTGAGATATTGGCTAGAAGACAGAACCAATTCAGACAGCAAAGGGAAATTGAAAAAGCTTCAAAACCTCTAACCAAAAGTCAGTAAAAGATGTATTTCTATAAATACATCAAGTATCAAGGTGATGATAGGAGAACACTGAAGCAGCTTAATCAACTACCCTGGGAGACACTTCAAAGACTAGCTGATTTAACTCAAAGAAGATGTCTGGCATTTCAACCTATGTCTGATGATGATTTTGCTAGAAGGTCACAACCTGTTGATCCCATTACAAGTTTCAAAAGACCATCTAAAGAAGGAGGTTCTTCATCTACACCTAAAAGACTGAAAACATCTGAAGATGAAAGTGGACTCACAAAAGAAGAACTCAATCAGATGATGTTAATTGAATCTCTAGAAGAAGCATTATACTCAGAGCCCATTAACACTAGGTATCCAATTCTTGGCTGGGATATCTACACTGAAGAGGGAAAGAGGTATTGGCAGATTCATAGAGTAGGTGGAAGGACAAGTGCATATTTATATCTGGTGGATCTGTTTGCATCTATTGACAGAGATGATTTGCTCAAGCTATGGGAATTGGTTAAGATCAAGTTTAAGAACAAGGACCCAGATAATGATAAGGATCTGGAGCTACTGTATGAACTCCATAATATCTTTGAACCATATCCAACAAGAGAGCAATGGAAGTATCAACCTAGAGAGGAAGCATTGACTTGGACTTTGATAAATTCTTGTAGACTGCATTTGGTTACTACACGTAATGGGACAGATATCTACATGCTGGTTGAAAGAACCTACCCACTTGCCTTAGGAACTCTTCTGGAAATGCTTATAGCAGGGCTAAAGATGGGTAATGCAGTTGACATGGCTAAAGAGTTGTTGTTAAAGATTTTTTATCAGGCAGGAAGACCTAGTAGAAAGTGAAGTTTGGAAGAATCCTCAAAGACTGAAGAAAACTTATGATTCTGAAACCCAATCACAAGTTTAGGGGAGGATTGTTGGGAAATAAGCTTTTGGGAGTTAATACTTATTTCAGTAGAGTTAGTACTGATAGTGTAATATGATAAGTATTAACTAGTTAGTACTGATAGTGAGAAAGTTAGTACTGATAGTGTTACAGTTTGTACTGTTCTAAGTAAGGAATGTCGTGTAAGAGTTGTAACAGCATATCTTCTATTCCAATAGAAGATATGATATTCTTAATGCTTAGTTTCTTCTGTAAGGGATCTCCTTAGTGTATAAAAGGAGATCTCAGCTAGGTTAAATATATACATCACATATATACATTCTAGCCGTCGAAAAGTAGAGCTTCAAGGTTGTAAACCCTAGTACTAGGAGAGTACTCGTAGTATTTGATTAATAATATTGAAGCGTTTGTTGTTATACTGTTTTGCATTATTCTTCTAAAGTACATTCAAGTAGATTCCGCTTACTTGCGTGTATCTACAACAAAGTTTCTTATTGTTGTTTTGGATCCATCCAAGGCAACCAACATGTATACAAGCTAAGTGTTCTAGATCCAAGGTTTGGGACTTATCATTTACCCCTCTCACTACTCTATAAATACCCCCTTCAAAACATCAAACATTCACACAAATTATTTCTGCAACTAAACGCTGTCAAAATTATTTCTCAAACCCATAAATCTTTGTGTGTTCTTAAATCCTCAAAATTGTTTTCAATAAAATCTTCTCTGTAACCAATTTACAAAAGGCTTTTCAGAAACAAAACTTAAAAGACTCAAAACTCCTTGATTATTCTTGTCAAGAATTTTTTTTTCAAAACCCTAAAAACTTTTCAATGGAAATGACAAGAACACAGTCTCTTCACTTTGCACCACAGTGGGTAGGCAATCTTGAAAATGTTGAATTTAAAACAAACAATGTTATAGGCAATTTCGAATACCCCCTGATGTCCCAGCCTATAAGGGAATCATGAAGTTTTTATTCAACTGGCCACTTAAACAGGCCTTTGTTCAGTGTCCCTCTATAATGTACCAAAACCTCCTCAGGGAGTTTTGGGCAACAGCTGTGGCCTATGACCCGACACCATCTACTGATGAGAATGACCTTAGACCTCTCAAGGAGTATCTCATCAGGTTCAGTCTTTTTAATGGGGAAAAGTCAGTCACCCTGGACTATAAAACATTTTGTACCTCAACAAGGTTAGACTAAAATTCTGGAAATTATGTTGCTCATCCTTAACCTCCAATATTGAAGGATGGGCTAAAACAAATTGTTTTAGATCCAAAATTTCTAGATAGAATTCTTTTCCTGCGGCTTGGAAGATCCTGTTCACATTTGTGATTCAGGTTCTCGGCGGGAACCACTCATCCACTGAACAAGTTAACTCTATTCAGTTGATGATGGCTTATTGCTTGATGACAGGGACTACTGTCGACATAGGGGAGATCATTTACAGTGATCTTGTAACCAAGCTACAAAGCAAAACTAGGATGAAATACATTTTGTATCCTAGGTTTATCTCTTGTGCTTTGCAAGTGTTACTGGGTTGCAATTACCCTCAGGAACAAAAATATTGTGCTTTACCTGGTATCTTGAGTCGATCAAATTTTCAAAAATACCCATCCCTTGTCACTAAAATTGAATTGACGGCCCACATGGTTGCTGTAAACAACCAGAGGGACTCAGTGTCTCCTAACCCTGCTCCCAAAAAGAGGAAGGGGAAGTCTCAGACTGGGACTAAAACCAAACCCAAGTCTCAGGACCCTGAGGCTTCAGGAACACAGCCTAAAAGGCAAAGAAATCCCAAGACTGATCAGCCACCCAGAGGAGGCCAAGCAACATCCACCTAAACCCCGGTGACAACGAAGGACACTGATACATCACAGTCAGTGCCCTTGGTCCCAACTTCTACTCCCCAAGATCCAGAGGGAAGTAAACAACCCGCTGGTAGGGGAGCGTCTTCTACAAATCCCAGGGAGGACATTCGCAAATCCACGCTTTTTTCTAAGGGCAAAAAGAATGATCCCAAAGACTCAGGGGGAAACAAACAACCCATTGATAGGGATATCACTGCCACTGCTTCTAAGGATGGCACTGGGAAACACCCATCAGTGCCTGAAGGAGCATAGAGGGAAAAAGACTCGGAGGGAAAGGAACAACCCACCGATACGGAACTCATAACCAATCCTGACTCCGGTGAAGGCACTGGGAAACACCCACCAGTGTCTGAGGGGTCACAGGGGGACAAAGACTCAGAGGGACAAAAACCACCCATTGATACGGAACCCATCACCCCCACTTTGTTAACTATTGCTGAGGTCACTGATCTTTTATTCTCTGATGAAGAGCTTGCTGACAGTGATGAAGAATTACTTTCAGCAGGAGAAGACATGGACGCTGATGTTCAAACATAAGAACAAGAGCATCAGCCTGATCTAGAAAAGCCTGAGGAGTCACCTTTTCAAGCTGATGATAACTCCTCTGCTTCCTCAGACTTTTCAACCTCTGATAAATTCAAACGGTTTGACAATGTTCTTTCACTGACTGAAAGACAGCTGGTTATGTGGATCACTAGAGCTTCAAGGAAGTTATACTCTGGTGTCACTGATACTCTATGGGACCAACATGTTGAATCAGCTGCCCGCTATTGTTGGGTTTAGTCCCAGATAGATCTTATGAGCCTTAGAGAAACTATAGTTAACCTGTGTAATCACAAGAGAACTAAGGAGAACCTTTGCTAGAATTATGTTTACGCGGAAAATAAACACAAGACTCAAGAAGACAATAAACACCAAAGACTTGATCCTTTATGGATCTATGTGAATTACTAACGAATGTTATTGGAAAAGGTACATAAAAACCTAGCCGCGGGTTTCTTTTATACTACAAGAAACCCTAATTGTGCAGCTTACTCATCACGTAAAAGATATGCATTATCTATTCCTATTTTAAATCATGCATATCCCAACTAAATACTAATAATACAGAAACTACATATCCGCAGAAATAATAATAACTATCAGTGGCAACTGCACTATCCGCAGGAACCACACTATCAGCAGAAACAATAAAGCTGTCAGCAGGAACCTTTATCAGTAGGAACCCACTGTTACAATAATTCCTAACAATCCTCCCCTAAAATTGAATTTGACCTTGTTAACTTCAAGTTTCCAGATAGATCTTGAACGTGCAAGAGGATTGAAGATAAACAGCAACTGAAGCACCAGATAAGTAACCAGCAGAGGTCAAATTCAAACCAGATATGAGACATGGTGAGTTAAAAACCAGATATGAGACACACATGTACAACAGGATCCTCAAAGATGAAAATTAGTAAACACATAATATATACAAAGTTCTTTTTTTTTTTTTTTTTTTTTTTTTTTTTTTTTTTTATAATAACAACATACAAAGAAAGGAAAGAAATCATAAAAAAATATATAATAACAACATACCAAGTTTATGTAGATGAATCAGCAGAGTCCTCAATGAGTTTATCCTTAATGCTTTTTACCAACCGCTCTGCATTTTCCACATCATTTCCAACTGGAGCAGTAGAGAAAACCAACTTATTGGATAGCATGTGCTCCATTAGCCTCACAGAAAGTGGATAACGCAAATCAGAAAACATATAAAGATACAATCCATCCCATGTCTGCACCACATGAACAGTGGATAAAGGATAAAACTTCCACTGATAAACCTTCCATTCATTTTCACCTTCCCAAACCTTAAATCCTTTACCATCCTGATAGACTAAATCAAACAAGACTTGAAGATCTCCAAGCAAGAACAACCTAGCATCAGGAGCAGCATGAGTCTCAAAGTATGTAGAGACCATACCATACAACCTGACAAGATCGTCTCTGTCCAAAAAGTTAAGAATCTCTGTCAGGAATGTAAAGTGCCTGACTGAACCATCCTTCCGATGAACAGTGTTGAAATATCCTAGACCACCAAGTCCTGTTGGAGTATGATGGATCTTGAACACACACCTTGTGTTATTGATATTTTGAGTTATATTACTAAGCACGCAGAATATACTTAGTAATACTTAGAAGACGAATTGTATAATGTAATGTAAGTAAACACAGATTAAACACAAAACTTAAGCTCCAATATTATTAATGAATAATACGAGTGATCTTGCTTATCACTAGGGTTACACCTTGAAGCCTTTGTGAGTAATACGTATGTATGTAAAAACGTATCTCACAGCAATGACCTAGGATCTCCTTTTATAGCGCAAAGAGTCCTTTACAAGATAAGTATAAACCTAACAATATAGAATATACACACAATCTTTTCTATACTTATCATTATACGATTACTAAACAATTATCCAATAGCAGTGGTAATATTTGTACTGGCAGTGGGAATGAGTTTCCACTGCTAGTGTATTCTTTAGCAGTGTCAACCACAAGACTATCAGTGGTAACTGTTAGTATAATTCCCAACAGAGTAAGTTCCCATCTATCCAGCCGAGACCAAACCACTACCTCCTCATCCGAATCATCTTCCTCAAAATCTTTGATAAAGGAACGCTCTGAAGCTTGAAGATCAAATGCCCTAGACTTCCTTTTCTTAGCCAAAATTTTCTTTCTTTCACCAGGTGTGGAGGAAGGAGAAGACACATTTGACTCTGGGATATTTGAAGCAGGCATCATTGGAGTAGGAATCTTAGGATCAGTGGAAACCATTTGAGGCTCAGAAGAATCCATATCAATTTCTTCAACAGAAACATTCTCTGTCTCAGTAGGAGGCACAGAGGAAACACCTTCATTAGTAACCTGAGAAGTATCAGCAGGGATCTCAAGAGGTGTAGACTGCTCCTTGGTAGTCTCTTCAGTCTGAATACCATCATCTTCTGAACTAAGTAGGATATCATCAGAAGAATCATTAGTCCTCAATCTCTTGACCTCGGGTCCTTCCAAAGATGGCTGATGTCTCTTCATTCTTTGATAAGGATTAATGCCATCCTTTTCCAACCTATCTAGGATCTTATTATATTCTATTACCAACTTGTCATCAGGAAAAGATTTCACATAGGCCATACACCATCCAGTTGAGTAAACTGCAGAACTCATATTCTTAACAAACTCCCTCATATGTAATCTTTGTTCAGCTTGAGTAGGAGGTTTATCCCTTCTTGCTTTAGCTTTTCTCTCTGCATCAGCTTTCTTTCTTATATTTGCCAATGCCTTCAAGTCAGCAACAAAGTTATTTGAGTAAAAAGCACCTCCTAATATTGACTAAGTAAGAGACTTGTTTGAAGAAGCTCCAGCCACAAGTGACTTCCATGTATCATTAGTGAAATTCAAGGCAAGGTCATCCAACTCTTTCATTCTCTCAGGAGTGACCTTAGGAGCTGTCTGAGCTGAAAACTATGCATCATAGGTTGCTTGAGCTTGTTCTGCTACTTCTCTGTCACTCATGGAAATTTCATGAAGCCGGAAGAGTCTTTCCTGTTCAGTCTTATCAACATCAAGACCCATTTCTTCTTCAATCATTAGAGCCTTCCCTTTATCAACTAAAGATACTCCTGCTTGAACATCTTCAGAGGGAACTTTAGGATCAGTAGGAAGGGATGTTGGAGTCTCAGAAGCAGCAGATGAAGTGTCAGCAGGTACAGGCCTATCAGCAGAATTTGCTACACTATCAGAAGGAACACCCATATCAGCAGCAACTGAAAAATCCTTATTCAGAGCAACCGTGTTAGTATCAACAGATTTAGAAGTAAGTTGCTCTTTTTCAGCAGCATCAGAAGTATTTGGAGAAACCACCCTACTAGTCTGAAGGTCCTTTAGATTTAGGTAGCTCCTCTTTCTAGACCTCCTTCTTTGAAACACGTGAACTTCAGGATCCTTCTAAACTTGAGTCTCTCTCAATGACACAACAGCCAACACATGTAGTGCCTCTAGATCAATATTAGCTCTTTCAGTGTCTTGTTCCTCCTCTAATTCTGAAAGTACAACCCTGCTTCTTCTTTTGTTGAGCCTAACCTCCAAGTCTGTCACCCTCTTCAAAAGCTTAACCATAGCTCCACCAAGAGTCTGTTTGGTCTCCTTAAGCTCATCCCTGGATTCTTTAAGCTTAAGCTGCAAATCATCAACCTTCTTGATATACCTGTTGAGTAAACTAGACATATTCATTAGAACATTAGGATCCTCAGCTCCACCAGCAGGATTACCTGAGGTATTTGGAGCTTTATTGGACCTGGGAGGAGACACATGAAAATCATCACAAAAAGTGGTGTCATCCTCAAAATAATGTCCAGGAGGACTAGCAGGTTGAACAAAAGGTTAGTCAGGATTGACCTCAGTCTCAACAGGAATTTGTTCTTGTGACTCAGAGGCAATCACTGGCTCCTCAGGAGCAACAATCCCAGGTGATGGTGAGACAACAGGTTGAGGTGAAGGTGGTTGTTGGTCATCAGTGGCAACTGAAGCAGAGGAACCAGTAGCAACATTAACCCCAGGCAACATTGAGGGTAACAGGGGTCTGTGTTCTCTCAGAAAAATTAGTTTTCATTGTTGCAAATAGTTTAGCAGTTAATTTAGTAATGACCCTTGGAGTTTGATCAGAGGTTTCAATGCCTAATATCATTTGTAGAAATCTAGGATACATCAGAAATTTATGTTTGGTATCCTTTATATTCTTAAGCATTTCCTCAAAAATATATCTTGAAAAATTATACTTTCTACCATGGGCCAAACAGATTATAGCATTTTCAATAGAACTGGAAAACTAATCCCAACCCCCAGATTTGGGACTCAGACACTAAAGTAGGGTATGGACTAAAAACCTCCACTTAGGACCAAACTTTTTTTTATACCAAATGATTTTCCCATCAAAGGGATATCCTAAGCTGGTTAGACCAGTGATAATCTCATCTCTATTGTTCTCAAAAAGACCACCTTCATCATCAAATAGTAATGGAGTCCTAATTAGAGACTCAGTTATCACATACTCTTCTCCATCAATGGTAGTCACAATCTCCTTGGTTGAACCAGTAGGAGATCGGTCATGAGCAGTGGACCAAAATTGCTGGACAAGAGAGTCATAAACAACTGATGGAGAGAAAGTGAGAGCATACCTGATCTTGGAGCGTAAAAGAAAATCAATCATTGAGTCATACAAATCACTCCCTTTGGCATGTTCCAAGAATGCAACTTTGTTGTGATCTCCTTTGTAATCGAGTGTTGCCATTGATACAGAGTGAGAAGATTGAAAATGAGCAGGATTCAAATTAAGAGGGAATTGTGTAACTAGGGTGTAGGATACTTCTTATTGACTATTTAAATGAGTTACCCAAAATAGTCGTTTAAATTGACAACAGATTCGGAACAAATCTTTGACCAATTTTGACTTTAAATAAATCCTGAATTAAATTCCCAAATTTTTTCAAAACCAACAGCAATGAAAAGTCAACCAGCGGAAGTCAGATAGTCAAACAGCAGAAACCAATTAACTTTTGTCCGTAGTTATCAATCCAAAGCTACCAGGAGAATCCATAGCTCATTAGTAGAAACAATCACAATACCAGCAGTAATGAAGAAGGAATCAAATCTTTGACCCATAACAGTGCCTTAACAGTCTCCAATCAGAACTTTTAACGATACAAATTCCAACCATCAATATTTACCATAAATTCTACCGACCTAAGATTCAATTATGCCTATATAACCAACCCCTTGCAACATCAAACATACAAACAAACCACATAACCCTAATCAACAAAATTGATTAACAACCAAATAACCATAAACAGCTCCCCAAACCATCCTATTGAGATATCATCATCTGACAGTGAACCAACCTATGATGGATGGTTAAACTACTTTCCCCCTAGTGCATCAAACAGTGTGACATACATATCCAAAGAACCTCCTAGCAGGTCACCATTTGCATACACTTCTTCAGAAGAGGATCTGCCCAATCCTCCTCCACATGAGGAGTTTGAAGTAACCAGCTCTGAGCTTAATGCTATGAATGAAGATACTGATGATGAGCTCAATGATCCAACTTACAAGCCACTCAATGTTGCTCCTCTTGCTGTTCTACCACCAGGCCCTTCAGCTCCAAGGCCCCAAGCCTCCACATCAAACCCTGCCAAGAGAACCACTGTGATGGGTCTGGCTGCAAAGCCAGTGTGGGAATTTGTGAACAGGTGGGGAAAGGAACATCAGAGGATGCCTAAGTAGAGAAACAGAAGGCCATAGAGGGGGCCTTGAAGATTGAAGCTGGAGTTTGGAGGAGTGTTGTGTCAAGCTTGTTATGTTTTGAGTCTTGTACTGATCCCACTGCATCTTTGAATGAAGTGTTTAATCAATGAATAAAAGACTTTTATGCTTGCTCTTTTGTTATCTGATCCCACTGATTGTTTGTTTGATACTTGATCTGCAAGATGGTTAGTAGAACACAAAACATACAACACAAATATATACACATAATATACAAAATATACAACTAAAATCCTCCCCTTAAACCAGAAACCTCCCCTCAAACACAATCAGGGGTTGATCATGCCTATATGGACAACCAAATACTGAAACCTTGGACCATCAAAAGCTTTTGTTAACAAATCAGCTACATTTTCATTTGTATGAATTTTAACCACTTGAATAAGGTGTTTTTCATTAGCATCTCTGATAAAGTGGTGTCTAATTTCAATGTGCTTAGTTCTTTGATGAAAAACAGGGTTTTTAACAATGCAGATGGTACTTTGGTTGTCTATAAAGATTTTAGTGTTCATAAAATTGAACCCATAATCCAATAACTGGTTTTGAATCCAAAGTATCTGACCACAACAACTAGTAGCAGCAACATATTCAGCTTCAGTAGAAGATGTGGCCACTATGGTCTGCTTCTTGCATTGCCAGGAAATTAATCTCCTTCCCAAGAACTAACAACCCCCAGTAGTAGACTTTTGATCAAAGTTGGTGCCAGCGTAATCACTGTCACTATAAGCTTCCAACTCAAATGAAGATTCTCTAGGATACCAAAGACCCAGTTTAGGTTGGCATTTGAGATACTTGAAAATATTCTTGATTGCAGTAAAATGGGAAGACAAAGGAGTGACCTGATTCCTGGAACAAGCACTGACTGCAAGCATAATGTCAGGCCTAAAGGCAGTCAAATACATGAGGGAACCAATCATAGATCTGTAGAGGTGAACATTAACAGCATGATCTGGTTCATTATTTGACTTATCCTTAGGAGCTTCATATGGTGTAGTTGCAGTCCTAACTAGTTCCATATCAAACTTCTTGAGGATGTCATGCACATACTTCTCTTGATGAATGAAAATACCATCTGATTTCTGCTGCACTTGAAGGCCCAAAAAGAATGTAAGCTCACCCATTGCAATCATCTCAAACTTACTTTTCATCAACTCCTCAAATTCCCTGCACCAAGCTTCTTTGGTAGAACCAAAGATAATATCATCTACATACACTTGCACAAGAATAATATCCCTGGAGTTCTTCTTGATAAAGAGAGTCTTATCAATAGCACCTCTCTTGTATCCATGTTTCAGTAGGAATGAAAAGAGCCTAGCATACCAAGCTCTAGGTGCCTTATGAAGGCCATAGAGTGCTTTAACAACTTTGTAGACCATATCTAGATTGTGAGGGTCTACAAATCCCTTGGGTTGAGTGACATACACTTCTTCTTCAATTTCACCATATAAGAAAGCACTTTTTACATCCATCTAATAGACCATGGAGCCCATGTAGGAAGCAAATGCCAAGAAGAGTCTGATGGCCTCTACTCTTGCAACAGGAGCAAACACCTCATCATAATCAATACCCTCTTCTTGTTTGTGACCTTGAACAACCAACCTAGCCTTATTTCTAACCACAATCCCCCTTGCATCTCTTTTACATTTCAGAATCCACTTTGTTCCAATAGCATACTTACCAGGAGGCAACTGAACAAGCTCCCACACATTTTGATTCAAAAATTGTTGCATCTCCTCTTGCATAGCAGCTACCCAATCATCATCTGCCAGTGCCTATGCAACACTGGTAGGTTCAACTTGAGATAGGAAACAAGCAAATAGACAATGCTGATAGTCTATGTGATTGTTCCTATGTTGATCCTGAAGGTAGCTGAGAAATGCAAATTTACCAAATCTTGTCTTCTTCACCCTGCTTCTAGTTTGCACAGAGGAAGTAGGATCACCAATGATTAGAGATTATGGATTAACTGTGTTAATCCTTTTTGTGACATTTGGACTAACATCAACAGATGAGGCCAGATTAGTAATTGTGGGACCAAAGTCATCATCATAAGAAGAAGAATAAAAAATGCCTGTTCTTGACAAATGATGAATGCCATCCAATTCAGAGCTTGAATGATGTGAATTGGCTAAGTCAGATGGAGTTGGAAATCTGGTGGGAGAATCATCTAAACCCAAAGTATCAATAGATGGTGTATTGGAGGGAACCGCAGGACCATTATCACTAGCAGAAGGAACAGGAACACGACCAGCAGCATCAACATCAGCAGCAACTGACCCATTACCAGAATGATCAGCCACATTACCAGCAGGAACAGGTATACTACTAGCAGCATCAAAGTTCCTGCAGGATTCAATAGTTTCCTGCCTTAGGAGTTCCTCTATTTCTTTAGAGAATTCATAACCAAACTTTTCAGCATCATCCTTTGCTGCATGCTCTTGGCGTTGAAGCTTCACTAGCTCTTCTGCAAAACCTATTTCACTTGAAGTTACATGAGAAGCAGCTATGTTCTTGGTACCTGAAAAGTGGTTAGTAGGAAAAGAGGGAACAACTATAAGTTTTTCAACACACTCTGAATCTGACTCATTATCTGAGAAACCTACAATGTTAGTTTGAGCATCTTAGCAATACCTACTATAGTCATCAGTAACCACTAAACAATAGTACTTGTGATCAATGCTTTTGATAGATGTAGGACCAAAAAGATCCATATGAAGAAGCTGCAAGGGCTCAGTGATAGTGCTGACAGCAGCAATGGACTTATAAGAAGCCTTGTGTTGCTTTCCCTTGTTACAAGCCACACAGTTGTGTTCATTAGTAAAGACCTTGGAAGGAAGTCCATGAACTAACCCAAGTTTTGCCAGCTTGTTGATCGTTTTGAAATTAACATGAGCCATCCTTCTATGCCATTTATTAAATTCATCTAAGGATGCTTTTGCCACCAAACAAGCTAAGTCACCTGCAGGCTGAACTTCATTGAGATTGAATGTATACAGATTTTGTTTCCTTGGCACCTTCAGAACAACTTGACTGTCATCAGGTATCTAGAAATCTTTTGAGAGAACAAGACATTCAGTATTAGTAAACAACATAAAGTTTTTCTTGTCACAGATTTGGGACACAGAAAAAAGGTTGAAGTTTCTCAATTCGTCCACATAATACACATTCTCAAAGTCTAGCTTGGAAGTTCTGATAGTTCCCTTCCCTGTAATTTTACCATCTCCTCCTCCAAAAGTAACAGTACCTCCTTGAAAAGATACAAAATTATGAAGTCTGTCTCTGTTCCCAGTCATACTCCTAGAACAACCAATATCAACAATGCCTAAATCTTTATTAGAATGAGGATCATCCTACAGGTTAAAAGATATACAACAACATTAGTATACATGGAGACCCAAG
The DNA here is from genome assembly GCA_019973895.1 of Chrysanthemum seticuspe. Taxonomy (NCBI): domain Eukaryota; kingdom Viridiplantae; phylum Streptophyta; class Magnoliopsida; order Asterales; family Asteraceae; genus Chrysanthemum; species Chrysanthemum seticuspe. Next base: position 332,388,541 of record BPTQ01000008.1, on the reverse strand, counting down.
CCATCACTGACTTGGGCCTGCCTTGTGGATCATATTTGAAAGACCTGCAGATTGATGAGATCCACTATTGTTCTTGGAACCCTTCATGAAAAATGGTCTATTTTGTGTCCAAGAGCAACCTGCTGAGGGCTTAACAGCAGTATCCCACCTTGCCCCCCTTTTATGCCATGGGTCATTATTAACAGGCCTGTATCCATTTTGAAAATAAGTACTACTAGGTCTATATAATGGCCTATAAACATTTCTTCTCTAACATGATGAAGATGGCATGTCAGCAGAAACTGGGTTACCAGCAGGAACTGGTCTACCAGCAGGAACTGGTCTACCAGCAGCAACTGGTCTACTAGCAGTATTGGTTCTGCTGGTCCTCACATGTGTTCCAGAGGGAACAAACGGAGGAATGTTGGCGACATCATTCCATATAGGTCTATGTCTCTGTTGATTAGTACAAACACCCATCTGTTTCTCATAAAAATCGCAATCTTTGATAAGATGAAATGTACTACCACAAAAAAAACATGATTTCTTCTTAAAATGCTTGTTCAAAATAGGAATAGTCTTATCACAAACAAAATTATTCAAACCACAACCGAAATAAGAATTGTTTTTAACAAAATCAACAGAACAAGAAATGTTTCTAAAATAAGCTGTCTTTGAAGATGAATCATTAACATCAACTCTTGGGACATGCAAGGGCTTGGGAGAGGCAGACTTAGGTGTTGTAGACTCTTCACTTGAATCATAATTGGCATAGTCTTTAGACTGGGTCTTTGAAGTCCTATCACTGAAAGAACAAGAGATAAAAGTATTACATTCACTGCCAGTGTCAAATAAATCATTGGAATTTTGGCCATAGGTCATATGTGATTCATCTGAGTCTGAGTCTGGGTTGGGTGGCCTAACAATACCAATAATGGAAGAAGGAACTGAATGCATTTCACCTTGTTTTATATATTTAACAGGTTTTCTATATTTATCTTCTTCTTCATCAGTGACAAAATTAAAAACATTGTATTCATTAGGGTCATAAATCTCATCTGGACTAATATAATCCTTGAACCCTAATCCCATCTTAGTTTTAACAGACATAGAGTTGTTCCACAGTTTATCTAGGTTTTTAGCCTGTTCTTGCCACTATTTATGTCTGGCCACCTCTGTATCTAAATTAGCCTGTAGACCCTCCTTTTCAGCAATGCCCTTTACATATTCTTTCTTATTAAATTTTAGCCTGTTTGTGGTGTTCTCTAAATCTCTTTCTAACACTTTAACTTTTTCTTCAAAAGCCAATTGATTTTGTTGGTACCAGGCCTTTTGTTTTTCTAAAGATTTAACACTTTTCTTATAGGCCTGGACCTGAATAAAATGTTCTTTATATTGGCCATTAACATCATCAAATTCACTTTTAAGAGCATCATATTTAGCATTACAACCAAAAATACAATTTTGTACCTAAGAAGTGATGCCCATCAGTGCAAACTCATTAGTAGTTTCAGCAACCAATCCAACCTGAGGATTTTCATCCTCAGCTTCATTCACATGCTTATCTCAGTCAACCCTTGACTCCAAAGACAACAAAGCTTTAGGTTTCTGATCCTTAGCTTCCTTGATCTTGAATGCATAATATCTTCTCTTGTCACTTCCCTTCTTATCTGGGCATTCTCTAGCAAAGTGACTTACCTCGTTGCATTCAAAACACCTGATCTTCTTTTTGTCAAACCTGGCTGATTCTCTTCCCTTGTAGCCAAACTTTATCCCAGAACCCTTCTCAAACCTGTTGACTTTCACAGCAAGCATGGCCATCTGCCATTTGAGATCCATCTCCTCCAAATCCCATTTGTCAACTTGTTCAAAATCTTCATAGACCAACTGTTGTTGGTGTTCAGTTTCAGCAACAAAAGAGTAAAGCACATCCTCTATCACAGAATTAGACTTTGATTTTCTTGTAGAAGAAGTGTGTGTTCTGGTTGCTGCTGATGAAGAAGTGGGACTCTCAGCATAAGACACCATTGTGTTAGCACTGGTAGCACTAACAAAATCTGAGTGTGTTGGAGTTGGAGAATAAGAAGAATGACCCTTGATATCAATTTCAAGGGATCTGAGATTATTGTATAAGTCATCAAAGCTTAAGTAGTCAAGGCCTCCCTTTGCCTTGAGTATGAGAGAAACCTACCTCCAGGAGGAAGGTAAAGCATGAAGGAACTTGAGATTGCATTCCTTATTGTCAAGTTTCGACTTCATCTGATTCAGCTGGCTCAGGATTTTCTAAAACCTGTCATACCCCTTGTGTATGCCTTCCTCTTCAAAAATTGAGAACTCTTGAAAGTTTTGCTTGAGCATTGATTTCCTCATTTTTGTAGACTCTTCGTTACCTCCATACCTTGCTTTTATTGCTCTCCAGATTTCTCTTGCATCATCAAGATGATAAAAGTCACTCATATGCTCATCTGGAAGAGCTTGAAGCAAGGTAGTCCTTGCCTTGGTTTCCCTCTGAAGAGCAATCTGTTTTGCAGTTTTTGTGGCTGGAAGAATTATCACATTTCCATCAGGATCTCTTCAAGTAGCCTTCTTACTATTGCCTTTTTTAACAATGTTCCAGAGATGGATGTCCATGTTGGAGATATAATTTTCCATCTTCATAGCCCATAGGTCATATTCATCCTTCTTCAGGTATGGAAATTTTGCATTGGTGTTGGACATGGTGGTAACAACCTGCTGAATAGTGGACTGAGTGTTTGATGGCTCAGGTTGTTCATCATTTTTTGAATCTGAATGTTTTGATGATGTCATTGTTATGGTTTTGAGAAAGAGAGTAAGACTGTCTTCTAAGAAAGATTCTCACCAGGCTCTGATACCACTTGTTGGGTTTAGTCCCAGATAGATCTTATGAGCCTTAGAGAAAGTATAGTTAACATGTGTAATCACAAGAGAACTAAGGAGAACCTTCGCTAGAATTATGTTTATGCAGAAAATAAACACAAGACTCAAGAAGACAATAAACACCAAAGACTTGATCCTCTACGGATCTATGTGAATTACTAACGAATGTTATTGGAAAAGGTACATAAAAACCTAGCTGCAGGTTTCTTTTATACTACAAGAAACACTAATTGTGCAGCTTACTCATCACGTAAAAGATATGCATTATCTATTCCTATTTTAACTCATGCATATCCCAACTAAATACTAATAATACGGAAACTACATATCCGTAGAAATAATAATAACTATCAGTGGCAACTGCACTATTCACAGGAACCACACTATCAGCAGAAACAATAAAGCTATCAGCAAGAACCTTTATCAGTAGGAACCCACTATTACAATAATTCCTAACAGCTATGCAGATCTAAGAGCTGAAGTGGTTATTGCCCATGCAAATGCTGATGAGCACAGGGATTTCATGTATGATCATCTTGAAAGGCTGGATGACAACCTGAAAAAATTTCTCAAGCACCTTCAGACATGTGGTGTAACTTTGGATGAAATCAGGGATTCTGTCAAAGAAGACCCAGCACTCAATTCCAAAGTGCTGGAGGCTACTAAGATCTATGTGAAGAATTCCTCTCGTCTCACTGAACTAATAGACATGCTCCAATCTGCAAATGTTCAGGGTCTACAGTCTTACATTCAGTCTCTTCAATCAACATTGGGTTCTCTGGATGCTTAAGTTAAAGACCTGGCTAAAGCATGGTCATCTATGGCTTGGAATCTTGAGCCTAGAATGACTGCACTGGAATTATCTCAGGCCAATCTTGCCGAAAAGGTCACCAGTCTTCAACAAGATACAACTGACATCAAGGCCATGGTCACGGAGATTTATCAAGCCTTTAAGGGTCAAGCAGCTCAGACTCCCTCAGTGCCACAACCAACTCTTACCCTCACTGAAGCTGCGGCAACAGTTGAGGGGGAGAATACTGCTGCAGCGACTCCCTCTCACACTAAGGGGGAGTCAACTCAACCAGTATCAGCAACTCCTATCTCATCGGTCCCTCCTTCAACAACAACAACAATGACACTAACAGTAGCAATAACAACACCAATCATCACAACAACACCCCTAGTGGTAATATCTTCTTCTTCAGGCTAGGATAAAGGAAAAGCAATTATGAAAACACCAGAGCCTGAGAAGATTCCATATGTCATCGGCAACATACAATACCTGCTTACTCCACAACAACTAACAACCTTTCTTGAAGAGGAAGACAAAAGAAAGAAACTGGTTGAGGAAGAAAGGAAAAGCAAAGAAGCACTGGTACAAGTAGTAGCTGAGGAAGCTGAGAACATTGGAATTCATCCCAAGAAGCTTGAAAAGGGACAGGTTAGACAAAAGTTCAAGGATGCTCAGGCTGCTCAAATGGCTGCCTTGAGGAAGAAGTTAGATGAAAAGAACAAGAAGGCTACTGCAATCAGGCAAGAAAGGATTAACCACTACAACTGGACCATGACAAGCAAAAGGATGCCTGAGAAAATCACTGATGTAAAAATCATCCCCAGATCAAAACCACTGGCAATGAATGTCTACAGGGGGATGATAAAATGCACTTTGAGGTTCATGATACTTTAAAATTCACCGACTTTGGGATCACTGAACTTGATGAACTTGGTCCTATCATATCTAAGAAGCAAAATGCAGTGGTCAAGGACATGATGAAAACCCTAAGAAAATGCTATGAAAGACTCAGGGAAGCACCAGCACAGCTTGGGATACAACCAGCTCCTACTGTAGCTCAAGGATCTCAACCTTAATCATCCCAAGGCAAAAGGAAGAGGGTTGAATCTGAGCCTGAAGCTAAAGTCCTTGGTTTTGAATGCAACAGGGAGCTGCCTGAAGGTGTAAAGTTTGTGAATTGTCTTTGAATTGAAAAGCCTGAAAGAGGTCTTTTCTTTGTTGATGTCTATGGGAACCCAGCATTCCAAAGGTGGAGTGACATTGATCAGGCAGGCGTGGCTACAATGCTGAGCTACATTCCAGTGGCCTCTCAAATTCAGACTCCTGCAAACGTCAGGTTCTGTGCTGACTTAAATGCCAAGATAAGAGAGCACCCTGACAAAACAACACTCCTCTCCAAGAAACCAAAGCTTGAAGCACTGGGGATCCATCTTGATTGACATCATCATCATTTATCTTTTGTACTAGTGATAGAAACTATGTAATCTGATCAATGAACGATGTATGTTTTGTTAAATATTCAGTGTTCCTTATTATGTTCATTAGTACATTCAGTGTAAGATAAAGCCATTTGCTCACTTACACTGATCAAACACTTAGGCTATTTGTATATCCAAATAGGGGGAGACTGTTGGGTTCGGTGACTACCCAAACCCTTTATTCTAGGATTTGAATAGAAAATACCCCAAGTGTTTAGAACCTTAAACACTAAACAAGTCACTGAGCGTATAGCCACTCAGTGAGCTGTCTTTAGGAAATTCAGTAAGAGACAAAGAAGAAGTCTCTCCACTCACTCAGGCGGAACTAAAGGGGTGAAGACTGAGTCAAGAAGAAGACAGTGTGTGGAAAACTAGAAGGGGGGTTGAATAGTTTTGCCGATTTTAAGTTAGTTTCAAAAACTTTAGATTCGTTAATATGTGAGATCTTATGGATGTAGAGAAAGTATAGATCTAATGATAAAGCAAGTAAATAAAGTAAAGCAAAGAGATAGAAATGACACAACCGATTTATAGTGGTTCGGCTACAAGGACACCTTCCTTGCCCTACTCCTCTCCCCGAGTCACCTACTCGAGAGTTCAAACACTATGTCAACAAACTCCTTCACTTGGCGGAGAATCCTTCACAACGTTGCTTACACCTTTTTCTGGTACAAAGCTAAATACTGAGTCCGTAACACGGTGGACCAAACCAACACATCCATTACACAACAAATATGTAAAATATCAAATACAAGATCTTCGCTACAGAAATCTTACGGGGTGACAAATCAATCAAGGACCCCTTGGTTGGATGACTTGTAGAATGCTCGTGATCTCACCTTAGAGAAGGACCTATATGAGAATCACAATAGAAAGAAAGAAGAACAACTCTCTAGATCAAGTGATCTATATGTTAGAAGAGAATGAGAGTGTTTGAGAGATTTAGTAAGAAGAGGGGTGAGTTAGAATGAAGAAATGGCTCTCTATTTATAGGCAAATTTGGCCACTGTTCCCCAGATCCCACGGATCCCTCTCACTTGGGATCCGTCTAGTGTAATCCTAGGGATCCGTGGGACGCTCCTCTTTGCCCATGGGTTTTTTGGTTATGGGTCATGGGTTATGGGTTGGTCCATGGTTTTTCCTTAGATTCAATGTATCTAAAGTATACATTGTATCTAGTCAACTTGGGTATGGATTATGATCCATGGGTTATGGTCCATGGGTTGTAGTTTTTACCCATCCTAATAAACTATTACAACAAATGATTAATTACAATATTTTTGTATTAAATGGCTATATGTAAATGCTTTACAAAAATAACATGTATCCTTATAATTTTACTTATGATAACATTATCTTTGTTATCAACAAAACACAAAGAGATCGCAAAATATTAATAAACGTTTTTATGGTTTATTTGTATTAACAATCTCCCCCTTTTTGTTGATGACAAAACATAATGTTTTGATGAGTAAAACTTAAGAATAGATGTATGTTTTGAAAGCCCCTAAGTTTTACTTCTTCTCCCCCTTTTTGTCAAAACAAAAAGTTAACCCTTTGAAGAAATAAAAGTGTGGAAAATTTAGTCCACGTATCGCTTACTCCCCCTTGACGGTAGCTCCCCCTAGTTTGGGGCGTCAAGTGAAGAAAAAATAATAGAAAATACTACAAAGAGAACGGTTAGTAACATGCTTATATAATCTTGTGATCGACGAGAATCAAGATTGGGAGCCTAGGTATGTAAACAAGGCCTTGTAATAAAACAACAAAGTGTAGTGGTATTTATGCCACCTACAAGCATGTAAAAATAAGAAAAAGACTTGTTCTTGAAATGACTAAAAGAAAATACTAATAGTAGAAAAATAGTGAGGATTCCTTTCATGTTTGCATAAGTTTTATGGATGGAAGTTTTGATGAGTGATGGTATTGAGGCGATCAAGAATGTGGTTTAGGATGAATCGCATTTCCTCCCTAACTTCAATTGCAATATCCCTAGTGGATTGGCAATGTTCACAATGTAAGTGATGTGGGTAATGAGTGCGGAAATTTTCCGGGTTGTGTTGATTTGAGTTATGGATCAACGTCCGGAATGTTTGTAAGTGGTGGTGAAAAAGAACCTAGGTGTTCTTGTAATGTAATGGGAGCTAATGGTGGTGATGTTTCAAGATCTTGAAAAATAGTATTTGGAGATGTGGGGTGTGTCAAAAAGACTATTTCTTTTTGTTTAGGTTGTTTAGATCTTGTTGGAGTCTTAAGGAGTTCCAAAAGAGAGATCCTAGGTGGTGAGTTGATGGGTGATGATGTTGGTGTACTTATTGGTGATGAGGGAGGTGCTATGATGGAAGCATTTTGTGGTGAGTTATTTGTTGAGGATGAACCATGTGAAGGTGGTTTTGTTAAACAACAAGATCGGATGCTAATCCGTGCGGAGATCTTAGATTTTGATTGTGGTATTTTGGAGGGTGGTAAGACAAAGGTTTGGATATCTTGAGATGTGTTGTTTGCACTAGATGATTCATCAAAGGTGATTGATCTATTGGAAGACATAGTTGTGTGTGTGTGAGGATGATATGAGTAGCAAACAATGTTGGGAATCCTTCTTATAAAAAAATGTTGCATTGCAATGAATGCTTGACCCAAAATATGGATTAAAATCTAATGATTAGATATGAATTTAAGCCATGTGATCATGAGAAAACAAGCATTAAATCCCATACTCCAAAAAAATGGAAAAAAAAAAAATAGAAGTTCATCAAGCTTCTGTCTCACGGATCCCACGGATCCTTCCCTTAAGGGATCCGTCCAGCATTAAGGCTGGGATCCATGGGTCTGGTGATCCAGGCAGCACAAAATCTTCCTTTTGGAAACATTTTTGCCTAGTGTGTGCCTATATGCAAACTATTTGGAGTTGCGGTTATCTCGACTCCTAAGAAGAAAAAGAGAAATAAACTAGAAGTGGAAAAGCATCCTATTGAGATAACCCGAAAATACATATTTAGTACTTGAGTACGTAATTTAGTGTTATCAATGCTCCTAATTCATTTTTGCTTAAATGAATGTACCCGAAAATACATATTAGTTATGTATCTCCTTTAGCATTCACAAGACATGAGATGCAATGAAAACGGGTTTTTACTTTGTATTAACAATGAAAAAGCAATTTGTCCTAGACGTGAGAAATTGCTTTTGTGAAATTGATACGGGAAGGTATCATCCTTTTAGAAAACATTTTGAAAAGAGGTTTTCTTTATGTGAATAAAATCCATCTTATCCTTTTAAAAATATGTATGTAATTATGTGTTTGCAACTTGTACTTATTTTGAAAGAAAATAAGAAGACTATAAGTGAAAAACTTATCTTGGGTTTTGAAAATTCCCGTATTGTTTGTGAGTTGTGTGTGAAATAGAGATCCTAGACTCAGAAAAAAGAAGGCAAGTGTTTACATACCTTGTAGAGTCAAATAAATTACGACATTTATTCCATGAGACCAAGACCAAGACGAAGTAGGTTGAATTGTTCCCGCTTTAACAGTTTGGTGAGGACGTCGGCTATGTTGTCTTCGGATGCTACCTTCTCAATAGAGATGTTCCCCTTTTGAACATTGTCTCTTAAGAAGTGATGATGAATCTCTATATGCTTTGTGTGAGAATGTAATACCGGATTCTTGCTTAGATCTATGGCACCCTTGTTGTCGCATAGAATGGCTATGTCACTAAGATGAATGTCGTAGTCGACTAATGCTTGTTTCATCCATAGTGCTTGTTGGCATGCTTTTCCGGTGGAGACGTATTCGGCTTTGGTTGTTGATATTGCTAGTGCCGTTTGTTTCTTAGAGAACCAAGATGTTAAACAACATCCCAGGAAAGTACATACCCCACTTGTACTTTTTCTATCAACGTAATCACCTGCATGGTCAGAATCTGCATATACAATTGTTTCTACTCCCGTGCCCTTAGGATACCATAATCCTAATTGTGTTGTACCCTTAATATATCTATATATTCTTTTTATGGCTTCTAGGTGTGATGTTTTAGGGTCTTCTTGAAACCTAGCACATAAGCAAACACTAAACATGATATCCGGCCTACTAGCCGTGAGGTAGAGAAGACTACCAATCATGCCACGATATTTAGTATTATCTACGGATTCTCCATCTTCATCTTTAGTGAGTTTGGTGTCGGATGACATTGGTGTCCTAATTGGTTTTGACTCTTCTAAACCGAATTTCTTTAACATCTCTTTTATGTATTTAGATTGGTTAAAGAAGATACCAACTTCTACTTGTTTGATTTGTAGACCAAGAAAGAAACTAAGTTCTCCCATTATATTCATCTCGAACTCGTCATGCATGATTTTAGAGAAATCATAACACATGTCTTGACAAGTGGATCCGAATATAATATCATCTACATATATTTGAACTATGATTATATGTGACTCTCTTTTCTTAGTAAAAAGTGTGTTGTCAACTAACCCCATGGTATAGTTGTGTTTAATTAAAAATGACTTGAGTCTATAATACCAAGATTTTGGAGCTTGTTTAAGACCATAAAGGGCTTTCTTTAATTTATACACATGTTTAGGTTTTTCAAAATCGATGAAGCCCAGAGGTTGAGCTATATATACTTCTTCATTAATAAAACCATTTAGAAGAGCACTTTTGGCATCCATTTGATAAAGCTTTAGATCATTAGCACAAGCATACGCAAGAAGTATTCTTATAGACTCTAATCTAGCCACGGGGGCATAGGTCTCATCAAAGTCTATTCCTTCTTGTTGGTTATACCCTTGGGCAACGAGTCTAGCCTTGTTTCTTGACACTACTCCGTTTGCATCTATGTTGTTTTTATAAACCCATTTGGTTCCTATTATGGTTTGATTACTAGGTGGAGGGACAAGTGTCCAAACATCATTTGAAACAAATTGATTTAATTCTTCTTGCATAGCCATTACCCAACTTTCATCTTTTATGGCTTCTTGTTTATTCTTAGGTTCTATGGTTGAAACAAAACAAAATAAGCTACTTTGGTTTTGAACTTGAGACCTTAATGTTCTTTCGTTTAGCTTTCTGATGCAGGTTTTACTGACAAGGTCTTAAGATTTATAGTGTCTCGCTATACCTATGGTCTACCCTAATGCACTAATGGGCAGTGTACCCGGTCGTGTGTAGTGTAGTAAATGGTAAAGCCGAGGTCGTCCCAAGAGCTATGTGTGTCGGATAATTACTAAGTCTAATTGTCACAGAATTATAATGGTTTCGATAGGTATTTAATTAATTAAACTACTAATGCAGAATAAAATAAATGTGTGAAGGGAAATCAATAGAGGAATAGTGGTGCTAACCTAGTTAATCCTCCTAGCTAGTTATGTCTACGTCTACCTACTTCCAATTACTTCAGGTGGGGTCAAATTCGAGAGGACAACATTTGGTCAATTCACCCTAACCTATCAGCAAAGATGCCACCACAGGAGAAATCAGGCGCACCGTCATAAGTCCTATTGTTCCTGGTCCCCTAAGCCGAGTCATTAAGTACCGCTACATGCTAGATTCTAAATAGTGAGTGCCCAGCCATTAGGAACTTAGACACTACACCCCCTAATTCTTAAGTTCATCCAAACGATAGGTGATCAGTTGGTCAAATCGCACAAGTAGAAAGGGTCGTCAGTTGGTCATATCTTACCCTTCCCATCTCAGTGTGCTCACCTAGGGTCAGTTGGTCATATCTCCTAGGCAATTGGCCTCTACCGCCATTCAAAACTACCGAACCAGGGGTGACTACTAAAGAACTATGCATGAATACACTTAGAAATAATTGTACGGAAGTAAACGTAAATGCAAACAAAACAATTAAGGAATCATAACTAGGCTAGCACCAAAGGGTGCTTAGCCGCTCATATTAATTATGCAAATCAATTCAATATTCAAAGGTACGAAATACATGAATTGAAAGTAAAATAAATAATAAACGCTAAAGCTTATCGTAATGGTGTGACTTCTCCCTTGGAAACAGCTCTGTATGCTTCCCTAGACCTGCCTTGAGCTTTTTCCCACGTTCTCAGAGTGTTGTGTGTGGAATGGGATGCTTTGCCCTAATCGCCCCCTTTGAGAGGAAGGAGAAGAGATGATATAAAATACAGAATCCGTGGGGTATTTATAGGCCAGGTCTGGGTTACGGCTTAACCAATAGAGGAGTTACGCCGTAACCTTCTATTTCATTGTAAACGCACTAGATCTGCTAGTTACGGCGTAACCTTATTAGTGGTTACACCGTAGTCTTCAATAAACTCGGTTACGTCGTACGTGATGCAGTAGTTACGGCGTAAGTATTTGCGGCGCGGAACCTCTTTTGACCTAATGGAGTTACGTCGTAACCTTTGGGAAGAGTTACGCCGTAACCTCTTGATAAGTTGGACTTCTGAGTCACGCAATAGTTACGGCATAATATGAGAGATGAGTTACGCCGTAACTTCTTCAAAATAAGCATACTGTGATAAATCTTTAGTTATGTTTCCATTTCCGCGTCTCTTTAGCTCCAATGCTCGTAATTTACCTGAAAGTGGAAAACAATGGAAAACAAGCGTAAATCCATATAAATGATATAAATAACGAGCATTAACGGGGGAAATTGACACTTAATATTCAGGACTATTTGATGTTATCAAATATCCCCCCACTTGAACTCTACTTACCCTCAAGTAGACCTTATTAGATAGATTTCTAAAAAGATATCCCCCAAAACCTGGAAAATATGAGTTTACAAATCCCTTATGCTAGAATAAAACAAAGCGGAACACCTCACAAAAGGGGAACAAACACTCAAATCTCTCAACTATTCTAAGTGTCAATTTCGGGGTGATCACTCAATCGCACAGTCATAGCATGTATTCTATCATATGCTTGGCGGTTACACAAATCTCCACCACTAGAGTTAAGGGCTAAACAATTCTCGAAGGCAATATGGGTAAACATGACAAAGGTTAAAGGGTGACTCGTCATTACTAACATGTTACGGCGAAGTGGACAAAATCAATGATACAAGACCAAATCCATGGCCAAGACACCAAAGATTGCTCGCTGCATCACCTAGACATGCTTCATGACTAAAGGGTAGGATAAGACATAGGATATATAATTGGTGTAAAATGAAAAACAAGCAGGTAGTCTATATCTATAACTAAGTCATCACCACTTACTGTCCGCCCAAAGTTCAAGCTTAGAAGTCTAGAGACCGGATCATGAAATGCAAGGTAGATGTGTCATTAGAGGACAGTGATTGGCTCACTACCTTTTCTTCTTCAGTTGGTATAACTCTAATCTTCTAATGTAACCGAGGTGGCCTCCTCGATACTAAACAATAAAGCTCATACAATAGTGCTTATAACATCGCACTTTACATAAATCAATCAACTATTTTATATATATATTTTTTTGAACATAACATTCCCCCACTTGAGATGAACAATGGGAATTCGGGGGGTCTTCAATGATTTTCATAATTGTTTTCGATGAAAGCGTGATTTTCAAACCTTTCCACTTGAACCTTGAACTTAGGCAAATGATGAATTCCCTATTATAAATAAAGACTACAGGGTAGGCTAAGGTGTAAGGGTGTAACGAAACAATATATTGGGGTGACAAAATGAAAGGAATGGCTCAGAAGGGTGTATCTAGGGGTATCTTGCACTAAAGGGGAGTGCAACAAAAGGGTTTCACATGAGGGTCGAAAAGTCGAGGTGACTAATCGATAGACTCACAATGGTAGGCTATTTGGGTGATAATCCTATAATACTGCCTTCTAAAACTGAAAAGTCCAAATACATCGAGCTAACTCAACATACCTCGTCTATGGTCTCAAAATGATGCAAAGGCCAAGTTCTAAAGTTTACAAGCTACCGGCACACTCATAATTTGGTGGATTTGGGGTAAAATATTGGAAACAGATAAGGCTAATCTCACCATGTAATGTCAAGGGTTGTATGTGCTCGGCTAAGGTCTAATCTAGTTAGGTTCGGAAAAACATGTCAAAATTTTTAAAATGGCATAATTTTTCAAAATAAACTAGAAAAATGAGGGCGAAATAAAGTTCAAGAGATAATTCTACTCCCGTCCCCTCACTTGAATTGTACAAAGTCCCTTTTGTACTAGGCATTAAAATAAAGGTGAAGAGAAAGGTAGAATTAGAGCGAGAACTTCCCTGAAATTTGCTCCAAGAAGAAGAAGGCCTACGAGAAAGGATCGTGCCTTCGTTTAAGCGTCATGAACAAAATTCAATCCCTGAAATCACAATACCGACAAGCATAATTCTAAAAAGAAAAAAAAATGAAAAACAAACCTAACTCACTTTCGTAGGAATCACGGTTGCATTTAGCGAATGCAACAAGCCTTTTAAACCACTTGGTGTCCCAAGTGGACGAGTGAAGTCTCGTGAGGGTTTATAAGGAACACACCCACAAAGTTCATTTAAAAACTAATACAAGGTTACTGTGTTTTAAAATGAAAGAATTAAAGCAGAGGAGAGTTACGTCGTAACTCCTATGAGAGAGTTACGCCGTAACTGGCAAAACCTGGTATGAGCTGTGAAGCGAATAGTTATGGCCTAACCACTGAGATGGTATTACGCCGTAATTGGTAATGTGTCAAGAATTCTGCTGCGAAAATGTTGGTTACGGCGTAATCACCAAGATGAGTTACGCCGTAACTCTGTTCAGATCAACAACTGCAGCAGTAATTATTTCATTGTCTCCTGCAAAAATGGTTAGAAAACACAAAACCCAACAGAAAGGAAATAAAAACAAAAGAAAATAAAAAAGGAAATATAGGCGTGGGGTGCCTCCCACGAAGCGCTAGTTTTTGTTCGAGTCACGAGCTTGACTCCACCCTTATTTACTACGTAAAAGGGTGTTTCTCCCTTCACTTGAAACCAAGTGTGGGTGGAAATAGCAATAAACACCATGAGGGTGTAAATTTGCAGAAGGATGGGGAAATGATAAATTATGATCATACCTTAAAGTAGATGTCATTTCCTTCCATACCTTACCCATTTTAGTTGATGGCATTGATGATTGGTTCACCTCGTGATGTGGCTGATTAATTGGCTCAAATGTCTCCTTGTTAATCACTGAGGTGTCCAAGATTTTGTCTTCAAATTCCTTTGAAATATCAACTAAAGTTGGTTCAGTAGCTGGAGCTACATAACCATCATCGGGTGATGTGACGGGTTGCACGATTTCATCCATAATTTTAGCAACGTGAATAGGAAAACAAGCAAGTTTGTTAGTAATAAAAGAAGAGCTAGAAGTCATACCGTTTTGTGTTAATTTCTCATTAGCTTGTGGAATTGCATCATCATCCAGTAAGCTCTTAGCTTCCATCTTCTTCAATTGATCTATGCTTGTTTCATCCTTTCTTACGGTCTTCAAACGTCCTGGAAAGGGGATAGGTGGTACATAAGGTCTGATATAAGGTAAATTACGAGGAACTGGCTCCTCGTTGACTTCTTTCATCTTTCCTACCGTAGCTTTGCCAGTTCCAACTGCATTACTTTCCAAGGCCTTTCAGTTTAATTCTTCAAGCTTAGCCTCCAAGCTTTTCCTTCTAGCGTCCAGCTTCATTAAATTCAGGTCCGCGCCCTCCTTGAATTTCCTAATCATTTCTTCCTTCGAGTCGTGGATCCGTTTCAAATTATCCGAGAATTTATAGAAGGTTTCTTCCAAGGATTCAACATACTTGACCTGCTCATATTCTTTGCATTCATCATGGAGGAACTAAACGTCTTCTTTAACCATCTTCATATCACATCCAAGCTTATCGATTCCTTTCTTGATATCACCAAAATCGTCCAAGCTATTGCTATTAGTGGACCAAGTAGTAGCTTCATCGTACCAGTTTCGTGAATGATCAGCCATCTTTTGAATTGATGTAAGGGCTTGTGCTGGAGGCATCATAGGGATCGGCCTTTGAGAGTCGAGCATTTGGCTGGAAGGGATGTTTAACCCGTTGTAAAAAATAAGGACTTTCTGATAGTTGTTGAGATCATGCATTGGGCAATTGTATAGAAGGTCATTAAATCTTTCCCAAGCTACGTCTAACGTTTCGTCCATCTCTTGCCTGAAACTCCTTATCTCTTCCATTTTTTTGGCAATCTTCGAAGGAGGACAATATTTTTGAATAAATGCATTTTTTAGAAGATACCATGTATTTATCGGCCCTGCTAGAATTCTGTCAAACCATCTTCTGGGCGCTCCAGTGAGTGTAATAGGAAATATCCTGAGCATAAGAGCATCATGAGTGATCCCTGGAACGTGAAAAAGATCGGCTATCTCCAAAACTCTTCGTACATGTAAGTGGGCATCATCATTATCAGTCCCTGAAAAAAGCTTTTGCCTCAGTTCCCTCATGAACTGATAACTGATTTCAAACTGGACATCCGCACCAATTGTCGGTCTTACGAGCCCCGGCCCATTATCTTCTCTTGTCAACGCCAAATATTCCTCAAGACTGAGGTCATCAATGTTAACAACTTCCATACTACCTGAAACTTGAAAAGTGATTGTGAGAATTTGAGAAAATTTTAAAACAAAACAGAAATGAAAGACTTAATATCAATCCTAATATAACTCCCTGGCAGCGGTGCCAAAAACTTGATGCAGGTTTTACTGACCAGGTCTTAATATTTATAGTGTCTCGCTATACCTATGGTCTACCCTAATGCACTAACGGGCAGTGTACCCGGTCGTGTGTAGTGTAGTAAATGGTAAATCCGAGGTCGTCCCAAGACCTATGTGTGTCGGATAATTACTAAGTCTAATTGTCACAGAATTTTAATGGTTTCGATAGGTATTTAATTAATTAAACTACTAATGCAGAATAAAATAAATGTATGAAGGGAAATCAATAGAGGAATAGTGGTGCTAACCTAGTTAATCCTCCTAGCTAGTTATGTCTACGTCTACCTACTTCGAATTACTTCAGGTGGGGTCAAATTCGAGAGGACAGTATTTGGTCAATTCGCCCTAACCTATCAGCAAAGATGCCACCACAGGAGAAATCAGGCGCACCGTCATAAGTCCTGTTGTTCCTGGTCCCCTAAGCCGAGTCATTAAGTACCGCTACATGCTAGATTCTAAATAGTGAGTGCCCGGCCGTTAGGAACTTAGACACTACACCCCCTAATTCTTAAGTTCATCCAAACGATAGGTGATCAATTGGTCAAATCGCACAAGTAAAAAGGGTCGTCAGTTGGTCATATCTTACCCTTCCCGTCTCAGTGTGCTCACCTAGGGTCAGTTGGTCATATCTCCTAGGCAATTGGCCTCTACCGCCATTCAAAACTACCAAACCAGGGATGACTACCAAAGAACTATGCATGCATACACTTAGAAATAATTGTACGGAAGTAAAGGTAAACGCAAACAAAACAATTAAGGAATCATAACTAGGCTAGCACCAAAGGGTGCTTAGCCGCTCATATTAATTATGAAAATCAATTCAATAATCAAAGGTACGAAATACATGAATTGAAAGTAAAATAAATAATAAACGCTAAAGCTTATCGTAATGGTGTGACTTCTCCCTTGGAAACAGCTCCGTATGCTTCCCTAGACCTGCCTTGAGCTTTTTCCCACGTTCTCAGAGTGTTGTGTGTGGAATGGGATGCTTTGCCCTAATCGCCCCCTTTGAGAGGAAGGAGAAGAGATGATATAAAATGCAGAATCCGTGGGGTATTTATAGGCCAGGTCTGGGTTACGGTGTAACCAATAGAGGAGTTACGCCGAAACCTTCTATTTCATCGTAAATGCACTAGATCTGCTAGTTACGGCGTAACCTTATTAGTGGTTACACCGCAGTCTTCAATAAACTCGGTTATGTCGTAAGTGATGCAGTAGTTACGGCGTAAGTATCTGCGGCGCGGAACCTCTTTTGACCTAATGGAGTTACGTCGTAACCTTTGGGAAGAGTTACGCCGTAACCTCTTGATAAGTTGGACTTCTGGGTCACGCAATAGTTACGGCATAATATGAGAGATGAGTTACGCCGTAACTTCTTCAAAATAAGCATATTGTGATAAATCTTTAGTAATGTTTCCATTTACGCGTCTCTTTAGCTCCAATGCTCGTAATTTACCTGAAAGTGGAAAACAATGGAAAACAAGCGTAAATCCATATAAATGATATAAATAACGAGCATTAATGGGGGAAATTGACACTTAATATTCAGGACTATTTGGCGGAGAAGCCTTCACAACGTTGCTTACACCTTTTTCTGGTGCAAAGCTAAATACCGAGTCCGTAACACGGTGGACCAAACCAACACGATTATTACACAACAAATATGTGAAATATCAAATACAAGATCTTCGCTACAGAAATCTTGCGGAGTGACAAATCAATCAAGGACCCTTGCTTGGATGACTTGTAGAATGCTCGTGATCTCGCCTTAGAGAAGGACCTATATGAGAATCACAATAGAAAGGAAGAAGAACAACTCTCTAGATCAAGTGATCTATATGTTAGAAGAGAATGAGAGTATTTGAGAGATTTAGTAAGAAGAGGGGTGAGTTAGAATGAAGAAATGGCTCTTTATTTATAGGCAATTTCTGCCACTATTCCCCGGATCCCACTGATCCTTCCCACTTGGGATCCGTCTAGTGTAATCCTAGGGATCCGTGGGACGCTCCTCTTTGCCCATGGGTTTTTTGGTTATGGGTCATGGGTTATGGGTTAGTCCATGGTTTTTCCTTAGATTCAATGTATCTAAAGTATACATTGTATCTAGTCAACTTGGGTATGGATTATGATCCATGGGTTATGGTCCATGGGTTGTGGTTTTTACCCATCCTAATAAACTATTACAATAAATGATTAATTACAACATTTTTGTATTACATGGCTATATGTAAATGCTTTACAAAAGTAACATGTATCCTTATAATTTTACTTATGATAACATTATCTTTGTTATCAACAAAACAGAAAGAGATCTCAAAATATTAATAAACGTTTTTACGGTTTATTTGTATTAACAATCTCCCCCTTTTTGTTGATGACAAAACATAATGTTTTGATGAGTAAAACTTAAGAATAGATGTATGTTTTGAAAGCCCCTAAGTTTTACTTCTTCTCCCCCTTTTTGTCGAAACAAAAAGTTAACCCTTTGAAGAAATAAAAGTGTGGAAAATTTAGTCCACGTATCGCTTACTCCCCCTTGACGGTAGCTCCCCCTAGTTTGGGGCGTCAAGTGAAGAATAAATAAAAGCAAATCCTACAAAGAGAATGGTTAGTAACATGCTTATATAATCTTGTGATCAACGAGAATCAAGATTGGGAGCCAAGGTATGTAACCTAGAAATATACCTTCGATTGATTTAGGATCAAATTTTGTAAGGTAATCTTTAGTGTTAAGAATAAAACATTTACTACCAAAGACTCTAAAGTGATCTAACATAGGTTTTTTGCCTCGGAGTAACTCATATGGAGTTTTACCTAAGATTGGTCTAATTAAGACTCGATTGAGTATGTACATTGAAGTATCAACGGCATTGCACCAAAACTTTTGAGGTATAGATTTCTCATTAAATGGTTCGACTCATTTCTTGTAGGGTTCTATTCTTTCTTTCTACTACCCCATTCGATTGTGGAGTGCGTGGAGCCGAGAAGTTGTGAGTAATACCATTAGCGTCACAAAAAGCTCCGAATTGCACTTCATTATCGAATTCCCTACCATGATCCGTTCTAATAGACACTATAGGACTTCCTAGTTGTCTTTGGATTTTCTTGCTTAATATTTCGAAATAATTAAACGTTTCCGTTTTGTTCTTTAAAAACTTTGTCCATGTATACCTAGAGTAATCATCCACTATGACCAAAGTATAGTAGTTGCCTCCATAACTTTGGATAGCAGATGGACCAAATAAATCCATATGTAGTATATCTAGACACTTAGTTGTAGACACCATGTTTTTAGCTTTATGACTAGAATGAACTTGTTTTCCTACATTACAAGCATCACAAAAGTGATGTTCATATTTTAACTTAGGTAGATCTCTTACTAGATCTTTGGATGATAGCGATTGAAGAAGTAGCATATTGGCATGACCCAATCTTCGATGCCATAAGGTCGAAGTATCATCCGTAGAGGTAAGACAAAGTTTGTCTTTAGGTTCATTACCAATTTTAATGACATGGACTCCATGTTTCCTAATTCCTCTTCCTATGGTTATGCCATTTTTTAATATCTTACTACCGGTTTCGGTAAAAAGTACATTGCATTTTTTATCACATATTTGTCCTATACTTAAGAGGTTTAAGTTTAGGTTTTCTACGTGACACACATCTTTAATGGTTTGAGATTCGTTAGAAATCGTACCTTTACCGATGATTCTACTTTTGCTATTTCTAAACACCACATTACCTCCATTGAAGGATTCATATGGGGAGAATAGATATTTATTTCCGGTTATGTGCCTTGTGCACCCGCTATCCTTGACCCATTCATCTGGGTCTAGGTCGACCTTTAAGCACACCTAAGAAAATAACAAACTCAAAAGTTTGGTCCCTATTTGTTCATGGGTCCATTAGTGTTAAACATTCCATTCATGTTAGACATGTATGGATAAGGTGAGTATGCATTCCATGGAGCAAAGTTTTGACAAGAAAAACCATTTTGCATATTTGGGTTCCATCCCATTTGATGGTTACTTCTCGGGTAAACATTATTAGGTCTCCTAAATGGATTTGGTTTTGAAAAAGATGGAGCCTTGTTTCTTGCAAAAGTAGGATTATATTTTGGAGGTGGTTGTCTAGTGGTGAAATGAGTTGGTTTCTTCTTATTAAAGATAAAAAAATCAGTTCTAGATGAAGAAGTTACGTTATTACCACTGTTTGCTACAGCAGACCCATGGATCCCTGGCTGTACACTAGCCAGTTCCCTTTTTAAGGGATCCGTGGGATCCGCCGCAATAGTGGCTGGTTTTTCTAGTGCCTTAACAAATTTTGTTTCTTTATTTTCACTAGTTGATGGATCAAGTTGTTGAATACCTAAACCTTTTTGGTTGTTACCGGTTTTAACACTATCTAATATCATATCTAAAGTATTCGTACTCATTCTAGCAATTTTAGAATCTAGTTGATCAACTAGTGTTTGAAGTTGAACGCAAAGTTAACATTCACCACTTGCTATTTTACACTTTTCTAGACGTTTCAGTTTTGCTTTTAATTCTATGACTTCTTTATCTAAGCGTTGGCTTTGACTTTTCAAAAGCTTGTTTTTGTTAATAAGTTTTAAGCTAATGTTGCATAGTTTGTCATATTCATTATGTAATGAGTCGTCATCAAGTGATGAGCTACTATAGTATTCGTGACATACCTCGTCATTTGCCATAAGACAAATTTCTTCGTCCTCCTCGTCGCTCATTCCCCACGTGCTGCTCACGAACGCCTTTTGATCATCCCGTTTGGGACACTTACTAATAAAGTGATTTGGGTCCCCACATTTAAAGCAAGTACGATCATCTTTTGGCTTCTCGTCCTCTTTGCTTTTCTGAAAGCCTTTCTTATCGTCATACGGTTGTTTGACGTATCTTCCCTTCCTTCTAAAGAACTTTTTAAAGTCCCTTACCGCCATAGCGTACTCCTCGTCATCACTATTCAAAGAGGAGTTCTCTTCATCGCTTGAAGCCTTTTTAGCTTTAAGGGCAAGAGATTTTTGTTTCTCTTTCACCTTTGAGGCTTCGGAATCTTTAGCAAGGACAAGCTCATAGACTTTTAAGCTGCCTATGAGTTCATCAAGGGTGAGGATTGTCAAATATTTTGACTCTTCGATCGCCGTCACCTTGGATCTCCACTTGGATGGAAGTGCCCTTAGATATCTCCTAACATGGTTACAGCTAGAAAAAGATTCATCAAGTGCTTGTAAAGATGTAATAATAGTATTAAAATTAGCAAATGAATGATCTATAGTTTCCTCATCCGATATTGAAAATTTTTCATCTTGTTGAACAAATAAATCAATTTTATTGTTTTTAACTTCTTGATTACCTTGATGATTTACAACTAAAGAATTCCAAATTTCTTTAGAGGTTTTAAGCATAGAAATTCTTTCGAATTCCTTTTTGGGTAAAGCATTATACAAAACCATTTTAGCTTCACTATTTTTAGAAAGCTTTTTCTTCATTTCATCATTTAGTTTATCATGAGGTATGTTAACTAAATTTCCTTTATCATCTTTTGAGGTAGCCTCAAAATCGCCTTCAACAATAATGTACCAAAGATCAATATCTTTAGACTTCACATATGTTTCGAATCTATTTTTTCAATATATAAAACCATTAGTTTCAAATAGTGGTGGTCGTTGCAAAGATTGCCCTTCCTTGTAATTTTCAGAATCCATAGTGATCGAAAAGTTTTTAAAATACGATTTACTTTAAAACTTTTATAAACTTAGCTCTTGATGTCAATTGTGAAAAACTAGAAGGGGGGAGGGGTTGAATAGTTTTGCCAATTTTAAGTTAGTTTCAAAAACTTTAGATTCGTTAATATGTGAGATCTTATGGATGTAGAGAAAGTATAGATCTAATGATAAAGCAAGTAAATAAAGTAAAGCAAAGAGATAGAAATGAAACAACCGATTTATAGTGGTTCGGCTACAAGGACACCTTCCTTGCCCTACTCCACTCCCCGAGTCACCTACTCGAGAGTTCAAGCACTATGTCAACAAACTCCTTCACTTGGCGGAGAAGCCTTCACAACGTTGCATATACCTTTTTCTGGTACAAAGCTAAATACCGAGTCCGTAACAAGGTGGACCAAACCAACACGACTATTACACAACAAATATGTGAATTACCAAATACAAGATCTTCGCTACAGAAATCTTGCAGAGTGACAAATCAATCAAGGACCCTTGCTTGGATGACTTGTAGAATGCTCGTTATCTCGCCTTAGAAAAGGACCTATATGAGAATCACAATAGAAAGAAAGAAGAACAACTCTCTAGATCAAGTGATCTATATGTTAGAAGAGAATTAGAGTGTTTATGAGATTTAGTAAGAAGAGGGGTGAGTTAGAATGAAGAAATGGCTCTTTATTTATAGGCAATTTCTGCCACTGTTCCCCGGATCCCACGGATCCCTCCCACTTGGGATCCGTCTAGTGTAATCCTAGGGATCCGTGGGACGCTCCTCTTTGCCCATGGGTTTTTTGGTTATGGGTCATGGGTTATGGGTTGGTCCATGGTTTTTCCTTAGATTCAATGTATCTAAAGTATACATTGTATCTAGTCAACTTCGGTATGGATTATGATCCATGGGTTATGGTCTATGGGTTGTGGTTTTTACCCATCCTAATAAACTATTACAACAAATGATTAATTACAACATTTTTGTATTAAATGGCTATATGTAAATGCTTTACAAAAATAACATGTATCCTTATAATTTTACTTATGATAACATTATCTTTGTTATCAACAAAACACAAAGCGCAAAATATTAATAAACGTTTTTACGGTTTATTTGTATTAACACAGTGGATTCAGTGAGTGATGACAATAACTCACTGAATCCCTGAACTCCTCACCAACTACATAACTGAAGACAAACTGATGTTGAAGACTGAAGGCTAAGAATACTAAAGAATGAGCGGGACAAGGCGGGATAAGTTTGAACAGATAAGACAAAGTCCTTATAAACCAAAGTCAACTTTTCTTGAATGACTATCTACCAGGCTCAGTGTCATCACTGACAAGAAGAAAGCATCCTTGTCACTTACCCAATATAGCCAATGTAAACAGAGACAAAATACATCAGTATTTTGTCTTCTGCAACCTGTCAGTTTGTCCTCTAGGATAGAGTTAAAAATCATACTTGTTTAAATAGCATAAGAGATGGAGTGAAAGATTAAGCTTGTGATAATTGTAAAACACAAACACACACAAGCCATCTTTCACTCCTCCAAATACAACTCTGTCTTTGAGATAGCTCAGTGGTACCTTTGTAGTTGTGTTCAGACTTAGCCTGAACTTCGTGAGGAGATACCAAACTTTGTCATTTCAATCCCAAGTATTGTTCCGCAAGTACTTGAGTAATGTATTCTTTTCGATTCGTTTCTAATAAAGATTATTAAGTTGAAAATTAATCAGTGTGTTTTTTACTTGCATTATTTTCAGTCATTGTTCACAATCAGTTTACTTATTGTTTTAACTATTTTTATACGATTGTGAAACGGGAACAACAGGTGTATCCTAGATTTCTTGAGTGCTGACTAAGAAAACATATTTCAAGCATATTATGCGTATCTTCTAAATACGGTGTATGGTTGAAGAGTAATACGCCGTATACCTTTAAATACGCCGTATACCTTTAATGAATATAAATTGAATAAAAAATAAAATAAGAAGTGGTGGGACCCAAATGAGTAAGTTGTGGTTAGTTATAATAAAAGAAGTTGTAGAAGGGGGTTTGTTATGCTGATGTAGCACCCCGTGAGACTCAAATGAGGAACTTTGATTGCTCACCACACCTATTGCTCTAAAGGGGGTTTTTTTTAATGTTGAAATATTAAAGCTGATGTAACGCTGACATGACGCGGTGTA
The DNA here is from genome assembly GCA_019973895.1 of Chrysanthemum seticuspe. NCBI lineage: Eukaryota > Viridiplantae > Streptophyta > Magnoliopsida > Asterales > Asteraceae > Chrysanthemum > Chrysanthemum seticuspe. Next base: position 332,364,804 of record BPTQ01000008.1, on the reverse strand, counting down.
AACCCATAACTGAGTTACAACTCTAAATTTGCTTACATCCAGTAGTCTAGCTATCTTTCCAATATATAAACCAACAACAATACAGGAGTTCTTCAAACCCGTCTACCCCGTCATCACAAAACTCTAACTCCTCGTCGTCACAAATGCCTCCATATGGTACGCAATTGAATCCCGAGGCAATTTACCAAAATCAACAATATACTTTCAAGGATTCGCTAATTACCCCCAACAATGATTTCCAGCACCACAACTTTTTAACCCATCACAACCTTCACAATTTCTTCAATCTCAACCACAACAACACTTTGAATCACAACCATCATATTCACAATTCAAAGTAACACAACCCCGTGAACCGCCCAAATTGCGATGAAACAAAGTTGCCAAAAAAAAGCCGTGAATTTGGACGCAGACGGTAAAGATGACATGGAGGAAAATACGCGTTGGTCAAAGTGTCACACCCCCAAATTACCTGTTTTGCAGCGGAATGGAATTCCTGGGGATTGACTGTCATAGCATCACAATCACAGTTATATTGAACGACCTAAAGTGTCGTTTGAAAAGAACATCGTTTGATTTAATAAAACAATCAGAGTTTACAAAGTATAGGTCCCAAATGAAAATCAACTTGTGCGGAAATAAATTTGTTACAATTCAAACGATATTTTAAAGTGCGTAAAACCCAAGTGAGACGAGTCGTCATCGCGACTCCATGATGTATCCAAATGCATGCCATGAAGTGAATGTCTTAGTTACCTGAAAATACATTGCTAAAAGTGTCAACACAATGGTTGAGTGAGTTCATAGAGTTTATATAAATGTTAATATGACTACCACAAGTATAAATTATGTATGACAATGCTGTCACAAAATGTTGTTACAATTGCTTAAGCACATGACACCGAAGCTCTGACTGTTCATGATGTTCGCCCCAACAGAGTGTCTTGCCAAACAACTCAAATAATGTTTATGAAATGAAATGCATCCGTATGACTAGTTGGGATCCACCAACCCGGATGGAGGCGTCACCCTCGATAGATCTATCCACTCACCCACGCTTCTAGGAAATTAACGGTTCATGCTTATGAAATAGGGACATTTAACTGGCAATGCAGTAACTTAAGCAATACAATGAATTTGACATACTTGGTAGCGTAATAAAAATGGTGTGCAATGTATTCTCCCCCGTAGGTTTGAAATAAAGTAAAAACTTGAATAAATCGGGGCTATGAAAACTCACCTGTTGCAATGTTTATGATGATATAATGGCAATACTGAAATGATGTGCAACCTCTGACCGTGACCTATTGTGAATGTTATGATACGTAATGAGTTATGATGTAATGTTATGCATGCATTTCGTATGTTATTTATACCATTTGTGAGTTTTAAAAAAATAATACTTATCGTCGAAAAATACTCTTTTGACGTCTTGACCATTCTTAAATTACTTTATAAGTATTTACGTCAAAATGTCATCCTACAATAGTTTCTTAATGATTTATTGTGAAATTTTAACTTTTCGTCGTAAAATAATGTCGTTGGAAATTTCATGAAAGTGACAAAAATGGCCTCGAAAAGCTTGTCGTAAAATGGTGTACGTCGAACGTTAGGAAACGAACTCAACGGTTTTGGAAAGCTTGTATCATAATCTCGAAGTTTTGGCATTTAAGTTTTTATCCTAGAGGTCTCGTTCGTAAAGAAAAACATAGGTTAAGTAGGGTGATTTTGTCCAAAATGTGGTTTAAAAGTAAGTTTCGGCAAAGTTTAAGCAACCGTAAATAATTCATTACAACTCCGCTATACAAACGGTTGGTCATTTTGGAAAATATGCTTGGTGATCTTAATTTTATTAGAAGACATCTCGTTACAAAAAGTTCCACATCAACGTTAAAAATAGCCTTCAATATGGTCGTTTGTTTACCGTAACACTTGTCTAATAGAAATAATATAGTTTTTCTTAAATAATAAAGTTACGGCAATTTTGTGAAAACGTGTATATTTTAGTCGTTACAAATCCGTTTTCTACGTATTATACGTCCTTAGCTTCGTATCAAAGTATACTAATATATTTTTGATAAGTCGAAATAATTTATAAAGCTTAAGACTCGTTTTTGACTCGTACAAAACAAAAATAGTGTGCTGAAATTTTCAGGACATATATATTTCATCGTCAAACTTGAAAAATTCATAACTTCTTCGTTATAGCTCCGTTTTAATCCGTTCAAGCGGCCACGGATTCGTTTTAAAGTATATTTTCTAAATATCTCGGCCAAAAATTTTATATCTACGGTCGTTTTTCCAGAATTACAAAATAAGATCAGACCCTTTATAATACTTGTCGAAAAGAGTTTTTCTCGTGCTAAACCTATTCCAATCCCTTCAAAACAACTCCAAAGCTATTCTAATCCTACCATACACCTTCTTAGGGTGTCATGGGTTCCTAGACATCACCAAAACTAATATATAACAAGGGATAAATTATAGGATGACTTATATATATAAAACTCTTAAAAACAATGTAAAAATGGTATAAATATCCATAAGTCTTGCATGCTTTGCTCAAAAATGATGAAATACATATGAAATGATAATGAAAGATGTAAAATGAAAATGATATGCTTACTAGTTACTTGATGAGGTGATTAGAACAAGGGATTAAACCTAAACACTCTAGGTTTTTATTTCAAAACCTAAACAAGAGTGTATACTAGATTGTTAAACACTTGACTTGGAAAAACTTTGATGATTTCTTCTAACACCTATATGTGACCGGTTTTGGAGAGGAAGAACCAAGAGAGAAAAAAAAAACTTTACTAACTTGAATGATTATTATGAATGAATGAGTGAAAGTATGATACTTGGAGTATATATCTATACAAGTTAGAAAATTTCTACCAACTTAATTAATGAGGCACCCCCTTGGTCGGCCAAGGGGGCTTGCACCTCAATCATACACATTTTTTTTTTCTTTTATATTGTAGGTAATTGTAAAAAGTGTAAGTAAAATGTATAGGTAATAATAACTTGTAAGATTGTATATACATTAGTGTATTTAAGGTAGTTTTAGCTAAAAGTAATTTTTAATAGATCAAAGTAAAGTATAATGAGATCATAAAAATTGTAAAAATACATTTCTTGCAAAATTTGAGTGATATAATAATTATCGTGTAGTTTTTAAGAAAAGTGTCGTAATAATATAAATTTAACGATTTATATACAAAATAAATTTAAAACACTAGGTAAACTCAAAATATTATTTTTATAAACTAAATGTAAGTATAAAATATATCGGGATCATTTTTGGAAGTATCGGATTAAATGTTCAAAATAATAACTTACGCGATAACGTTTATTTAATATGAAATTTACGCGTTTAATGTGAAATGCAAAGTCATGAATGAACTAACATGATGAAAATGATGTTAATGAAATGTAGACTAAACTTAGTCTATATGAAATGTCCGTGATGATATGATCATGAATTCGCCGCTAAACCATTAAGGTTATGCGAATTTGGAACACGTAAACCTAGTTTACGATAAATGATGAAATTGTGAAGCATGAATTGTTTTGAGAAATGACCTGAAAGTACGAGTTGTCACATTCGCCCATCCAAAAAGGAATTCAGTCCCTGAATTCAGTCCATGTTAGGTTCTACAATATTACTTGTGAAAAGATGAGGGTATTTGAGTCACATTGGGTCGTCTAATGTTTTTCTAAATCGTACCACACCTTTCCAAAACGGGTCTTTGAGCATAATTTGTTGCCCACTTGAGATTCTAATGGTTTGCGACTTCTGGAACATACTTCCAATATTTTGCGTCGTACATCGACGTAGCTTATCTAGCCATATGTTGTTATTTGTAACTGATTTTTGATTTGTATGATTTCTTTGTTGTTTCATAAATAACTCATTGACTAGTGAGTTGGACTTTCCTGATTTCGGCCCGTAAATAAGTGATTGACACCTCAACCATAGAGTGCCTCAATTGGTGTAGTCAATATGTTCATGTAATAACTATAGTTGTAAAGCAACTTGTTTAATGTAGAATGATTTGCCTAATCATTTCTAGAAAATCACACATGCCTTGAGCATATCTTAAAATGTTGGAATTGTTCTCTCGCTCTAACCATTGAGCTGAGGATAATAGGCGGTAATCATGTCCTAGTAGGTTCCATGGAAATCCTGAAATGACTGTCAGCAGTCTAAGGTGGATCGAATAGCTTATAATAGGTACAACTGGAATTGATACCACGTGTCTCGTGTTAGATTTCAAAATGTTAAATCCGTCGGAAAGGACCTCATTGAAAAGAATAGATTATAGGTAACAATTTTTGATTCCTCGCATTTCTCGTCCTAGCGAATGTCATGACTTAAATCTTACTTGTCTAAAGTGTTTAGTCTCCATAACTAAAATGTGTATGGTTTGATTATCGAAGTGTTTCCATGCTCTATGTTGTAAAATCACAAAACCTTAAAAATTCAAGTGAGGTGGTGTGATGGTTGATTTTCAAGACTTGTTTCAATATTGAGTACTTCTAAAATAATTCATTACTTATATTGTTATCATGCTAGCAAGACAATAGATATCAGCTCATACTATGTCAAAGAATGTTTGTTCTAATTTCACTTATAGATGGAGGTTTATTGATTGTCCGATATGTTCAAACCTGTTGCATCTCTTGAGGCGAAGATGAAATTTATCCGTAATTTCTAGAGAACACAATGCCTTAGGGAAAGTTTATATGGATAGCCTAAATTTAACCAATTTTTCCTTTAAGGAAAACTTATTGTAGGGAAATTCACATATTGTTGAAGCTATGTTTAGTGAAATGTTCTGTAGTCTCGATTAGAAGACTTGGTTTGTCCCTATAGTGTTGCTTAGTGTGTATTCGCTTCATACTAAATCTTGTAACTCGGTCTAGCTAGTACTCTTGAAATAATAGAATTTTGCTTCTAATTCAAAGATAGTGATTCGGATTGTCCCCTGATGGCTTAAAATTTTTGTTAGGTTTTGAAAGATCTCGCTACTTACTTCTAGTCCTTGTTGATAATTCCAAAGTCCTTTCATTGTTTTCTTGTATCGAGGAATCCTCCTCGTAAATGGTATAAAAAGTTGTTCCTAAAAAGGTCATTTGTCAAATCCTAACTTGTCGGTTGAGTGAGAGATAAATGGCGTAAGCATCTATAGAGTGTTAACAAAAAGGAATGTTTATGCACGATTTATCTGATTATAAAACTTTGCTTTTGAATGAGGATTGTTTTAGGAGATTTGAAATGATACTTGTTTCTTTCATGACATAATTCTTCCTGAATTATACATAGGTGATCAGGCCATGTATAATCAAGGACAAATGATGTGATGCTTGTTTTTGTTGAAATGGTATTATGTTCCTCCGAAGTTTTAGATGGTATTCAACGTTTTGTTTTGTAAGATAATGGCTCAATGATTTTTCAGAGTAACATGAAAATCGTTTCGCATGAGGATATTAAATAGTTGATAAAATGACTGAAACCAATTGATAAGTTGGTAATAAAACAACTTGCGTTAAAACTTTATGGAACAACGTTTCTAAGATGGTGATAAAATAGCTCGAAATAAAATCAAGTGAAATAATTCCATGTAATAGTAGCAGAATAACCTGGAATAAAATTTGTTGAATGGCTTTGCAGGATACCTGGGAGAACCTCATCGAGTAGTAATAGTCTCCTAATTGGTCAAGAATTAAAGTTAGCCTAACCCCTAGTAAGATAGTGAGGTATCATCGCGAAATGATTGAAAATTGTGCAATTGAAATAAGGAATGAAATGAACAAAGGTTGTGATTATCGTGGAGATAATAAGTGATAAAGATTACATTAGCTAGAAAGGTACTTATTATTTATTCCTGTCGACGGTCTAATCGTGTTTCAAGTGCAGGAGCAGTAGGCGGTCTAGCAACAATAGCCCTAGAACTCTCACAGTCCTCAAACCTATGAGATGGTGTAGTGTCTATAGTCTTAGTGGTAGATGGTAATGGTGTGTTAAATCATGCATGCTTCCCAAGCAGCAAGTCAGATGTATAAGTATCGTGTATGAGATGTGATGGTACGAATGGTGCTCAAAATGATAATGATAAAAATGATAACAATGATGATAATGGAAATCCTTGTGGTGAGTTAAGAAAATAGGTTCATTAGGACTAAGCCTATAAGTTCTACCCAATGATATGATCTGTCCCAACTGAATGATAAAAATTGTCCTGATCCTACAGTGAATCAATAGTGATCGTGATGGTGTAGGTGTAACTTCGTCCTCCTAAAAGGTCTCAGTGTCATCATCTGATGTTAACGGTGTTGAGTCAACTGATGTTAAAATTGTGATATGGAATGACAAGGCATTCTCTATGTCAAAGTGATGTGAGTATAATGGGATGGGTATTTGAAGGCATCTATGTGACAACCGCTTTTGAAATGAAAGTAAATAACTCGCAAAATATGCGTATGAAACCGCATGTAAAGTGAATATGCACTCATGATGAAATGATGAGATGCTATGATAATGTAGTTATAGTCTAGGGTCAATGATGAAACCTAGTTCTCTATAACCGAAGCTCTGATGCCAATCTGTCACACCCCCTACCTGTTTTGCAGCGGAATGGAATTCCTGGGGATTGACTGTCATAGCATCACAATCACAGTTATATTGAATGACCTAAAGTGTCGTTTGAAAAGAACATCGTTTGATTTAATAAAACAATCAGAGTTTACAAAGTATATGTCCCAAATGAAAATCAACTTGTGCGGAAATAAATTTGTTACAATTCAAACGATTTTTAAAGTGCGTAAAACCCAAGTGAGACGAGTCGTCATCGCGACTCCATGATGTATCCAAATGCATGCCATGAAGTGAATGTCTTAGTTACCTGAAAATACATTGCTAAAAGTGTCAACACAATGGTTGAGTGAGTTCATAGAGTTTATGTAAATGTTAATACGACTACCACAAGTATAAATTATGTATGACAATGCTGTCACAAAATGTTGTTACAATTGCTTAAGCACATGACACCGAAGCTCTGACTGTTCATGATGTTCGCCCCAACAGAGTGTCTTGCCAAACAACTCGAATAATGTTTATGAAATGAAATGCATCCGTATGACTAGTTGGGATCCACCAACCCGGATGGAGGCGTCACCCTCGATAGATCTATCCACTCACCCACGCTTCTAGGAAATTAACGGTTCATGCTTATGAAATGGGGACATTTAACTGGCAATGCGGTAACTTAAGCAATACAATGAATTTGACATACTTGGTAGCGTAATAAAAATGGTGTGCAATGTATTCTCCCCCGTAGGTTTGAAATAAAGTAAAAACTTGAATAAATCGGGGCTATGAAAACTCACCTGTTGCAATGTTTATGATGATATAATGGCAATACTGAAATGAGGTACAACCTCTGACCGTGACCTATTGTGAATGTTATGATACGTAATGAGTTATGATGTAATGTTATGCATGCATTTCGTATGTTATTTATACCATTTGTGAGTTTTAAAAAAATAATACTTATCGTCGAAAAATACTCTTTTGACGTCTTGACCATTCTTAAATTACTTTATAAGTATTTACGTCAAAATGTCATCCTACAATAGTTTCTTAATGATTTATTGTGAAATTTTAACTTTTCGTCGTAAAATAATGTCGTTGGAAATTTCATGAAAGTGACAAAAATGGCCTCGAAAAGCTTGTCGTAAAATGGTGTACGTCGAACGTTAGGAAACGAACTCAACGGTTTTGGAAAGCTTGTATCATAATCTCGAAGTTTTGGCATTTAAGTTTTTATCCTAGAGGTCTCGTTCGTAAAGAAAAACATAGGTTAAGTAGGGTGATTTTGTCCAAAATGTGGTTTAAAAGTGAGTTTCGGCAAAGTTTAAGCAACCGTAAATAATTCATTACAACTCCGCTATACAAACGGTTGGTCATTTTGGAAAATATGCTTGGTGATCTTAATTTTATTAGAAGACATCTCGTTACAAAAAGTTCCACATCAACGTTAAAAATAGCCTTCAATATGGTCGTTTGTTTACCGTAACACTTGTCTAATAGAAATAATATAGTTTTTCTTAAATAATAAAGTTACGGCAATTTTGTGAAAACGTGTATATTTTAGTCGTTACAAATCCGTTTTCTACGTATTATACGTCCTTAGCTTCGTATCAAAGTATACTAATATATTTTTGATAAGTCGAAATAATTTATAAAGCTTAAGACTCGTTTTTGACTCGTACAAAACAAAAATAGTGTGCTGAAATTTTCAGGACATATATATTTCATCGTCAAACTTGAAAAATTCATAACTTCTTCGTTATAGCTCCGTTTTAATCCGTTCAAGCGGCCACGGATTCGTTTTAAAGTATATTTTCTAAATATCTCGGCCAAAAATTTTATATCTACGGTTGTTTTTCCAGAATTACAAAATAAGATCAGACCCTTTATAATACTTGTCGAAAAGAGTTTTTCTCGTGCTAAACCTATTCCAATCCCTTCAAAACAACTCCAAAGCTATTCTAATCCTACCATACACCTTCTTAGGGTGTCATGGGTTCCTAGACATCACCAAAACTAATATATAACAAGGGATAAATTATAGGATGACTTATATATATAAAACTCTTAAAAACAATGTAAAAATGGTATAAATATCCATAAGTCTTGCATGCTTTGCTCAAAAATGATGAAATACATATGAAATGATAATGAAAGATGTAAAATGAAAATGATATGCTTACTAGTTACTTGATGAGGTGATTAGAACAAGGGATTAAACCTAAACACTCTAGGTTTTTATTTCAAAACCTAAACAAGAGTGTATACTAGATTGTTAAACACTTGACTTGGAAAAACTTTGATGATTTCTTCTAACACCTATATGTGACCGGTTTTGGAGAGGAAGAACCAAGAGAGAAAAAAAAAAACTTTACTAACTTGAATGATTATTATGAATGAATGAGTGAAAGTATGATACTTGGAGTATATATCTATACAAGTTAGAAAATTTCTACCAACTTAATTAATGAGGCACCCCCTTGGTCGGCCAAGGGGGCTTGCACCTCAATCATACACATTTTTTTTTTCTTTTATATTGTAGGTAATTGTAAAAAGTGTAAGTAAAATGTATAGGTAATAATAACTTGTAAGATTGTATATACATTAGTGTATTTAAGGTAGTTTTAGCTAAAAGTAATTTTTAATAGATCAAAGTAAAGTATAATGAGATCATAAAAATTGTAAAAATACATTTCTTGCAAAATTTGAGTGATATAATAATTATCGTGTAGTTTTTAAGAAAAGTGTCGTAATAATATAAATTTAACGATTTATATACAAAATAAATTTAAAACACTAGGTAAACTCAAAATATTATTTTTATAAACTAAATGTAAGTATAAAATATATCGGGATCATTTTTGGAAGTATCGGATTAAATGTTCAAAATAATAACTTACGCGATAACGTTTATTTAATATGAAATTTACGCGTTTAATGTGAAATGCAAAGTCATGAATGAACTAACATGATGAAAATGATGTTAATGAAATGTAGACTAAACTTAGTCTATATGAAATGTCCGTGATGATATGATCATGAATTCGCCGCTAAACCATTAAGGTTACGCGAATTTGGAACACGTAAACCTAGTTTACGATAAATGATGAAATTGTGAAGCATGAATTGTTTTGAGAAATGACCTGAAAGTACGAGTTGTCACACAAAGGAAAAAGAAAAGCTGCTAGCGAAAATTTGGTTAGAAGTTTCCTAATACAAAGATATCAGAAATGACCGTTCCGATGAGTTCTTTTGGAACCAGATTACGGACATGTTCAACAGTCAGTCTGACAGTGACAATCGTACCAAAAATATGCTCACAGGTAAATGGATAAGGGTTAACGGTGATTGTCAAAAATTCAATGCTATTTACAAACATTTGTAGCGTAGAAGTGGGAAAAATGACAATGATCATCTCGAGAATGCAAAGACCAATTTTCAACAACGCTTTGCTGGGAGAAGCTTCATATATGTTCACGTGTGTGACACTTTGAAAAAAGTACCCCAAATGGGATGCAGAGGACCCGATTGACATTTCATGTCTCGAGGAGATATCCGGCCCTGACAAACGACCTCGTCCCGACGGCGCCTACAAATCTCGAGCTTTAAAGAAAGCCAAGTCGATGGATACGTCAAGTGCCGGGGGGAGCTAAATGAGTTCTTTTTTGGGACATTTATCAAAGACTTATTCGCGCAAAACCGAAGTTCAAATGGCCGCGTACGAGGCGAGGAGGCAGAAAGAATTGGGCTACCTGGAGATGGAAGAATTGAAGTTTCTAATTCTTGATCCCGACCAGACCATACCGCCCAAAGCCGCTATTATTAGCAGGAAAAAACAAGAAATCAGGAAGAAACATCAGCGCGATGAATCAAATGCTTAAGTTTCGTATTATTATTATGTGTTGTATGTTTTTTAATATGTGTCATATGATTTTTTTCATGTCCTTTTTTTCGTATCGTTATTTTAAGTTTCGTATATTTTTAATATGTTGTATTGTATTTTTAATTTTAATGAATACAATCTGAATAAAAAAATAAAATAAGAAGTGGTGGGAACCAAATGAGTAAATTGTGGTTAGTTATGATAAATGAAGTTGTAAAAGGGGGTTTATTATGGTGATGTAGCACCCCGTAAGAATCAAATAAGGAGTTTGATTGCTCACCACACTTATCTAAAAGGGTTTTTTTTTTGCAAATAATTAAAAAAAGTATCATACTTGTCACCATTTCCTTTTGTGGGTAGCGAACAAAATTTTTTGCTTTTGTGGGTACTCTTCTTTCAAATTCATCCTTTTTAGGGTATTATGTGACAATTTTGTCCTTCGGGAAAAAAACTTTTCTATTAGCTAAGAGGGGCAAAAATGTCCAAAAATTTCGCAAAATACCCTAAAAAGGATAAATTTGAAAGAAAAGTACCCACAAAAGCAAAAAAAATTGTTCGCTACCCACAAAAGAAAATGGTGGCAAGTATGATACTTTTTTCAATCATTTGCCTTTTTCTTTTTTTTAATGTTGAAATATTAAAGTTGATGTAATGCTTACATGACGCAGTGTAAACTCATAACTTAGTTACAACTCTAAATTTGCTTACATCCAGTAGTCTATCTTTCCAATATATAAACTAACTCATAACTTGAGTTACAACTCTAAATTTCACTACAACAATCGTGGCTTTCGCAGGCGAAATATCAGGGCTTTCACCGGGGACATGTCCCTTGCGAAAACTTTCCCCGGGGACATGTCCCCGAGGAAAGTTCCCCGGCAATACCCTCTCGGGAATACTTTTCCTGGGGACTATTTACCACCTTTACCGGGGACACGTGGGTCCTGCAACCAATTGTCGCCGGTCAAACATGTCCGACGTGGCATCTATTTTTGCCGGGAACAAGTCCTCGGGGAAACTATTTTTTAACTTTAATTTAAGTACCCTAATTACGTTATTAGTCCGACGTGGCACACGTTTTTCCGGGGACATGTCCCCGGGGAAGTTGGATACCACTGTTGAGTTAAACTCTTTCGCCGGGGACATGTCCCCGGGGAAGTCGGATACCACTGTTAAGTTAAACTCTTTCGCCGGGGACTTGTCCCCTACAAAAACGAGAGGCTATTGTTGTGTTTTTAGTTTTGCCGTGGACATGTCCCCGGAAAAATAACTGACCCATTATGCAGAATGTTGCTGCAAAATGGGTAATTTCCAGATTTTTTTTGGAAATTTTCCGGAAAAAATCTACAGCCTGTTTAAATATGCCACAACCTGTTTTACCAATGTCACAACCTGTTTTAATATGCCAATCATAACACAAATTCGCTAAACATAATATTACATATACCCATCAATCGCTAACATAGTTATCCTTTTCCAAAATCGCCAAAACGGTTCCTAAACCGTTAACGCATGATCATTGATGAGTGTGTAAATACTCATCATTTTTGTACAATTTAGACTGCAAAAACATCTGAAAACACTCAGAAATGCATCAAAATGATAAAAATATCACAAATAAGTGTTTTATGTGTTTTAAATGCAAAAATGTCAAAATCTGGTGAAAAACGTATCAAGTTTGCATAATTGGCAGTTTTAGTCCCCCAAGTTTCAAAAGTTGTCAAAAACAGTCCCTGGTAAAACCAAATAAAGAGAAATATCATTTTAAAGTCCCTAGGGATTCTTAAGTTGTCAAAACTGGTCCTTGAGAATTAAAATTACAAAATTACAATTTAGGTCCTTTAACTTTCAAAAATGACAACTTAGGTCCTTTAACTTTCAATAATTACAAGATAGGTCCCTAAACTTTCAAAGCTTGTCAATTTTGGTCCCTTAAAACAAGTTTGGAAAATTACAGGTTTGGTCCCTCTAGTTTGGCAGGTTTACAACATAGGTCCTTGTCATTAATACTAAACTAAGCCTTGTCAAAATGATTTTGACCCCTGCCTTAACCCTTGTGACCCCCCTGTCTTTACTCATTTTTGGACCCTTGGTCAAATGAAAGTCAAACAAAGCAGTTACCCGCCCCACCTTATCCCTTCTTCCCCAAGTTGCCCTGCAACACAGGCCCTCTCCCATCAACCTTTTCTCCTTTCCACCACCCCCCTCATCATCACCACTACCTACTTTTACCACCACATTAAATGCCACCCCCCCCTAGTAGCTAAAAACAGAACCTACAGTCAAATTGGCATTTCCTGCCAAAACCAATCCAAAGGCTAAGATGAATCCTAGGCATCCAATGGCTCTGATTTCTGCTGGGATATGCTCAGAAGAGAGAGAAAAGACAAATGGGACTATAAAGAGAGAAGAAGGAGCAAAGAGAAGGCAGTAGTTAGTTTAATTTTAAAAATGTATGTCGTATTTTAATTCCTTAGACTTAAAAAGGTTTTTAGTTGTATTTTTAAGTTTAATTGTATCAAGTGAAAGTACTCTAGTGTATTGCAACTTATTTCCAATATCAATTCCAAGTTTATGTTCAAGTTTCAAATTTCAAGCCACTGTTACATTTTTCATTTTCTAACTCTAAGGTCCAAGCTTCAATCAGCTTATTTTTAAGCTCAAACAAGCTTGTACTAGCTTATTATAGCTTTCTGCAAGCTTGTCTTTAAGTTTCAAACAAAATTGGATTCTAGTCAACAAAAGTCAACATGGGTAAAAATGAAGCAGAAATAGCAATGGGTGATGCAGACATGGAATTGGGTTGCTTTTTAGTCATTTGGGTTGGTTTGGAATAGATTAGTTGTTCACTGGGTGTTGTTGCAAGCCACTGTGGCTTAAGGACCATTTGTAAGTGATTATCAAAGTTTCATAGCATAATTTGTTTTTGTAATTATAAGTGGTTTAAGCCTGTTCCATTAGTTATGTTTAGGTAAATTTAACTCAGTTTGATCATTTATATCAGATAGTTAAGTGTTTAGCTTATTGTTAATTGCAAATCTGTCAATATAGTAGTGTTTGGATTTACTGTCAAAACAGTCCCAGAGGCTAGTTCAGTGATAGCTTCTTGTTGGTTCATGCTTGTTTGACTATAAGTAACTCAATTCAAGTCTTGGTTTGGTGCCTGCTAGTGCAAAAAGTCAACATTACATTAAAATCTGTCTCATTGCTCCACTGTTGAGATTTTTGATGAGCAATCTCTTGATTTGTGTTTGGAATTATTAAACATAGCTTGCATTAGTGTCATTACACCTTATTACTTCATCATCAGTCATAAAATTGGAACCAAACTTCATGAAAGTCAAACTTTTCCAATCTGTCATAAAAGTCAAATTGTCAAGAAATCTGTTTTGGGCTCATCTAGGAGGAATTTTCATGAGTTCAATTTTGAGCTACATCAAGTGAAATTTGTTGCTTTATAAACTTCAACTGGTCTCCTTGCTTATCACCATTTTTGTGAAATTTTACAATTTTTGTATAAGCTACAAACTGCTTCTCTTTCAGGTGTAAAGTGCCCTGCTCCACAGGTCTCATTCAAATCTGAGTTTTCTCAGATTTTGTGCAAGGTGCACAGGGCTCATAAGAGCTGGTCATGGTCTGAGATTTGGTTTAAAGATACTTGGCCAGGTCTAGTATTAGTTCCAACTTTTTGTTTTCCTTTCCAGCTTATTGTGTTGTTTGTACTTAAGCTCAAAAGTAACACCCTCGACTGTTTTAGCACAAGTAATCAAAATAAGCCAAATCTTTGCAAATTGTGATTTAGAGGTTAAAAGCAGTTATGATAAGTTGCATTTGGGTAATTTGAGTATATTAGAGCTTCTGTCAACAGTTGGTGGCTTATTGTGGTGGTTGGCTTATTCAAAGTGCTTATCTATAAGCACTTATCATAGCAGTTGCATAATTCTCCACATAAGCACTTGTTTTTCCATTTTTCCTAATTTCCTAATATAATTTTAGAGTTTTCCTGAAATTTTCAGATTTTTCTAAGTTGATTTGCTATTTTTCTTAATTTAAATTAGTTTTTAAGCATTTTTAATTAGCTTTTAATACAAAAAATTCAGAAAAGGTTCAAAAAAATAATTTTTCATTTTTCTTAGGTTTAGATAAATATAAAAAGTAAAAAAAGTAATTTTCCAGATTTTTCATAGTTTATTTTGTAATTTTTAATAATTTAATTAGTTTTAATAAGTTTAAAATCCATAAAAAATAGAAAAATATTCAGAAAAATACAAAAATAGTTTTGGAAATTCTTTTTTGTTATTTTAGATTTTTCCAAGTCTTAATTTTATTTTTCTAGCTTTATTTCCTATTTTCTTGTATTTTAGGTTATTATTTAGTAGTTAAAAATAGTTTTTAATTAATAATAATTAGATAAATAGTTATAAAAATAATTTTATTTTTCTATAAATTTTCTTTTATCATTAGGTTTGTAAAAATGTCATTTTCATATTTTTAGGATTAATATTGTGTAAATTTCATATTTTCTCTTGTACGTTACGTAGTTTTAAATTCTAGTTTTATAAAAACATAAAAATAAAAACATCATTTTAAATATAGTGATAGCGTTTATTTAATAGTTTTTATCTTTTTAACTATCTTTAATTTGTATTTAAGCCGTTGTAATTTATACACTTTCTCTGTAGTTATAATCAACCAAATCTCTGTATCTGTTCAAATCTTCTCGATCACTAAACGTTTGACTATTCTCGCACGGCTCGTTGGGACATAACGACCTGGGGAAACATTATACTCTCCTGGACTTCATTGTATTGGTTTTTGAGCAGTTTTAAGTCTGTTACGGTTAGCCATTCACAAGTGGCTAGCTTGTGTGATTAGACTTGACTAGTTCAGCACGAATCAAATTTTGGCGCCGCTGCCGGGGAGCTGTGCTAATTATCTCACGTTTAGCAGATTAGCAGTTTGACTATTCACTCCTTGTTCTTACCACCTATCTATATATATATATCTTCTTATAAAAAATTCAAAAACCCAAAAACAGCCAAAAACGTATAAAACACAAAAATATTTTCCTTTTGTTTCTATATATGTATCAAATATAAAAATACAAAAAGATTTGTCGTTTTCTGAGTTTAATAATAACAACATAAAAGATTACCACCGCAAACCAAGGCAGTGTACTACCTAACTGGGGGTACGACCATAATAAGTTCCCGAACCAAAGATTTAAAACTTGCCTTTGTGTCCTTGATAGTGGTGTACCTTTTTCAAAGAAGCCACTCATCTTGTGATTATTGGTTTAAGTTCACTGTTGTTTTGCCTCGATCTTGTTTTAATTGGATTTGTTGTTATATCTACTTGTCAGAACCAGAAAACCCAAAAAGATTCTTCTTACCCCATTTTTTCACCAATTTCATAATTCCTTCCCTTAACTCTGAGATCTCTTAGAGTTAACCCTAGTGCATGCGCACTCGTTCTTCTAGATCATTGAGTCCTTTTCGTGGTCTAGCAGAAATTCCTAGACGACGTTCTCGTAGACGTGCTGCCCAAATAGTCGAACCCGAGATTCGTACTATTCCAAGCAACAATATGGCAGACGAACGAACTATGGCGGAAATGCTCCAGGCACCCACCGAGGGTTATGGAGATGCCATCATTCTACCAGTAATCAACTCTGATCACTTTGAATTGAAGACACATTTGATCACACTTGTGTCTACAAATCAATTCCACGGGTTTGATCGTGAAGACCCGTATGCACACATCCGTTGGTTTAACAAGTTAACATCAACTATCAATTTCAAGGATGTGCCACAAAAAGTCATCAAGTTGATGCTATTTCCATTCTCACTTGAGGGGACAGCCCGGATTTGGCTGGAAAAAGAACCCCCTCGATCCATCGAAACTTGGGAGGAACTTGTTCAAAAGTTTGTCAATCATTTCTTTCCTCCATCAAAGACGACTAATCTTAAAAATGAAATTTCTGGATTTCGTCAAAATTTCGATGAAAACTTTGGAGAGGCATGGGAGAGATTCAAAGATCTCCTAAGGAAATGCCCCCATCATGAATTCACGGAGCTTCAACAAGTCAATATCTTTTATAATGGGTTGAACGGTAACGATCAAGATTCTTTGAATGCAGCCGCCGGTGGCAATATCTTGAATCGTAAGCCTAAAGATGTGATTGAGATTTGCGAGCAAAAATCAAAAGTTCCTATTTCTCGCAACAAAGTCAATACTCCTAACCCTCCTGCTTCTTCATCCAGTAACTCTTCTGAGTTAGCAGCTCCGATAGCTGCTCTAACGGATGCTATCCGTTGTATGATTAAGGATGTTAAGGAAATCAAAAGCGAGATTCATAAGCCGGAACCGATCAAAGCCGTAAAAAAGGTGTGTGAAACTTGTAGTGGTCCACATGCGTATTATGATTGTCAAGCAACCGATGCTTCCTTTTACCAAGCTCCCGTAGCTTCGGTAAACCACAATCAATACCGACCACAGGCTGATCCTCACTACCGTGCACCTAGCGGTATGACACCACCTGGTTTTCCTCCTGTGCAAAACCATGGCAATCAAAATCGCTTTGTTCCGAATCAAGGACAAAATTTCAATAACTCTCAGAATTTCAATCAAAACAGGAACAATTTCAACCCACCATATCAAGCTCCAAATCAGCAAAATTATCAACAACCTTCTCATGCTCCCCCACCAAATGACTTCATGAAAATTACTGAGTCAAGCATACGTTTAATGCAAACTCAGATAAATAACATGAGGGTTGAGCTAAAGAAGGAAATTGATACCACAATGTCTCGGCAGACAAATGAGTTGAAGAATATGATGAGCAGTTTCATGAACATGAATATGAACCAAGCTTCATCATCTTCTGGAGGACTCCCAAGCAATACAATTACTAATCCCAATGCCGAGTTGAAAGCCGTCACCACTCGTAGTGGTAAGACGCACAATGGACCTTCGACTCCAATGCCTCCTCCTGTGGCAATGAGTCAAGTTACCAAGGATACAACGGACAAGGTGCAATTCTCAAGCCCACGAAGTACCGCACACGTCCCACCTTCGGTAGTCCAAGCTTCAAGTCCGGAACCCGAAGTTCCGAAGAAAAATCTTGAGCCAGAAAACATTTCCATCCCGGCTCAAAAGTCTAGTCAGCTTCCCTACACATCAAGAATGAATGATGAGAAGCTCAAAGACAAAAACAAAGAGCAAATGGAAAAATTTTTCCAAATCTTCAATGAGCTTCACTTTGATATAAGCTTCGTTGATGCTCTCGTTCTAATGCCTAAATTTGCATCCACGCTTAAAGGCTTACTCACCAACAAAGATAAGTTGTCTGAGATGGCGAAAACCCCTCTAAATGAGCAATGCTCAGCGGCCATTCTTAATAAGCTTCCCGAAAAGCTTGAAGACCCTGGCCGGTTTTTAATCCCGTGTGATTTCTTGGGGATGTTTCAATGCTCCGCCTTGGCCGATCTTGGCGCTAGCATTAACCTCATGCCACTCTCAGTATGGGAGAAATTGTCTCTTCCTAAGCTTACATCCACTTGTATGACACTCGAGCTAGCAGACCGTACCAAAACTACTCCACTTGGGATAGCCGAGGATGTCGTGATGAAAGTGGGAAAGTTTCACTTTCCTACTGAATTTGTTGTAGTAGACTTTTATGCAGATCCTAGAGTTCCCCTCATCTTAGGGAGAGCTTTCTTGAGAACGAGTCGTGCTCTGATTGATGTGTTTGCTGAAGAGTTGACCATACGGGTTGACAACGACGAGCTCACGTTAAATATCAACCAGAATTCCAAACCTCTGTACAAACAGAGTGTTGCCACAATTGATCAAAGATCTGAAAGATTCAATGCAACACTCTCAAACTTCACAGTTAAGAGGAGTTTTCAAAAACGTGCTGAGCTCAAAGCTTTGAAAATTACCCCTGGTTCAAACAAATGGTTTGAAAGTTGTACCAGGGAAGTCAAGAGTATTCTTGATGATGATGATGATCTAGATTCGGAGACTTCATCGGAAGTGGTGGAAACTGCTAGCTCTAAGAGCACACCACTTATCCCACCTCCGGAATCAGTTTGTCGCATCGAGTTTGTTAACTCTGTGGATGAAACCAAACTCTCTTCAGTTTCATCTGAGTTGGATGATGATGTTTGTGATCCAATGGGAGACATCCTTCCCATTGATGAATTGCTCAAAAATGATCCATCATCTTCTAGTCTTATTCCCGACTCTTCCATCCCTTCTCTCACCCCTGATGAGGAAGATGACAACTTTTGGAATGAAGTCGATGCCTTTCTTAGTGATGAGTCAATTCCAACAGGAATTGATAATACTTACTTTGATTCAGAGGGGGATATCCTTTTTCTTGAAAATCTGTTGATTGAAGAACCGTTTCCCACCCTCCCTCCCGGACATCTTATTGACAATCACCATATAAGCTTCAAGTTTAAGCTTAAAAGTGTCAAAAATGGTGATTTGCTTCTCTCTGCTGAGGAATGGACTTACATTCTCATGTACGTCTTTATTCCATTCTTCACAGATGGTGTGGTTGCTCTTTCCCTTTTCTCTTTCGGGAATGAGGACACCATCTTTGACCCCGGTATCATTCTTTATAGTTTTTACTATTAACAATACCGCGGTTGTATCTCGTCGGGGTGGAACTTTCTGATGTTCATATGTTTGTTAACACTGTGAACGAAAGCCCGATCGAGATTGGTTTTCCATGTTACTTTCCCCATGAACAAATTAATTCGGGGTCGAGTCAAGCTAGCGACTCGGTAATCAAAAACAGTAGCTAAACATGGGTTTTCACCCGTGTGTACCACCCTAGTGTGGGGGAGTTGCCCCACATGTTGTGTATATAAGTATCAAAAAAAAAAGAAAAAAAAAAAAAAAAAAAAAAAAAAAAAAACTCTTGCAAAATAATGGCCATAGTAGTTCCCTTTTACGTTCTATGTTTCGGCATAACCGCCAGTACTTTGAATATTGAGGGCAATATTCATTTCTAAGTGTGGGGGGGAATTCTCACGAATTTTATCATATAATTATACCAATTCCCCCGTTTTTGGCCAAAAAAAATTTTTCTTTGGAGTAAGTGTTCTTCACTTACTCATCATTTGGTTATCAGTCCGCCTTGTCTAATAAACAAAAGGATTGGCTAATCCAGGAGCAAACGGCTCTTGGTAAATATATCTCAAATCCGTTTACGGCTTGCAATTTGCCCAAAATTGTATGGTATTTAGCTCACCATATCCTTAAAAGTGAAGAGTTGGCTAGCCCGCAAGTTTATGGCTTGTGGTAAAGGCAGTTGAAAAACCATAATTGGTAATCGACTCACCAAAGATAATATTGATAATTTATCTAAGAGTTGGCTAGTCCAGAAGCAAACGGCTTCTGGTAAAGACAAAATCAAATCCGTTGAAAGCTGGTGGTTTGCTCAAAATCACATGGTTATCGGTGTACCATGGTTCTTACTTGAACTGAAACATTTGGCTACTCCAGAAGTAATGGCTTTTGGTAAAGAGATTCAAATCCATTAAGTTTTTCTCAAAAAGATTGCTAGGGACTAGCAATAGTTTAGTGTGGGGAATTGATGAGTGTGTAAATACTCATCATTTTTGTACAATTTAGACTGCAAAAACATCTGAAAACACTCAGAAATGCATCAAAATGATAAAAATATCACAAATAAGTGTTTTATGTGTTTTAAATGCAAAAATGTCAAAATCTGGTGAAAAATGTATCAAGTTTGCATAATTAGCAGTTTTAGTCCCCCAAGTTTCAAAAGTTGTCAAAAACAGTCCCTGGTAAAACCAAATAAAGAGAAATATCATTTTAAAGTCCCTAGGGATTCTTAAGTTGTCAAAACTGGTCCTTGAGAATTAAAATTACAAAATTACAATTTAGGTCCTTTAACTTTCAAAAATGACAACTTAGGTCCCTTAACTTTCAATAATGACAAGATAGGTCCCTAAACTTTCAAAGCTTGTCAATTTTGGTCCCTTAAAACAAGTTTGGAAAATTACAGGTTTGGTCCCTCTAGTTTGGCAGGTTTACAACATAGGTCCTTGTCATTAATACTAAACTAAGCCTTGTCAAAATGATTTTGACCCCTGCCTTAACCCTTGTGACCCCCCTGTCTTTACTCATTTTTGGACCCTTGGTCAAATGAAAGTCAAACAAAGCAGTTACCCGCCCCACCTTATCCCTTCTTCCCCAAGTTGCCCTGCAACACAGGCCCTCTCCCATCAACCTTTTCTCCTTTCCACCACCCCCCTCATCATCACCACTACCTACTTTTACCACCACATTAAATGCCACCCCCCCCCTAGTAGCTAAAAACAGAACCTACAGTCAAATTGGCATTTCCCGCCAAAACCAATCCAAAGGCTAAGATGAATCCTAGGCATCCAATGGCTCTGATTTCTGCTGGGATATGCTCAGAAGAGAGAGAAAAGACAAATGGGACTATAAAGAGAGAAGAAGGAGCAAAGAGAAGGCAGTAGTTAATTTAATTTTAAAAATGTATGTCGTATTTTAATTCCTTAGACTTAAAAAGGTTTTCAGTTGTATTTTTAAGTTTAATTGTATCAAGTGAAAGTACTCTAGTGTATTGCAACTTATTTCCAATATCAATTCCAAGTTTATGTTCAAGTTTCAAATTTCAAGCCACTGTTACATTTTTCATTTTCTAACTCTAAGGTCCAAGCTTCAATCAGCTTATTTTTAAGCTCAAACAAGCTTGTACTAGCTTATTATAGCTTTCTGCAAGCTTGTCTTTAAGTTTCAAACAAAATTGGATTCTAGTCAACAAAAGTCAACATGGGTAAAAATGAAGCAGAAATAGCAATGGGTGATGTAGACATGGAATTGGGTTGCTTTTTAGTCATTTGGGTTGGTTTGGAATAGATTAGTTGTTCACTGGGTGTTGTTGCAAGCCACTGTGGCTTAAGGACCATTTGTAAGTGAGTATCAAAGTTTCATAGCATAATTTGTTTTTGTAATTATAAGTGGTTTAAGCCTGTTCCATTAGTTATGTTTAGGTAAATTTAACTCAGTTTGATCATTTATATCAGATAGTTAAGTGTTTAGCTTTATTGTTAATTGCAAATCTGTCAATATAGTGGTGTTTGGATTTACTGTCAAAACAGTCCCAGAGGCTAGTTCACTGATAGCTTCTTGTTGGTTCATGCTTGTTTGACTATAAGTAACTCAATTCAAGTCTTGGTTTGGTGCCTGCTAGTGCAAAAAGTCAACATTACATTAAAATCTGTCTCATTGCTCCACTGTTGAGATTTTTGATGAGCAATCTCTTGATTTGTGTTTTGAATTATTAAACATAGCTTGCATTAGTGTCATTACACCTTATTACTTCATCATCAGTCATAAAATTGGAACCAAACTTCATGAAAGTCAAACTTTTCCAATCTGTCATAAAAGTCAAATTGTCAAGAAATCTGTTTTGGGCTCATCTAGGAGGAATTTTCATGAGTTCAATTTTGAGCTACATCAAGTGAAATTTGTTGCTTTATAAACTTCAACTGGTCTCCTTGCTTATCACCATTTTTGTGAAATTTTACAATTTTTGTATAAGCTACAAACTGCTTCTCTTTCAGGTGTAAAGTGCCCTGCTCCACAGGTCTCATTCAAATCTGAGTTTTCTCAGATTTTGTGCAAGGTGCACAGGGCTCATAAGAGCTGGTCATGGTCTGAGATTTGGTTTAAAGATACTTGGCCAGGTCTAGTATTAGTTCCAACTTTTTGTTTTCCTTTCCAGCTTATTGTGTTGTTTGTACTTAAGCTCAAAAGTAACACCCTCGACTGTTTTAGCACAAGTAATCAAAATAAGCCAAATCTTTGCAAATTGTGATTTAGAGGTTAAAAGCAGTTATGATAAGTTGCATTTGGGTAATTTGAGTATATTAGAGCTTCTGTCAACAGTTGGTGGCTTATTGTGGTGGTTGGCTTATTCAAAGTGCTTATCTATAAGCACTTATCATAGCAGTTGCATAATTCTCCACATAAGCACTTGTTTTTCCATTTTTCCTAGTTTCCTAATATAATTTTAGAGTTTTCCTGAAATTTTCAGATTTTTTAAAGTTGATTTGCTATTTTTCTTAATTTAAATTAGTTTTTAAGCATTTTTAATTAGCTTTTAATACAAAAAATTCAGAAAAGGTTCAAAAAAATAATTTTTCATTTTTCTTAGGTTTAGATAAATATAAAAAGTAAAAAAAGTAATTTTCCAGATTTTTCATAGTTTATTTTGTAATTTTTAATAATTTAATTAGTTTTAATTAGTTTAAAATCCATAAAAAATAGAAAAATATTCAGAAAAATACAAAAATAGTTTTGGAAATTCTTTTTTGTTATTTTAGATTTTTCCAAGTCTTAATTTTATTTTTCTAGCTTTATTTCCTATTTTCTTGTATTTTAGGTTATTATTTAATAGTTAAAAATAGTTTTTAATTAATAATAATTAGATAAATAGTTATAAAAATAATTTTCTTTTTCTATAAATTTTCTTTTATCATTAGGTTTGTAAAAATGTCATTTTCATATTTTTAGGATTAATATTGTGTAAATTTCACATTTTCTCTTGTACGTTACGTAGTTTTAAATTCTAGTTTTATAAAAACATAAAAATAAAAACATCATTTTAAATATAGTGATAGCGTTTATTTAATAGTTTTTATCTTTTTAACTATCTTTAATTTGTATTTAAGCCGTTGTAATTTATACACTTTCTCTGTAGTTATAATCAACCAAATCTCTGTATCTGTTCAAATCTTCTCGATCACTAAACGTTTGACTATTCTCGCACGGCTCGTTGGGACATAACGACCTGGGGAAACATTATACTCTCCTGGACTTCATTGTATTGGTTTTTGAGCAGTTTTAAGTCTGTTACGGTTAGCCATTCACAAGTGGCTAGCTTGTGTGATTAGACTTGACTAGTTCAGCACGGATCAATCATCTACAAAACTAAAAATAAGCTACCTATCCGCAAATGGTCCAAAACTATACGTATAATCCATTTAAGGGAATCCTAGCACATAATGCACATAAACGACATAATAATCCATGTTATTCTCTACAAACATATCCAAAACGTGTTAAAGTAACATAAATCGGTATCTCAAACCCCACTACCCCTACTACCGTCCCCGGTATCTCTAGACTCACCGGATGGAGTAGCACCAGATCCCGACCCACCCTCTCCAGATCCCGACCCACCTGGTGGAGTAGCACTTGATCTCGGGGCGGACTGTATTCGCTCCTGCCAACCCGGAAATGACCTCACAAACTCCATGACCTGGTCCATCTGACTCCTCTGTGTAGTGAGCTCCTTGGTCTGTTTCTGCATTGTTTCCCGCAGTGAGGACACATCCGCTGCATCACGAGGTTGGGAGGCGCTAAAGGTCTTCTTCACTCCACCGCCGGGTAAGACCTGACCTACACCAGGAATATGACCGCGCTGCTTACCACCAATCACGGTACGCAGAATCTCACGGTCAATCATGCGGGTCCCATCGGAGGTGTTCTCTTCCCGCATCCGCATCATCTCGTTCTGTTTAGTTACAAAAAAACAAGAAAAGTAATATATAAGTCATGATGCATTATATTTCATCAAAAATGGGTGACTTTGAAAATAAATTATACTTACATATCTAGCCTCAGATACCGGGGACACAAAGACATCGCCCCTCATATGGTTTCGACGGTAAAGCTCTATCAAGTCTTCTTCAACCGCTGCCTCAGTCTCGCTGCTCAACTGTTTAGAAATAAAATCAATAACGACACACCCAACACCATGTATATATATAAATAAAATGATTAAATAGTTTCTTACAAAGTTATAGCGAATAGCAGCATACGACTGAGATCCGTGAAGGCTAGAACTCGTGTTCGCCATGCGGTTTTGTCGGTTCACCTCTGATATCTTCTGCTTTTTGGGGTTTGTCCAAAGCTTAACCTGTGTATTTTAAATTATAAAAACTATTATATAAATGAATTATTATTATTATTATTATTATTTAATAATAATAATAAAAATAATAACAATAATAATAAT
The DNA here is from genome assembly GCA_019973895.1 of Chrysanthemum seticuspe. NCBI lineage: Eukaryota > Viridiplantae > Streptophyta > Magnoliopsida > Asterales > Asteraceae > Chrysanthemum > Chrysanthemum seticuspe. The sequence continues at coordinate 332,340,234 of BPTQ01000008.1, read as the reverse complement.
TATTGAAAGTCATGTTTATATATAAAAATAATAATAATAATAATAATAATAATAATAATAATAATAATAATAATAATAATAATAATAATAATAATAATAATAATAATAATAATAATAATAATAATAATAATAATAATAATAATAATAATAATAATAATAATAATAATAATAATAATAATAATAATTATAAAGTGTCGATCCAGAAATTTACCAACGCATCCCAATCCTTTTGCGTCTTGTTCGTTGGACGCTTTCTTTTGATCTCCTCAATTTTCTCCACCCCACCTACTGCCGTAAAGTTATCTTTTTTGTATCTATATTTGTTGTCGTCGTATCGTTTTTGGAGATAATACTCGATACTGTCAAGAATCTGGTCTCCATTCGGGCCAGCAATGTGTGGGTCGAGATCAAAGTAGTGCTGCAATAAAATATAAATAAAAAAAATATACAAATTTAAATAAACAAACAAGTTTGAATAAATAAACACAATAATTTAAAAAATAAAGGCTAAAAAAACTTACGTGTAGATGCTCATGGATGTGGGCCTTGGCCGTTTCGGGAACCTTAGCCCATGAATCACAAAACATGGGAATCGAGTCTCGTAGCACCTCCCCAACATAGTTGGAGAACCAAGAAGAGTGAGGGCCCACGTGTGTCCAAAACCCCTCCTGGTTGACCCGAAAATCGATCGACACAGGACGACCATCCAGTGCCCTCTTCGCCTTGAGTGTCGTGTTCTTAGTGGGACCATGCACCACCTTCCCGCCTTTCCCAATTTTGGCGTTTGGGTTGGCAGCTTTGGATTTAGAGCCTACAAGTAATCAAATTCAAGTGATGATGACATAAAATAACATTTTATCAATTTAAAATAACATGTAATCAAATACAGTTTAGTGAAAAATAATTCAGAAATTCTTACGCTGGCAATTGGTGCCTATCCTCCTCGAGGGACCACGAGGTGGCGAATTACCTCCATCGCCACCGTGAGACCTAGCTACAACATCTGCTATCTGTTAAACGAACATAGAAATTAGTGAAGAAACATATATATAATTAAATAAATAAATAAATAAATAAATAAACGAATTTAACAGTATATATCAACAAGATAATTATAATAATTAAATAAACAAATAAACAAACAAATAAACACATTTAACCACTCGATAACAATTTCATTCAAATAATTAAGTGTTGTTCTACAAATTACAATTTGAGATTAATCTCCCACATCATCAACATAAAATTCAACATTATTAGTACTGTCATCTTCATCATCTTCATTCTCGTGGTCATCATCATCATCAGATGCTAAATCATGAGGAACGTGATCATCATAATCAATATCATCTTCGTCTTCCACAATAGTGATAATTGGTGGTTGTGCCTCAACTTCCGCTGGTTGAACATCTATATTTATAATGTTATAATCCAACTGATCCAACTCAGCAGAGAGTGTGATATGTGATGAGTTGTTGTCATGTACAACATCCTGATTGTCTTCTACCACAATGATTTCCGGGTTCCAAATCTTTCGATGATAAGAATCTTGGACGGCCTTCCAATTACCACGTTTACCTGGGAAATCAAGGTAAAAGACTTGTGTTGCTTGCGTTGCAAGAATGAATGGTTCATTTTGAAATGATACACGATCGGTCATAATTTGCGTAATGTTGTTTCTATAGGTATAGTGTTTTAGGTGATTACTGTTATTAGTGTCGAACCATTTGACTTTGAACAACACAACATTGAATGAAATATATGAAAACTCGAGAATTTCTTCAAGCTGGCCATAATGCATTCCTCCATCAGGGTTAGGAGTTGAAATTCCGTTGTTTTGAGTTGAACGACGTAAATCACGGTCGTGTACAGTAAACTTCACACCGTTGACTACGCAAGAGTTGACTGAGACTGCAGTACATGATGGTCCACAAGCCAAAGCGAATAACTCGGCGGTACAACTTGGGTCCTTCTGTACTTTTAATTCACGAATCTATGAAAAAGTTAAGAATAGATAGATATGAGTAATAGTCGTTATTTTTACAGGGTAATACATACAATAAATCTACCTTCATCTCAAACCAGCGAGGAAACCCTTCTTGCAAGTCTCTGCCAGGAAATGCCCTGTAAATGTTCATGATATTAGAATAAGTCGTTGAATAATAACTTATGTGAACAAATTTTGAAATAAAATGCGTACCTCTTGTACGCGTTCATGTACGGGTCGATTTCATGACTGTTGTGTAGTACGTACCATACTACTTGCTTCATTGTGTCTGCATTAAACCAAACTAATGATAGTTTACCATTCTTTTTGCAGACTGATCGAAACACCTCAAATCGACTTGTTGGCCTTGGACCGTCCTCATTCCGGTCAGGACGATTAAATCTCGTCTCAACACCCCGGAAATAATGCGAACATAAAGTTAATGCTTCATCAGCAATATAACCTTCCGCTATTGAACCTTCAGGCTTGGCTTTATTTCTGACATAACTTTTGAGCTTTTTCATGTATCTTTCAAATGGATACATCCACCTCATGTAAACAGGACCGCCTTCAATAGCCTCTTCCGGTAGATGAATAACCAAGTGAATCATAATGTCAAAAAAAGCTGGAGGATATGTTTGCTCGAAACTGCACAAAATATTGATCAGTTGTTCTCTAGCTTTTAACATGTCATCCACCATCAAAGTTCGAGCGCATATTTGTTTGAAGAATGAACAAAGCTCGATTATTGGTGTTGTGGTGGTTTGGTCCTTCAAGTAATTTTGAAGTCCAGCAGGAAGCAACCGTTGCATCATTATGTGACAGTCATGAGCCTTCAAGCCTGTTATGTTGCTATCGTTGTCGGTCACTTTATGCTTGAAGTTAGATCCAAACCCATCAGGTAGTTTAACACCTTTGATGAATTAAGAAAAAAAATCAGGATATTAGAATAAGTTGTCGAAATGAATACTCGAATTAATTCGAACAAAGAAATTTTCAAATAAAACGCGTACCTTTAATGAATTGACAAAAAAAATTTCTTTCTTCGGTTGTGAAAGAGTACGTAGGATGAGCCTTAGAGCACTTCCCGTTTCCTTTGTTGACGAGCCACAAGTCAGTACGAATATTCAAATTTTGTAAGTCTTGTCTTGCCTTGATGGTGTCTTTTGATTTGTCATTCATTAACAAAGTACCCAACACACTCTCACACACATTTTTTTATATGCATGACATCTAAATTGTGTTTTAGTGTAAGAAAAGACCAATACTCTAGCTCGTAGAAAACATATTTTTTTGTCCAATTCAATTCGCGATCAGGATCACGTTTTTTGTTCGCACCCCCATATCTTGGATGTTTCCCCGGGAGATGTTTAGGAAATCTTCTTAGTTTATCCAAGATGTCATCACTGGTAAATTTTCTAGGAGGGTCTGTATCATCTACCTCTGTATAGAATGCCCTTCTGTTCTTTCGTCATTTATTGGTCGTACTTAAGAATCTTCTGTGACCAACATAAGCGGTTTTGTTTAACACGCGAATAGCTAGAGTGTCTACATTACATGTCGGACATGCCTTGTAACCTTGCCCACTCCACCTAGACAAACTACTTCGAGCGGGAAAGTCATTGATAGCCCATAAAAGCGTTGCTTTCATACAGAAGTATAGGTGCATTGGTATATGTATCATGTTAAACGACCAAGTATAGGTGCATTGGTATACGTATCATGTTAAACGACGAAGTATAGGTGATATGGTATAAGTATCATGTTAAACGACCAAGTATAGGTGCATTGGTATACGTATCATGTTAAGCGACCAAGTATAGGTGCATTAGTATACGTATCATGTTAAACGACCAAGTATAGGTGTTATGGTATACGTATCATGTTAGGTGCATTGGTATAGGTATCACGTAAAACGACCAAGTATAGGTGCATTGGTATACGCATCATGTTGAACGACAAAGTATAGGTGCATTGGTATACGTATCATGTTAAATGACCAAGTATAGGTGCATTGGTATACGTATCAAGTTAAACGACCAAGTATAGGTGCATTGGTTTACGTATCATGTTAAAAGACCAAGTATAGGTGCTATGTTATACGTATCATGTTAAACGACCAAGTATAGGTTCTATGGTATACGTATCATGTTAAACGACCAAGTATAGGTGCATTGGTATACGTATCATGTTAAACGACCAAGTATAGGTGCTATGGTATACGTATCGGGTTAGGTGCAATGGTATACGTATCATGTTAAACTACCAAGTATAGTTGCATTGGTATACGTAACATGTTAAACGACCAAGTATAGGTGCTATGGTATACGTATCATGTTAGGTACATTGGTATACGTATCATGTTAAACGACCAAGTATAGGTGCATTGGTATACGTATCATGTTAAACGACCAAGTATAGGTGCATTGTTATACGTATCATGTTAAACGACCAAGTATAGGTGCATTGGTATACGTATCATGTTAAACAACCAAGTATAGGTGCATTGGTATACGTATCATGTTGAACGACCAAGTATAGGTGCATTGGTATACGAATCATGTTAAACGACCAAGTATAGGTGCATTGGTATACGTAACATGTTAAACGACCAAGTATAGGTGCTATGGTATACGTATCATGTTAGGTGCATTGTTATACGTATCATGTTAAACGACCAAGTATAGGTGCATTGGTATCCGTATCATGTTAAACGACCAAGTATAGGTGCATTGGTATACGCATCATGTTAAACGACCAAGTATAGGTGCATTGGTATACGTATCATGTTGAACGACCAAGTATAGGTGCATTGGTATACATATCATGTTAAACGACCAAGTATAGGTGCACTAGTATACGTATCATGTTAAACGACCAGGTATAGGTGCATTGGTATACGTAACATGTTGAACGACCAAGTATAGGTGCATTGTTATACGTATCATGTTGAACGACCAAGTATAGGTGCATTGGCATACGTATCATGTTGAACGACCAAGTATAGGTGCATTGGCATATGTATCACGTTGAACGACCATGTATAGGTGCATTGGTATACGTATCATGTTAAACGACCAAGTACAGGTGCATTGGTATACGTATCATGTTAAACGACCAAGTATAGGTAATATGGTATAAGTATCATGTTAAACGACCAAGTATAGGTGCATTGGTATACGTAACATGTTAAACGACCAAGTATAGGTGCTATGGTATAAGTATCATGTTAGGTGCATTGGTATACGTATCATGTTAAACGACCAAGTATAGGTGCATTGGTATACGTATCATGTTAAACGACCAAGTATAGGTGCAATGTTATACGTGTCATGTTAAACGACCAAGTATAGGTGCATTGGTATACGTATCATGTTAAACAACCAAGTATAGGTGCATTGGTATACGTATTATGTTGAACGACCAAGTATAGGTGCATTGGTATACGTATCATGTTAAACGACCAAGTATAGGTGCATTGGTATACGTAACATGTTAAACGACCAAGTATAGGTGCTATGGTATACGTATCATGTTAGGTGCATTGTTATACGTATCATGTTAAACGACCAAGTATAGGTGCATTGGTATACGTATCATGTTGAACGACCAAGTATAGGTGCATTGGTATATGTATCATGTTAAACGACCAAGTATAGGTGCATTGGTATACGTATCATGTTGAACGACCAAGTATAGGTGCATTGGTATACATATCATGTTAAACGACCAAGTATAGGTGCATTGGTATACTTATCATGTTGAACGACCAGGTATAGGTGCATTGGTATACGTAACATGTTGAACGACCAAGTATAGGTGCATTTTTATACGTATCATGTTGAACGACCAAGTATAGGTGCATTGGCATACGTATCATGTTGAACGACCAAGTATAGGTGCATTGGCATACGTATCATGTTGAACGACCATGTATAGGTGCATTGGTATACGTATCATGTTAAACGACCAAGTATAGGTGCATTGGTATACGTATCATGTTAAACGACCAAGTATAGGTGATATGGTATAAGTATCATGTTAAACGACCAAGTATAGGTGCATTGGTATACGTATCATGTTAAACGACCAAGTATAGGTGCATTAGTATACGTATCCATGTTAAACGACCAAGTATAGGTGTTATGGTATACGTATCATGTTAGGTGCATTGGTATACGTATCATGTAAAAAGACCAAGTATAGGTGCATTGGTATACGCATCATGTTGAACGACCAAGTATAGGTGCATTGGTATACGTATCATGTTAAACGACCAAGTATAGGTGCATTAGTATACGTATCCATGTTAAACGACCAAGTATAGGTGTTATGGTATACGTATCATGTTAGGTGCATTGGTATACGTATCATGTAAAAAGACCAAGTATAGGTGCATTGGTATACGCATCATGTTGAACGACCAAGTATAGGTGCATTGGTATACGTATCATGTTAAACGACCAAGTATAGGTGCATTGGTATACGTATCATGTTAAACGACCAAGTATAGGTGCATTGGTATACGTATCATGTTAGGTGCATTGGTATACGTATCATGTTAAACGACCAAGTATAGGTGCATTGGTATACGTATCATGTTGAACGACCAAGTATAGGTGCATTGGTATACGAATCATGTTAAACGACCAAGTATAAGTGCATTGGTATACGTATCATGTTAAACGACCAAGTATAGGTGCATTGGTATACGTATCATGTTAAATGACCAAGTATAGGTGCTATGTTATACATATTATGTTAAACGATCAAGTATAGGTGCTATGGTATACGTATCATGTTAAACGACCAAGTATAGGTGCTATGGTATACGTATCGTGTTAGGTGCATTGGTATACGTATCATGTTAAACTACCAAGTATAGTTGCATTGGTATACGTATCATGTTAAACGACCAAGTATAGGTGCATTGATATACGTATCATGTTAAACGACCAAGTATAGGTGCATTGGTATACGTAACATGTTAAACGACCAAGTATAGGTGCTATGGTATACGTATCATGTTAGGTGCATTGGTATACGTATCATGTTAAATGACCAAGTATAGGTGCATTGTTATACGTATCATGTTAAACGACCAAGTATAGGTGCATTGTAATACGTATCATGTTAAACGACCAAGTATAGGTGCATTGGTATAAGTATCATGTTAAACAACCAAGTATAGGTGCATTGGTATACGTATCATGTTGAACGACCAAGTATAGGTACATTGGTATACGTATCATGTTAAACGACCAAGTATAGGTGCATTGGTATACGTAACATGTTAAACGACCAAGTATAGGTGCTGTGGTATAGGTATCATGTTAGGTGCATTGTTATACGTATCATGTTAAACGACCAAGTATAGGTGCATTGGTATACGTATCATGTTGAACGACCAAGTATAGGTGCATTGGTATACGTATCATGTTAAACGACCAAGTATAGGTGCATTGGTATAGGTATCATGTTGAACGACCAAGTATAGGTACATTGGTATACATATCATGTTAAACGACCAAGTATAGGTGCACTGGTATACGTATCATGTTGAACGACCAGGTATAGGTGCATTGGTATATGTATCATGTTGAACGACCAAGTATAGGTGCATTGGTATACGTATCATGTTGAACGACCAAGTATAGGTGCATTGGCATACGTATCATGTTGAACGACCAAGTATAGGTGCATTGGCATACGTATCATGTTGAACGACCAGGTATAGGTGCATTGGTATACGTATCATGTTAAACGACCAAGTATAGGTGCATTGGTATACGTATCATGTTAAACGACCAAGTATAGGTGCATTGGTATATGTATCATGTTGAACGACCAAGTATAGGTGCATTGGTATACATATCATGTTAAACGACCAAGTATAGGTTCATTGGTATACGTATCATGTTGAACGACCAGGTATAGGTGCATTGGTATACGTAACATGTTGAACGACCAAGTATAGGTGCATTGTTATACGTATCATGTTGAACGACCAAGTATAGGTGCATTGGCATACGTATCATGTTGAACGACCAAGTATAGGTGCATTGGCATACGTATCATGTTGAACGACCATGTATAGGTGCATTGGTATACGTATCATGTTAAACGACCAAGTATAGGTGCATTGGTATACGTATCATGTTAAACGACCAAGTATAGGTGCATTGGTATACGTATCATGTTAAATGACCAAGTATAGGTGCTATGTTATACGTATTATGTTAAACGACCAAGTATAGGTGCTATGGTATACGTATCATGTTAAACGACCAAGTATAGGTGCTATGGTATACGTATCGTGTTAGGTGCATTGGTATACGTATCATGTTAAACTACCAAGTATAGTTGCATTGGTATACGTATCGTGTTAAACGACCAAGTATAGGTGCATTGATATACGTATCATGTTAAACGACCAAGTATAGGTGCAATGGTATACGTATCATGTTAAACGACCAAGTATAGGTGCTATGGTATACGTATCATGTTAGGTGCATTGGTATACGTATCATGTTAAATGACCAAGTATAGGTGCATTGTTATACGTATCATGCTAAACGACCAAGTATAGGTGCATTGTAATACGTATCATGTTAAACGACCAAGTATAGGTGCATTGGTATAAGTATCATGTTAAACAACCAAGTATAGGTGCATTGGTATACGTATCATGTTGAACGACCAAGTATAGGTGCATTGGTATACGTATCATGTTAAACGACCAAGTATAGGTGCATTGGTATACGTAACATGTTAAACGACCAAGTATAGGTGCTGTGGTATAGGTATCATGTTAGGTGCATTGTTATACGTATCATGTTAAACGACCAAGTATAGGTGCATTGGTATACGTATCATGTTGAACGACCAAGTATAGGTGCATTGGTATACGTATCATGTTAAACGACCAAGTATAGGTGCATTGGTATAGGTATCATGTTGAACGACCAAGTATAGGTGCATTGGTATACATATCATGTTAAACGACCAAGTATAGGTGCACTGGTATACGTATCATGTTGAACGACCAGGTATAGGTGCATTGGTATATGTATCATGTTGAACGACCAAGTATAGGTGCATTGGTATACGTATCATGTTGAACGACCAAGTATAGGTGCATTGGCATACGTATCATGTTGAACGACCAAGTATAGGTGCATTGGCATACGTATCATGTTGAACGACCAGGTATAGGTGCATTGGTATACGTATCATGTTAAACGACCAAGTATAGGTGCATTGGTATACGTATCATGTTAAACGACCAAGTATAGGTGCATTGGTATACGTATCGTGTTGAACGACCAAGTATAGGTGCATTGGTATACATATCATGTTAAACGACCAAGTATAGGTGCATTGGTATACGTATCATGTTGAACGACCAGGTATAGGTGCATTGGTATACGTAACATGTTGAACGACCAAGTATAGGTGCATTGTTATACGTATCATGTTGAACGACCAAGTATAGGTGCATTGGCATACGTATCATGTTGAACGACCAAGTATAGGTGCATTGGCATACGTATCATGTTGAACGACCATGTATAGGTGCATTGGTATGGGAATCATGTTAAACGACCAAGTATAGGTGCATTGGTATACATATCATGTTAAACGACCAAGTATAGGTGATATGGTATAAGTATCATGTTAAACGACCAAGTATAGGTGCATTGGTATACGTATCATGTTAAACGACCAAGTATAGGTGCATTAGTATACGTATCCATGTTAAACGACCAAGTATAGGTGTTATGGTATACGTATCATGTTAGGTGCATTGGTATACGTATCATGTAAAAAGACCAAGTATAGGTGCATTGGTATACGCATCATGTTGAACGACCAAGTATAGGTGCATTGGTATACGTATCATGTTAAACGACCAAGTATAGGTGCATTGGTATACGTATCATGTTAAACGACCAAGTATAGGTGCATTGGTATACGTATCATGTTAGGTGCATTGGTATACGTATCATGTTAAACGACCAAGTATAGGCGCATTGGTATACGTATCATGTTGAACGACCAAGTATAGGTGCATTGGTATACGTATCATGTTAAACGACCAAGTTTAGGTGCATTGGTATACGTATCATGTTAAACGACCAAGTATAGGTGCATTGGTATACGTATCATGTTAAATGACCAAGTATAGGTGCTATGTTATACGTATTATGTTAAACGACCAAGTATAGGTGCTATGGTATACGTATCATGTTAAACGACCAAGTATAGGTGCTATGGTATACGTATCGTGTTAGGTGCATTGGTATACGTATCATGTTAAACTACCAAGTATAGTTGCATTGGTATACGTATCATGTTAAACGACCAAGTATAGGTGCATTGATATACGTATCATGTTAAACAACCAAGTATAGGTGCATTGGTATACGTATCATGTTAAACGACCAAGTATAGGTGCTATGGTATACGTATCATGTTAGGTGCATTGGTATACGTATCATGTTAAATGACCAAGTATAGGTGCATTGTTATACGTATCATGTTAAACGACCAAGTATAGGTGCATTGTAATACGTATCATTTTAAACGACCAAGTATAGGTGCATTGGTATAAGTATCATGTTAAACAACCAAGTATAGGTGCATTGGTATACGTATCATGTTGAACGACCAAGTATAGGTGCATTGGTATACGTATCATGTTAAACGACCAAGTATAGGTGCATTGGTATACGTAACATGTTAAACGACCAAGTATAGGTGCTGTGGTATAGGTATCATGTTAGGTGCATTGTTATACGTATCATGTTAAACGACCAAGTATAGGTGCATTGGTATACGTATCATGTTGAACGACCAAGTATAGGTGCATTGGTATACGTATCATGTTAAACGACCAAGTATAGGTGCATTGGTATAGGTATCATGTTGAACGACCAAGTATAGGTGCATCGATATACATATCATGTTAAACGACCAAGTATAGGTGCACTGGTATACGTATCATGTTGAACGACCAGGTATAGGTGCATTGGTATATGTATCATGTTGAACGACCAAGTATAGGTGCATTGGTATACGTATCATGTTGAACGACCAAGTATAGGTGCATTGGCATACGTATCATGTTGAACGACCAAGTATAGGTGCATTGGCATACGTATCATGTAGAACGACCAGGTATAGGTGCATTGGTATACGTATCATGTTAAACGACCAAGTATAGGTGCATTGGTATACGTATCATGTTAAACGACCAAGTATAGGTGATATGGTATAAGTATCATGTTAAACGACCAAGTATAGGTGCATTGGTATACGTATCTTGTTAAGCGACCAAGTATAGGTGCATTAGTATACGTATCATGTTAAACGACCAAGTATAGGTATTATGGTATACGTATCATGTTAGGTGCATTGGTATACGTATCATGTAAAACGACCAAGTATTGGTGCATTGGTATACGCATCTTGTTGAACGACCAAGTATAGGTGCATTGGTATATGTATCATGTTAAACGACCAAGTATATGCATTGGTATACGTATCATGTTAAACGACCAAGTATAGGTGCATTGGTTTACGTATCATGTTAAACGACCAAGTATAGGTGCTATGTTATACGTATCATGTTAAACGACCAAGTATAGGTTCTATGGTATACGTATCATGTTAAACGACCAAGTATAGGTGCATTGGTATACGTATCATGTTAAACGACCAAGTATAGGTGCTATGGTATACGTATCGTGTTAGGTGCAATGGTATACGTATCATGTTAAACTACCAAGTATAGTTGCATTGGTATACGTAACATGTTAAACGACCAAGTATAGGTGCTATGGTATACGTATCATGTTAGGTGCATTGGTATACGTATCATGTTAAACGACCAAGTATAGGTGCATTGGTATACGTATCATGTTAAACAACCAAGTATAGGTGCATTGTTATACGTATCATGTTAAACGACCAAGTATAGGTGCATTGGTATACGTATCATGTTAAACAACCAAGTATAGGTGCATTGGTATACGTATCATGTTGAACGACCAAGTATGGGTGCATTGGTATACGTATCATGTTAAACGACCAAGTATAGGTGCATTGGTATACGTAACATGTTAAACGACCAAGTATAGGTGCTATGGTATACGTATCATGTTAGGTGCATTGTTATACGTATCATGTTAAACGACCAAGTATAGGTGCATTGGTATACGTATCATGTTGTACGACCAAGTATAGGTGCATTGGTATACGTATCATGTTAAACGACCAAGTATAGGTGCATTGGTATACGTATCATGTTAAACGACCAAGTATAGGTGCATTGGTATACGTATCATGTTAAACGACCAAGTATAGGTGCATTGGTATACGTATCATGTTAAACGACCAAGTATAAGTGCATTGGTATACGTATCATGTTGAACGACCAAGTATAGGTGCATTGGTATACGTATCATGTTAAACGACCAAGTATAGGTGCATTGGTATACGTATCATGTTGAACGACCAAGTATAGGTGCATTGGTATACGTATCATGTTAAACTACCAAGTATAGTTGCATTGGTATACGTATCATGTTAAACGACCAAGTATAGGTGCATTGATATACGTATCATGTTAAACAACCAAGTATAGGTGCATTGGTATACGTATCATGTTAAACGACCAAGTATAGGTGCTATGGTATACGTATCATGTTAGGTGCATTGGTATACGTATCATGTTAAATGACCAAGTATAGGTGCATTGTTATACGTATCATGTTAAACGACCAAGTATAGGTGCATTGTAATACGTATCATTTTAAACGACCAAGTATAGGTGCATTGGTATAAGTATCATGTTAAACAACCAAGTATAGGTGCATTGGTATACGTATCATGTTGAACGACCAAGTATAGGTGCATTGGTATACGTATCATGTTAAACGACCAAGTATAGGTGCATTGGTATACGTAACATGTTAAACGACCAAGTATAGGTGCTGTGGTATAGGTATCATGTTAGGTGCATTGTTATACGTATCATGTTAAACGACCAAGTATAGGTGCATTGGTATACGTATCATGTTGAACGACCAAGTATAGGTGCATTGGTATACGTATCATGTTAAACGACCAAGTATAGGTGCATTGGTATAGGTATCATGTTGAACGACCAAGTATAGGTGCATCGATATACATATCATGTTAAACGACCAAGTATAGGTGCACTGGTATACGTATCATGTTGAACGACCAGGTATAGGTGCATTGGTATATGTATCATGTTGAACGACCAAGTATAGGTGCATTGGTATACGTATCATGTTGAACGACCAAGTATAGGTGCATTGGCATACGTATCATGTTGAACGACCAAGTATAGGTGCATTGGCATACGTATCATGTTGAACGACCAGGTATAGGTGCATTGGTATACGTATCATGTTAAACGACCAAGTATAGGTGCATTGGTATACGTATCATGTTAAACGACCAAGTATAGGTGATATGGTATAAGTATCATGTTAAACGACCAAGTATAGGTGCATTGGTATACGTATCTTGTTAAGCGACCAAGTATAGGTGCATTAGTATACGTATCATGTTAAACGACCAAGTATAGGTATTATGGTATACGTATCATGTTAGGTGCATTGGTATACGTATCATGTAAAACGACCAAGTATTGGTGCATTGGTATACGCATCTTGTTGAACGACCAAGTATAGGTGCATTGGTATATGTATCATGTTAAACGACCAAGTATATGCATTGGTATACGTATCATGTTAAACGACCAAGTATAGGTGCATTGGTTTACGTATCATGTTAAACGACCAAGTATAGGTGTTATGTTATACGTATCATGTTAAACGACCAAGTATAGGTTCTATGGTATACGTATCATGTTAAACGACCAAGTATAGGTGCATTGGTATACGTATCATGTTAAACGACCAAGTATAGGTGCTATGGTATACGTATCGTGTTAGGTGCAATGGTATACGTATCATGTTAAACTACCAAGTATAGTTGCATTGGTATACGTAACATGTTAAACGACCAAGTATAGGTGCTATAGTATACGTATCATGTTAGGTGCATTGGTATACGTATCATGTTAAACGACCAAGTATAGGTGCATTGGTATACGTATCATGTTAAACAACCAAGTATAGGTGCATTGTTATACGTATCATGTTAAACGACCAAGTATAGGTGCATTGGTAAACGTATCATGTTAAACAACCAAGTATAGGTGCATTGGTATACGTATCATGTTGAACGACCAAGTATGGGTGCATTGGTATACGTATCTTGTTAAACGACCAAGTATAGGTGCATTGGTATACGTAACATGTTAAACGACCAAGTATAGGTGCTATGGTATACGTATCATGTTAGGTGCATTGTTATACGTATCATGTTAAACGACCAAGTATAGGTGCATTGGTATACGTATCATGTTGAACGACCAAGTATAGGTGCATTGGTATACGTATCATGTTAAACGACCAAGTATAGGTGCATTGGTATACGTATCATGTTAAACGACCAAGTATAGGTGCATTGGTATACGTATCATGTTAAACGACCAAGTATAGGTGCATTGGTATACGTATCATGTTAAACGACCAAGTATAGGTGCATTGGTATACGTATCATGTTGAACGACCAAGTATAGGTGCATTGGTATACGTATCATGTTAAACGACCAAGTATAGGTGCATTGGTATACGTATCATGTTGAACGACCAAGTATAAGTGCATTGGTATACGTATCATGTTAAACGACCAAGTATAGGTGCACTGGTATACGTATCATGTTGAACGACCAGGTATAGGTGCATTGTTATACGTATCATGTTGAACGACCAAGTATAGGTGCATTGGCGTACGTATCATGTTGAACGACCAAGTGTAGGTGCATTGGCATACGTATCATGTTGAACGACCATGTATAGGTGCATTGGTATACGTATCATGTTAAACGACCAAGTATAGGTGCATTGGTATACGTATCATGTTAAATGACCAAGTATAGGTGATATGGTATAAGTATCATGTTAAACGACCAAGTATAGGTGCATTGGTATACGTAACATGTTAAACGACCAAGTATAGGTGCTATGGTATACGTATCATGTTAGGTGCATTGGTATACGTATCATGTTAAACGACCAAGTATAGGTGCATTGGTATACGTATCATGTTAAACGACCAAGTATAGGTGCATTGTTATACGTATCATGTTAAACGACCAAGTATAGGTGCATTGGTATACGTATCATGTTAAACAACTAAGTATAGGTGCACTGGTATACGTATCATGTTGAACGACCAAGTATAGGTGCATTGGTATACGTATCATGTTAAACGACCAAGTATAGGTGCATTGGTATACGTAACATGTTAAACGACCAAGTATAGGTGCTATGGTATACATATCATGTTAGGTGCATTGTTATACGTATCATGTTAAACGACCAAGTATAGGTGCATTGGTATACGTATCATGTTGAACGACCAAGTATAGGTGCATTGGTATACGTATCATGTTAAACGACCAAGTATAGGTGCATTGGTATACGTATCATGTTGAACGACCAAGTATAGGTGCTATGGTATACGTATCGTGTTAGGTGCAATGGTATACGTATCATGTTAAACTACCAAGTATAGTTGCATTGGTATACGTAACATGTTAAACGACCAAGTATAGGTGCTATGGTATACGTATCATGTTAGGTGCATTGGTATACGTATCATGTTAAACGACCAAGTATAGGTGCATTGGTATACGTATCATGTTAAACAACCAAGTATAGGTGCATTGTTATACGTATCATGTTAAACGACCAAGTATAGGTGCATTGGTATACGTATCATGTTAAACGACCAAGTATAGGTGATATGGTATAAGTATCATGTTAAACGACCAAGTATAGGTGCATTGGTATACGTAACATGTTAAACGACCAAGTATAGGTGCTATGGTATACGTATCATGTTAGGTGCATTGGTATACGTATCATGTTAAACGACCAAGTATAGGTGCATTGGTATACGTATCATGTTAAACGACCAAGTATAGGTGCATTGTTATACGTATCATGTTAAACGACCAAGTATAGGTGCATTGGTATACGTATCATGTTAAACAACTAAGTATAGGTGCATTGGTATACGTATCATGTTGAACGACCAAGTATAGGTGCATTGGTATACGTATCATGTTAAACGACCAAGTATAGGTGCATTGGTATACGTAACATGTTAAACGACCAAGTATAGGTGCTATGGTATACATATCATGTTAGGTGCATTGTTATACGTATCATGTTAAACGACCAAGTATAGGTGCATTGGTATACGTATCATGTTGAACGACCAAGTATAGGTGCATTGGTATACGTATCATGTTAAACGACCAAGTATAGGTGCATTGGTATACGTATCATGTTAAACGACCAAGTATAGGTGCTATGGTATACGTATTGTGTTAGGTGCAATGGTATACGTATCATGTTAAACTACCAAGTATAGTTGCATTGGTATACGTAACATGTTAAACGACCAAGTATAGGTGCTATGGTATACGTATCATGTTAGGTGCATTGGTATACGTATCATGTTAAACGACCAAGTATAGGTGCATTGGTATACGTATCATGTTAAACAACCAAGTATAGGTGCATTGTTATACGTATCATGTTAAACGACCAAGTATAGGTGCATTGGTATACGTATCATGTTAAACAACCAAGTATAGGTGCATTGGTATACGTATCATGTTGAACGACCAAGTATGGGTGCATTGGTATACGTATCATGTTAAACGACCAAGTATAGGTGCATTGGTATACGTAACATGTTAAACGACCAAGTATAGGTGCTATGGTATACGTATCATGTTAGGTGCATTGTTATACGTATCATGTTAAACGACCAAGTATAGGTGCATTGGTATACGTATCATGTTGAACGACCAAGTATAGGTGCATTGGTATACGTATCATGTTAAACGACCAAGTATAGGTGCATTGGTATACGTATCATGTTAAACGACCAAGTATAGGTGCATTGGTATACGTATCATGTTAAACGACCAAGTATAGGTGCATTGGTATACGTATCATGTTAAACGACCAAGTATAGGTGCATTGGTATACGTATCATGTTAAACGACCAAGTATAGGTGCATTGGTATACGTATCATGTTAAACGACCAAGTATAGGTGCATTGGTATACGTATCATGTTAAACGACCAAGTATAGGTGCATTGGTATACGTATCATGTTGAACGACCAAGTATAGGTGCATTGGTATACGTATCATGTTAAACGACCAAGTATAGGTGCATTGGTATACGTATCATGTTGAACGACCAAGTATAAGTGCATTGGTATACGTATCATGTTAAACGACCAAGTATAGGTGCATTGGTATACATATCATGTTAAACGACCAAGTATAGGTGCATTGGTATACGTATCATGTTGAACGACCAGGTATAGGTGCATTGTTATACGTATCATGTTGAACGACCAAGTATAGGTGCATTGGCGTACGTATCATGTTGAACGACCAAGTGTAGGTGCATTGGCATACGTATCATGTTGAACGACCATGTATAGGTGCATTGGTATACGTATCATGTTAAACGACCAAGTATAGGTGCATTGGTATACGTATCATGTTAAATGACCAAGTATAGGTGATATGGTATAAGTATCATGTTAAACGACCAAGTATAGGTGCATTGGTATACGTAACATGTTAAACGACCAAGTATAGGTGCTATGGTATACGTATCATGTTAGGTGCATTGGTATACGTATCATGTTAAACGACCAAGTATAGGTGCATTGGTATACGTATCATGTTAAACGACCAAGTATAGGTGCATTGTTATACGTATCATGTTAAACGACCAAGTATAGGTGCATTGGTATACGTATCATGTTAAACAACTAAGTATAGGTGCATTGGTATACGTATCATGTTGAACGACCAAGTATAGGTGCATTGGTATACGTATCATGTTAAACGACCAAGTATAGGTGCATTGGTATACGTAACATGTTAAACGACCAAGTATAGGTGCTATGGTATACATATCATGTTAGGTGCATTGTTATACGTATCATGTTAAACGACCAAGTATAGGTGCATTGGTATACGTATCATGTTGAACGACCAAGTATAGGTGCATTGGTATACGTATCATGTTAAACGACCAAGTATAGGTGCATTGGTATACGTATCATGTTAAACGACCAAGTATAGGTGCTATGGTATACGTATTGTGTTAGGTGCAATGGTATACGTATCATGTTAAACTACCAAGTATAGTTGCATTGGTATACGTAACATGTTAAACGACCAAGTATAGGTGCTATGGTATACGTATCATGTTAGGTGCATTGGTATACGTATCATGTTAAACGACCAAGTATAGGTGCATTGGTATACGTATCATGTTAAACAACCAAGTATAGGTGCATTGTTATACGTATCATGTTAAACGACCAAGTATAGGTGCATTGGTATACGTATCATGTTAAACAACCAAGTATAGGTGCATTGGTATACGTATCATGTTGAACGACCAAGTATGGGTGCATTGGTATACGTATCATGTTAAACGACCAAGTATAGGTGCATTGGTATACGTAACATGTTAAACGACCAAGTATAGGTGCTATGGTATACGTATCATGTTAGGTGCATTGTTATACGTATCATGTTAAACGACCAAGTATAGGTGCATTGGTATACGTATCATGTTGAACGACCAAGTATAGGTGCATTGGTATACGTATCATGTTAAACGACCAAGTATAGGTGCATTGGTATACGTATCAAGTTAAACGACCAAGTATAGGTGCATTGGTATACGTATCATGTTAAACGACCAAGTATAGGTGCATTGGTATACGTATCATGTTAAACGACCAAGTATAGGTGCATTGGTATACGTATCATGTTAAACGACCAAGTATAGGTGCATTGGTATACGTATCATGTTAAACGACCAAGTATAGGTGCATTGGTATACGTATCATGTTAAACGACCAAGTATAGGTGCATTGGTATACGTATCATGTTGAACGACCAAGTATAGGTGCATTGGTATACGTATCATGTTAAACGACCAAGTATAGGTGCATTGGTATACGTATCATGTTGAACGACCAAGTATAAGTGCATTGGTATACGTATCATGTTAAACGACCAAGTATAGGTGCATTGGTATACATATCATGTTAAACGACCAAGTATAGGTGCATTGGTATACGTATCATGTTGAACGACCAGGTATAGGTGCATTGTTATACGTATCATGTTGAACGACCAAGTATAGGTGCATTGGCGTACGTATCATGTTGAACGACCAAGTGTAGGTGCATTGGCATACGTATCATGTTGAACGACCATGTATAGGTGCATTGGTATACGTATCATGTTAAACGACCAAGTATAGGTGCATTGGTATACGTATCATGTTAAATGACCAAGTATAGGTGATATGGTATAAGTATCATGTTAAACGACCAAGTATAGGTGCATTGGTATACGTAACATGTTAAACGACCAAGTATAGGTGCTATGGTATACGTATCATGTTAGGTGCATTGGTATACGTATCATGTTAAACGACCAAGTATAGGTGCATTGGTATACGTATCATGTTAAACGACCAAGTATAGGTGCATTGTTATACGTATCATGTTAAACGACCAAGTATAGGTGCATTGGTATACGTATCATGTTAAACAACTAAGTATAGGTGCATTGGTATACGTATCATGTTGAACGACCAAGTATAGGTGCATTGGTATACGTATCATGTTAAACGACCAAGTATAGGTGCATTGGTATACGTAACATGTTAAACGACCAAGTATAGGTGCTATGGTATACATATCATGTTAGGTGCATTGTTATACGTATCATGTTATACGACCAAGTATAGGTGCATTGGTATACGTATCATGTTGAACGACCAAGTATAGGTGCATTGGTATACGTATCATGTTAAACGACCAAGTATAGGTGCATTGGTATACGTATCATGTTAAACGACCAAGTATAGGTGCTATGGTATACGTATTGTGTTAGGTGCAATGGTATACGTATCATGTTAAACTACCAAGTATAGTTGCATTGGTATACGTAACATGTTAAACGACCAAGTATAGGTGCTATGGTATACGTATCATGTTAGGTGCATTGGTATACGTATCATGTTAAACGACCAAGTATAGGTGCATTGGTATACGTATCATGTTAAACAACCAAGTATAGGTGCATTGTTATACGTATCATGTTAAACGACCAAGTATAGGTGCATTGGTATACGTATCATGTTAAACAACCAAGTATAGGTGCATTGGTATACGTATCATGTTGAACGACCAAGTATGGGTGCATTGGTATACGTATCATGCTAAACGACCAAGTATAGGTGCATTGGTATACGTAACATGTTAAACGACCAAGTATAGGTGCTATGGTATACGTATCATGTTAGGTGCATTGTTATACGTATCATGTTAAACGACCAAGTATAGGTGCATTGGTATACGTATCATGTTGAACGACCAAGTATAGGTGCATTGGTATACGTATCATGTTAAACGACCAAGTATAGGTGCATTGGTATACGTATCATGTTAAACGACCAAGTATAGGTGCATTGGTATACGTATCATGTTAAACGACCAAGTATAGGTGCATTGGTATACGTATCATGTTAAACGACCAAGTATAGGTACATTGGTATACGTATCATGTTGAACAACCAAGTATAGGTGCATTGGTATACGTATCATGTTAAACGACCAAGTATAGGTGCATTGGTATACGTATCATGTTGAACGACCAAGTATAGGTGCATTGGTATACGTATCATGTTAAACGACCAAGTATAGGTGCATTGGTATACATATCATGTTAAACGACCAAGTATAGGTGCACTGGTATACGTATCATGTTGAACGACCAGGTATAGGTGCATTGTTATACGTATCATGTTGAACGACCAAGTATAGGTGCATTGGCATACGTATCATGTTGAACGACCATGTATAGGTGCATTGGTATACGTATCATGTTAAACGACCAAGTATAGGTGCATTGGTATACGTATCATGTTAAACGACCAAGTATAGGTGATATGGTATAAGTATCATGTTAAACGACCAAGTATAGGTGCATTGGTATACGTAACATGTTAAACGACCAAGTATAGGTGCTATGGTATACGTATCATGTTAGGTGCATTGGTATACGTATCATGTTAAACGACCAAGTATAGGTGCATTGGTATACGTATCATGTTAAACGACCAAGTATAGGTGCATTGTTATACGTATCATGTTAAACGACCAAGTATAGGTGCATTGGTATACGTATCATGTTAAACAACTAAGTATAGGTGCATTGGTATACGTATCATGTTGAACGACCAAGTATAGGTGCATTGGTATACGTATCATGTTAAACGACCAAGTATAGGTGCATTGGTATACGTAACATGTTAAACGACCAAGTATAGGTGCTATGGTATACATATCATGTTAGGTGCATTGTTATACGTATCATGTTAAACGACCAAGTATAGGTGCATTGGTATACGTATCATGTTGAACGACCAAGTATAGGTGCATTGGTATATGTATCATGTTAAACGACCAAGTATAGGTGCATTGGTATACGTATCATGTTGAACGACCAAGTATAGGTGCATTGCTATACATATCATGTTAAACGACCAAGTATAGGTGCACTGGTATACGTATCATGTTGAACGACCAGGTGTAGGTGCATTGGTATACGTAACATGTTGAATGACCAAGTATAGGTGCATTGTTATACTTATCATGTTGAACGACAAAGTATAGGTGCATTGGCATACGTATCATGTTGAACGACCAAGTATAGGTGCATTGGCATACGTATCATGTTGAACGACCATGTATAGGTGCATTGGTATACGTATCATGTTAAACGACCAAGTATAGGTGCATTGGTATACGTATCATGTTAAACGACCAAGTATAGGTGATATGGTATAAGTATCATGTTAAACGACCAAGTATAGGTGCATTGGTATACGTATCATGTTAAACGACCAAGTATAGGTGCATTAGTATACGTATCCATGTTAAACGACCAAGTATAGGTGTTATGGTATACGTATCATGTTAGGTGCATTGGTATACGTATCATGTAAAAAGACTAAGTATAGGTGCATTGGTATACGCATCATGTTGAACGACCAAGTATAGGTGCATTGGTATACGTATCATGTTAAACGACCAAGTATAGGTGCATTGGTATACGTATCATGTTAAACGACCAAGTATAGTGTCACACCCCCAAATTACCTGTTTTGCAGCGGAATGGAATTCCTGGGGATTGACTGTCATAGCATCACAATCACAGTTATATTGAACGACCTAAAGTGTCGTTTGAAAAGAACATCGTTTGATTTAATAAAACAATCAGAGTTTACAAAGTATAGGTCCCAAATGAAAATCAACTTGTGCGGAAATAAGTTTGTTACAATTCAAACGATGTTTTAAAGTGCATAAAACCCAAGTGAGACGAGTCGTCACCGCGACTCCATGATGTGTCCACATGCATGCCATGAAGTATATGCCTTAGTTACCTGAGATAAAACATGCTTAAAACTGTCAACACAAAGGTTGAGTGAAATTCATAGGTTTAATTAATTCGTTTGAACACAATATTCGTAGTGTGAGTTAAATCGATTCACACTCATCGTTGAAAACAAAACAGTATTTATTTCACTAAGTTCATGACAACCAAAGCGTAAACATCGCACCAATAAAAATTGGTAATCATCGTTTCATCGCCGCCCTAACAGGTAAACTTGCCAATTTACCTTAATGATTCAAATATAGTGCGCTCGATTTCCCCTAACTGGGTCAATAAGAGCGGGAGTGTTAATTCCAATAGGCCTATTCACAATATTCGCGCTCACTCGCAAGTGACTAATGGTGCATGATGTAGGGACTTCAAACATGGCAAATACTTAGTGACAATAAAACATTCGGATATAGCATACAGTTCAAAGCATTTGTGTTCGATTAAAAATATAGCATGTATCTCCCCCAAGAGTTTGTAAAACAATAAATAGTAGAAAGTGGGGCTATGAACTCACTTGATAAATTGGTATGATGACAAGAGTGAGTACACCGAGATGTAGTGTGATACTTTAACCTTGACCTATTATGAATGATATGATACGTAATGAGTTATGATGTAATGTTATGCATGCATTTCGTATGTTATTTATACCATTTGTGAGTTTTGAAAATAATACTCTTCGTCGAAAAATACTCTTTTGACGTCTTGACCATTCTTAAATTACTTTGCAAGTATTTACGTCAAAATGTCATCCTACACTAGTTTCTTAATGATTTATTGTGAAATTTTAACTTTTCGTCGTAAAATAATGTCGTTGAAAATTTCATGAAAGTGACAAAAATGGCCTCGAAAAGCTAGTCGTAAAATGGTGTACGTCGAACGTTAGGAAACGAACTCAACGGTTTTGGAAAGCTTGTATCATAATCTCAAAGTTTTGGCATTTAAGTTTTTATCCTAGAGGTCTCGTTCATAAAGAAAATTATAGGTTAAGTAGGGTGATTTTGTCCAAAATGTAGTTTAAAAGTGAATTTCGGCAAAGTTTAAGCAACCGTAATTAATTCATTACAACTCTGCTATACAAACGGTTGGTCATTTTGAAAAATATGCTTGGTGATCTCACTTTTATTAGAAGACATCTCGTTACAAAAAGTTCTACGTCAACGTTAAAAATAGCCTTCAATATGGTCACTTGTTTACCGTAACACTTGTCTAACAAAAATAATATAGTTTTTCTTAACAAATAAGTTACGGCAATTTTGTGAAAACGTGTATATTTTAGTCGTTACAAATCCGTTTTCTACGTATTATACGTCCTTAGCTTCGTATCAAAGTATACTAATATATTTTTGATAAGTCGAAATAATTTATAACGCTTAAGACTCGTTTTTGACTCGTACAAAACAAAAACAGTTTGCTGAAATTTTCAGGATATATATATTTCGTCGTCAAACTTGAAAAATTCATAACTTCTTCGTTATAGCTCCGTTTTAATCCGTTCAAGCGGCCACGGATTTGTTTTAAAGTATATTTTCTAAATATCTAGGCCAAAAATTTATGTCTACTGTCGGATTTTCCAGAATTACAAAATAAGATCAGACCCTTTTTAATACTTGTCGAAAAGAGTTTTTCTCGTGCTAAACCTATTCCAATCCCTTCAAAACAACTCCAAAGCTATTCTAATCCTACCATACACCTTCTTAGGGTGTCATGGGTTCCTAGACATCACCAAAACTAATATATAACAAGGGATAATTTATAGGATGACTTATATATGTATAACTCTAAAAACAATGTAAAAATGGTATAAATATCCATAAGTCTTGCATGCTTTGCTCAAAAATGATGAAATAGATATGAAATGATAATGAAAGATGTAAAATGAAAATGATATGCTTACTAGTTACTTGATGAGGTGACAAGAACAAAGGATTAAACCTAAACACCCTAGGTTTTTATTTCAAAACCTAAACAAGAGTGTATACTAGATTGTTTTAAACTTGACTTGGAAATACTTTGATGATTTCTTCTTCACCCTAGGTGTGACCGGTTCTTGGAGAGGAAAACAAGAGAGAAAGAAACTAGACTTGAACTTGAATGATTGTTGTGAATGAAATGTGTACAAGTAAGA
The DNA here is from genome assembly GCA_019973895.1 of Chrysanthemum seticuspe. NCBI lineage: Eukaryota > Viridiplantae > Streptophyta > Magnoliopsida > Asterales > Asteraceae > Chrysanthemum > Chrysanthemum seticuspe. The sequence goes on along the minus strand of BPTQ01000008.1, from coordinate 332,315,439 downwards.
TTGTGTAAAGTTTTCAATATGTAAGAAGAATTTTTTTACCAACTAATAAATGCCTCATCCCCCTTGGTCGGCAAAGGGGGAATGTATTTCCAAAATATACATTTTTTTTCCTTTTATAATGTATGTAATTGTTTGTAAGTAAAAAGAAATTAAGTTAAGGTAAATTGTAACTTTTATATACATTTGAGTATTTAAGGTAGTTTTAGCTAAAAGTAAACTTTAATGGATCAAAGTAAAGTATATTGAGATCATATAAATTGTAAAAATATATTTCTTGTAAAATTTGAGTGATATAATAATTATCGTGTAGTTTTTAAGAAAAGCGTCGTAATAATATAAATTTAACGATTTATATACAAAATAAATTTAAAACACTAGGTAAACTCAAAATATTATTTTTATAAACTAAATGTAAGTATAAAAATATGTCGGGATAGTTTTTGGAAGTATCGGATTAAATGTTCAAAATAATAACTTACGCGATAGCGTTTATTTAATATGAAATTTACGCGTTTAAGGTGAAATGCAAAATCATTAATGAACTAACATGATGAAAATGATGTTAATGAAATGTAGACTAAACTTAGTCTATATGAAATGTCCGTGATGATATGATCATGAATTCGCCGCTAAACCATTAAGGTTACGCGAATTTGGAACACGTAAACCTAGTTTACGATAAATGATGAAATGGTGAAGCATGAATTGTTTTGAGAAATGACCTGAAAGTACGAGTTGTCACATATAGGTGCATTGGTATACGTATCATGTTAGGTGCATTGGTATACGTATCATGTTAAACGACCAAGTATAGGCGCATTGGTATACGTATCATGTTGAACGACCAAGTATAGGTGCATTGGTATACGTATCATGTTAAACGACCAAGTATAGGTGCATTGGTATACGTATCATGTTAAACGACCAAGTATAGGTGCATTGGTATACGTATCATGTTAAATGACCAAGTATAGGTGCTATGTTATACGTATCATGTTAAACGACCAAGTATAGGTGCTATGGTATACGTATCATGTTAAACGACCAAGTATAGGTGCATTGGTATACGTATCATGTTAAACTACCAAGTATAGGTGCTATGGTATACGTATCGTGTTAGGTGCATTGGTATACGTATCATGTTAAACTACCAAGTATAGTTGCATTGGTATACGTATCATGTTAAACGACCAAGTATAGGTGCATTGGTATAAGTATCATGTTAAACAACCAAGTATAGGTGCATTGGTATACGTATCATGTTGAACGACCAAGTATAGGTGCATTGGTATACGTATCATGTTAAACGACCAAGTATAGGTGCATTGGTATACGTAACATGTTAAACGACCAAGTATAGGTGTTGTGGTATAGGTATCATGTTAGGTGCATGGTTATACGTATCATGTTAAACGACCAAGTATAGGTGCATTGGTATACGTATCATGTTGAACGACCAAGTATAGGTGCATTGGTATACGTATCATGTTAAACGACCAAGTATAGGTGCATTGGTATCGTATCATGTTGAACAACCAAGTATAGGTGCATTGGTATACATATAACGTTAAACGACCAAGTATAGGTGCACTGGTGTACGTATCATGTTGAACGACTAGGTATAGGTGCATTGGTATATGTATCATGTTGAACGACCAAGTATAGGTGCATTGGTATACGTATCATGTTGAACGACCAAGTATAGGTGCATTGGCATACGTATCATGTTGAACGACCAAGTATAGGTGCATTGGCATACGTATCATGTTGAACGACCATGTATAGGTGCATTGGTATATGTATCATGTTAAACGACCAAGTATAGGTGCATTGGTATACGTATCATGTTAAACGACCAAGTATAGGTGATATGGTATAAGTATCATGTTAAACGACCAAGTATAGGTACATTGGTATACGTATCATGTTAAGCGACCAAGTATAGGTGCATTAGTATACGTATCATGTTAAACGACCAAGTATAGGTGTTATGGTATACGTATCATGTTAGGTGCATTGGTATGCGTATCATGTAAAACGACCAAGTATAGGTGCATTGGTATACGCATCATGTTGAACGACCAAGTATAGGTGCATTGGTATACGTATCATGTTAAACGACCAAGTATATGCATTGGTATACGTATCATGTTAAACGACCAAGTATAGGTGCATTGGTTTACGTACCATGTTAAACGACCAAGTATAGGTGCTATGTTATACGTATCATGTTAAACGACCAAGTGTAGGTTCTATGGTATACGTATCATGTTAAACGACCACGTATAGGTGCATTGGTATACGTATCATGTTAAACGACCAAGTATAGGTGCTATGGTATACGTATCGTGTTAGGTGCAATGGTATACGTATCATGTTAAACTACCAAGTATAGTTGCATTGGTATACGTAACATGTTAAACGACCAAGTATAGGTGCTATGGTATACGTATCATGTTAGGTGCATTGGTATACGTATCATTTTAAACGACCAAGTATAGGTGCATTGGTATACGTATCATGTTAAACGACCAAGTATAGGTGCATTGTTATACGTATCATGTTAAACGACCAAGTATAGGTGCATTGGTATACGTATCATGTTAAACAACCAAGTATAGGTGCATTGGTATACGTATCATGTTGAACGACCAAGTATAGGTGCATTGGTATACGTATCATGTTAAACGACCAAGTATAGGTGCATTGGTATACGTAACATGTTAAACGACCAAGTATAGGTGCTATGGTATACGTATCATGTTAGGTGCATTGTTATACGTATCATGTTAAACGACCAAGTATAGGTGCATTGGTATACGTATCATGTTGAACGACCAAGTATAGGTGCATTGGTATACGTATCATGTTAAACGACCAAGTATAGGTGCATTGGTATACGTATCATGTTGAACGACCAAGTATAGGTGCATTGGTATACATATCATGTTAAACGACCAAGTATAGGCGCATTGGTATACGTATCATGTTGAACGACCAATTATAGGTGCATTGGTATACGTATCATGTTAAACGACCAAGTATAGGTGCATTGGTATACGTAACATGTTAAACGACCAAGTATAGGTGTTGTGGTATAGGTATCATGTTAGGTGCATTGTTATACGTATCATGTTAAACGACCAAGTATAGGTGCATTGGTATACGTATCATGTTGAACGACCAAGTATAGGTGCATTGGTATACGTATCATGTTAAACGACCAAGTATAGGTGCATTGGTATCGTATCATGTTGAACGACCAAGATAGGTGCATTGGTATACATATCATGTTAAACGACCAAGTATAGGTGCACTGGTGTACGTATCATGTTGAACGACTAGGTATAGGTGCATTGGTATATGTATCATGTTGAACGACCAAGTATAGGTGCATTGGTATACGTATCATGTTGAACGACCAAGTATAGGTGCATTGGCATACGTATCATGTTGAACGACCAAGTATAGGTGCATTGGCATACGTATCATGTTGAACGACCATGTATAGGTGCATTGGTATACGTATCATGTTAAACGACCAAGTATAGGTGCATTGGTATACATATCATGTTGAACGACCAAGTATAGGTGCTATGGTATACGTATCGTGTTAGGTGCAATGGTATACGTATCATGTTAAACTACCAAGTATAGTTGCATTGGTATACGTAACATGTTAAATGACCAAGTATAGGTGCTATGGTATACGTATCATGTTAGGTGCATTGGTATACGTATCATTTTAAACGACCAAGTATAGGTGCATTGGTATACGTATCATGTTAAACGACCAAGTATAGGTGCATTGTTATACGTATCATGTTAAACAACCAAGTATAGGTGCATTGGTATACGTATCATGTTGAACGACCAAGTATAGGTGCATTGGTATATGTATCATGTTAAACGACCAAGTATAGGTGCATTGGTATACGTAACATGTTAAACGACCAAGTATAGGTGCTATGGTATACGTATCATGTTAGGTGCATTGTTATACGTATCATGTTAAACGACCAAGTATAGGTGCATTGGTATACGTATCATGTTGAACGACCAAGTATAGGTGCATTGGTATACGTATCATGTTAAACGACCAAGTATAGGTGCATTGGTATACGTATCATGTTGAACGACCAAGTATAGGTGCATTGGTATACATATCATGTTAAACGACCAAGTATAGGCGCAATGGTATACGTATCATGTTGAACGACCAAGTATAGGTGCATTGGTATACATATCATGTTGAACGACCAAGTATAGGTGCTATGGTATACGTATCGTGTTAGGTGCAATGGTATACGTATCATGTTAAACTACCAAGTATAGTTGCATTGGTATACGTAACATGTTAAACGACCAAGTATAGGTGCTATGGTATACGTATCATGTTAGGTGCATTGGTATACGTATCATTTTAAACGACCAAGTATAGGTGCATTGGTATACGTATCATGTTAAACGACCAAGTATAGGTGCATTGGTATACGTATCATGTTAAACGACCAAGTATAGGTGCATTGTTATACGTATCATGTTAAACGACCAAGTATAGGTGCATTGGTATACGTATCATGTTAAACAACCAAGTATAGGTGCATTGGTATACGTATCATGTTGAACGACCAAGTATAGGTGCATTGGTATACGTATCATGTTAAACGACCAAGTATAGGTGCATTGGTATACGTAACATGTTAAACGACCAAGTATAGGTGCTATGGTATACGTATCATGTTAGGTGCATTGTTATACGTATCATGTTAAACGACCAAGTATAGGTGCATTGGTATACGTATCATGTTGAACGACCAAGTATAGGTGCATTGGTATACGTATCATGTTAAACGACCAAGTATAGGTGCATTGGTATACGTATCATGTTGAACGACCAAGTATAGGTGCATTGGTATACATATCATGTTAAACGACCAAGTATAGGCGCAATGGTATACGTATCATGTTGAACGACCAAGTATAGGTGCATTGGTATACGTATCATATTAAACGACCAAGTATAGGTGCATTGGTATACGTAACATGTTAAACGACCAAGTATAGGTGCTGTGGTATAGGTATCATGTTAGGTGCATTGTTATACGTATCATGTTAAACGACCAAGTATAGGTGCATTGGTATACGTATCATGTTGAACGACCAAGTATAGGTGCATTGGTATACGTATCATGTTAAACGACCAAGTATAGGTGCATTGGTATCGTATCATGTTGAACGACCAAGTATAGGTGCATTGGTATACATATCATGTTAAACGACCAAGTATAGGTGCACTGGTGTACGTATCATGTTGAACGACTAGGTATAGGTGCATTGGTATATGTATCATGTTGAACGACCAAGTATAGGTGCATTGGTATACGTATCATGTTGAACGACCAAGTATAGGTGCATTGGCATACGTATCATGTTGAACAACCAAGTATAGGTGCATTGGCATACGTATCATGTTGAACGACCATGTATAGGTGCATTGGTATACGTATCATGTTAAACGACCAAGTATAGGTGCATTGGTATACGTATCATGTTAAACGACCAAGTATAGGTGATATGGTATAAGTATCATGTTAAACGACCAAGTATAGGTACATTGGTATACGTATCATGTTAAGCGACCAAGTATAGGTGCATTAGTATACGTATCATGTTAAACGACCAAGTATAGGTGTTATGGTATACGTATCATGTTAGGTGCATTGGTATGCGTATCATGTAAAACGACCAAGTATAGGTGCATTGGTATACGCATCATGTTGAACGACCAAGTATAGGTGCATTGGTATACGTATCATGTTAAACGACCAAGTATATGCATTGGTATACGTATCATGTTAAACGACCAAGTATAGGTGCATTGGTTTACGTATCATGTTAAACGACCAAGTATAGGTGCTATGTTATACGTATCATGTTAAACGACCAAGTATAGGTTCTATGGTATACGTATCATGTTAAACGACCAAGTATAGGTGCATTGGTATACGTATCATGTTAAACGACCAAGTATAGGTGCTATGGTATACGTATCGTGTTAGGTGCAATGGTATACGTATCATGTTAAACTACCAAGTATAGTTGCATTGGTATACGTAACATGTTAAACGACCAAGTATAGGTGCTATGGTATACGTATCATGTTAGGTGCATTGGTATACGTATCATGTTAAACGACCAAGTATAGGTGCATTGGTATACGTATCATGATAAACGACCAAGTATAGGTGCATTGTTATACGTATCATGTTAAACGACCAAGTATAGGTTCATTGGTATACGTATCATGTTAAACAACCAAGTATAGGTGCATTGGTATACGTATCATGTTGAACGACCAAGTATAGGTGCATTGGTATACGTATCATGTTAAACGACCAAGTATAGGTGCATTGGTATACGTAACATGTTAAACGACCAAGTATAGGTGCTATGGTATACGTATCATGTTAGGTGCATTGTTATACGTATCATGTTAAACGACCAAGTATAGGTGCATTGGTATACGTATCATGTTGAACGACCAAGTATAGGTGCATTGGTATACGTATCATGTTAAACGACCAAGTATAGGTGCATTGGTATACGTATCATGTTGAACGACCAAGTATAGGTGCATTGGTATACATATCATGTTAAACGACCAAGTATAGGCGCATTGGTATACGTATCATGTTGAACGACCAAGTATAGGTGCATTGGTATACGTATCATGTTAAACGACCAAGTATAGGTGCTATGGTATACGTATCATGTTAAACGACCAAGTATAGGTGCATTGGTATACGTATCATGTTAAACGACCAAGTATAGGTGCATTGGTATACGTATTATTATTATTATTATTATTATTATTATTATTATTATTATTATTATTATTATTATTATTATTATTATTATTATTATTATTATTATTATTATTATTACTATTATTATTATTATTATTATTATTATTATTATTATTATTATTACATTAGGTCCAAATTGTTGCAATTGTCTACTGGTCTCAAATTTCCACAAAAAAAATGGCGCCAAGAATTCCCATAAAAAACATGGCGCCAAAACTTCCCACCAAAAGCTACCAGATCTGCTCTATATATCACATAAAGAAAACTTGAGATTTTATCCCACCAAATGCTATCAGATCTTATCCTCAAAACCACTCAACCTCACAACCTCTTATCTTCACACAAATTTCAAAACCTGAGATGGAGCCATTTAATCCTTTTATGTGTTCTTGTGGAGCAAGAAATATAAAATTAAGAACATCACATAGAGAATATTCATCTGGACGACAATATTATGCATGTCCTCTGTCAAAGGTGAACAATCATACATTTCTTATTTATGTAAATATACAAATAATAATAATAGTAATCACTTATAATTTTCTTATTATGTAACAGCCCAGAAAAGATAATGGGTGCGGATATTTTATGTGGAAGGATGCATTTGACGAGTACTTAAGAATAATCTCTTCTCAAGGTTCTGGATCTGCACCAACAGAGTGCTCGAGCTGCCATGAAAAAGATCTTAGGATAAACTTGCTGGAATCACAAAAACATGTGCTAGAGACAAGAGTAAGGTTGTTGGAGGCAAGACTTGAAATGGCAAGGATTCCTGACGACCACGCATGTCAGTCGGATGCATTACTTCGTGAGCTGTTAGGTGACATGAAAAATCTTCGTATGTAATAGTAGTAGTTGTTGTTGATCTTGTTGTTGTTGTTGTTGTTGTTGTTGTTGTTGTTGTTGTTGTTGTTGATCAAAGTAGTAGTTGTTCTTGTAGTTGTTGTTGTTGATGTTGTTGTTGTTCTTGTAGTATGTATATATGTCAAGTATTTTTATAAATCAAAGCACATGCTGGATTTGTAAAGCTGACCATGTTCTTAGTTAACCAGATTATGGTGTCCAAACACCCCTTTTCCAATACTAAATTACATATGCTTAAAGAAACACGAATTAAGAACCATATTAATTAATTCATCATAAATTTAATATTTTTGTTTTTCCCATAGCTATATATCTACTCTGTTTCGTCAAGTCTCATCAATAAATCCCAATCGTTGGATAACCTGGAGATACAACCCAGCTGCTCAAATTTCAAATCTTCGTTTCTTTTGACCAGATATTTTGTAACGACAGACGATGGAACTAAAGATATGTCGTTTTAATTTTAAAATAGTTTAGGGTTTTTACATTTTTTTTTTTTTTTACATAATGAAAAGACTATCCAAGCATCGGGGTTTTAGTTATGTATTAATAGTTGCAATAAAGTGTATTTTTTTATATATAGCAGGTTTTGCTGAGGACATGTCCTCGGAGAAAGGTTTGGCGGGAATTTTTCCGCGAACAATTAGCATGCTTTTGACTTTGGTCAAATTTTGGGAAACGTGAAATACGCTTTCGGCGGGAACAAGTCCCCGGAGAAAGTTAACGTTGAATTTTGACTATCCGGTCAAAATTTGTTAAAAATCCAACTTATTTTCGCCGGAGACATGTTCCCGCAGAAAGTATGGGTTGAATTTTCCTTAACAGGTCAGCGCATTCATGTGCCACGTCAGATTTAATTTTGTCTTTTAGTGACTTTCGCCGGGGAGTTCGCCCGTCCATCCATTTGTTGTAGTGTTTGCTTGCATGACGTGGTTCTCAACTACGTAAGCTAACAACGTAATGAAAAAAGTTTCGCAGGAACGCGCGCCAATCCCACTCGTTTGTCTCATTTGTCTGAGTCAATTTTGGGTTCTCTATTTTCAGTTACACCGTAAATGAATTGTGGGTACGTACTTCACTATAAATTTGCTTACATCCAGTAGTGTATCTTTCCAATATATAAACTAGACCGATTCCTAATTAAGTTTCGCAGATTTTGAAACCATGGGTGCCGGAGGCCAAATGAACTTTTTGAAGACGGAAAAAGACGTACTCAAACGTGTTCCTGTCTCCAAACCTCCATTCGGGTTAGCTGATCTAAAAAAAGCCATACCACCACACTGTTTCAAACGCTCACTTATTCGCTCATTTGCCTCCTTCTTTCGCGACCTCATTATAATCTACACCTTGTTTTATATCGCATCAAATTACATCCCTTTGCTCCCAAAAGCCCTTATGTACGTTGCATGGCCAGTATACTGGTTTGTTCAAGGTACTATACTTTTTGGGTTTTGGCTCCTTGGTCATGATTGTGGTCATCATGCTTTTAGCGAGTACCAGTGGGTCGATGATGCTGTTGGTTTTTTTATCCATACGGTAACCTTGACACCGTACTTCTCGTTCAAGTACAGCCACCGAAGCCACCATGCACACACGAACTCGTTGGAGTACGACGAGGTGTACGTTCCAAAACGAAAAGCGGATACTTTCTACTCCGAGATTATGAACAACGGGCCAGGAAATGTGTTCACTCTTATCCTACGAGTCACCCTTGGTTATCCCTTGTACTTTCTCTTTAACATTTATGGTCGTGATTACGGAAGTTTCTCAAACCACTTCTGGCCACGAAGTGGTATCTTCAATGATAGCGAGCGTGGTCAGATCGTACTCTCTGATGTTGGCATCCTTTTTGTCCTCTATGCATTCTATCGCATAGTAGTAATGGAAGGCTTAAAAATGACATTTTTCTTGTATGGAATGCCTTTGTTAGTGATGGGTGGTTTCTTTATCATCTTGACTTACTTAAACCACACTCACCCGTCGATTGCTCACTATGACTCAACCGAATGGGACTGGATAAGAGGTGCTTTATCGACCATCGATAGGGACTATGGGACGTTGATGAATTGGGCTTTCCATGATGCAAATCCGAACCACGTGATTCACCATTTGTTTCCAACCATTCCACTTTATCATGCAAGTGAGGCACGTGACGCTGTAAAGCCTATCTTAGGTGACTACTACAAGTTCGACAATACTCCAATGCTAAAGGCATTGTGGAGAGACACCAAGGAGTGCATTTATGTCGAATCTGATGAAAGCTGTGAGGTTAAAGGTGTTTACTGGTACTACAAATAGTTTGAGCCACTCTAATATCAAAATTGCATTTTATAACGGATGTTTAGAATCATATTGTACAAATGGATTTGCAATCCATTTTCAATAATCCTTATGTAATGGTATCATCAGTCTCTAGTACTGTAACACTTCAATATTTATATAAAGTTTCTACTTAAAAGTGTTAGTATTTAATTACAAAAAAGGGATTAACATAGCTGCTGTTTGTAGCAAAAAATTATCTGCATCACAGAGTAAAATGCAATTTGAAAGTTTCAGTTTACACTCTTATACTTTACTCTAACAAACACACATTACATCACTTTTTACCCTTTGCAGCATGTATGGTTTCTGCAGCTTGCTGCAGGGAAATTGTAAGCAATGACTAAAATAGTTGTTTTTTACACACAATGACACCATTTCGTAGTATGTCCATATTTACAATGGCGGTTGATCTTTGTGGTTGTCTTTACAAAAACGTCCTCTTCCCTATCGGAGTTAACGGTTGTCATGGTAAGTCCCTACACTAGAGTACTAGTGTGAGGGTATTTTGGTGTTTTGACCTATATATCATCTTCAACCTCTCTTTTGACCTATCTAGGGTTTGTTTTATTTTTTCGAAAAGCCAAAAGATATAAAATATATAAGCCTCAACTGAAGCCACCACCAAAATACAAATAAAAAGCACTCCCTAATAGCCTATAGTTAGGCGCAGATCGACCTGATGAGACCGGCCATACACAAACAGTAGCAAAAAATAAGATGAGAAACTCAATGACACGATTTTAGGTTAAGGGAGACCGAGTGGGCGGAGCCAGGATTTTAGGTAAGGGATGCCGAGTCTGACTTTACTGTACAATAGTAATGGTATAAGTCGAAATATATAAGTTGAAAACGATTTAACAATTATAAGGTGTTTGAGTTCAAAATTTTATTTTTGTATTGCATGCAAGCCAAAAAATAAAATAAAATAAAATAAAATAAAAAAATCTGATATATCTATACTATATTATAAAGCATTTGAGATATTCTTAAAAAGGTAGGCTTAAAAAATTAAGATTCAACACTTGCTAATAATGGCAAATTTCTATAATAACATTTGTTGCAACCCTTTAAAGCACTTTTTTTAAACATGTTTTTTAAAAAAATAATAAAAAAAATACAAAGTAATTTAATATAAGAAAAAAAAAAAACATCCATAACAATAAATACCTAATAAATGTTATTTTTAAAGCACCAATAATATGAAAAATACATGTTATTATACATATTGTACAAACTAATAAAACACACAAATTTTCATGTAATTTATATGTAAACAAGCTCATGGTACATATGGTTTTAAAAAACGGACCGGGCCAACGGGTTCAACCGGGAACCGGAGTCACCACCGGTTTGGCTAGCCCATAAAAGTCGTCCGAAAACGATATTGTTAAATCAATAGAGTTGAAAAATGCATATTAAAATACAATGTTCAAAAAATATTATTAAATCGCAAGAGTGCCTCAAGAATCAACATATGCGCCTTTTGGAATTTTTTTTAATAAAACTTACCGTAAAAACTAAAAACTTTGTTTTACAAAAATCGGACGAATTTTTAAAAGCAAATGATGCAAAGGTGCAAAGTGCTAAGTGCTAATTATATATATATATATATATATATATATATATATATATATATATATATATATATATATATATATATATATATATATATATATATATATATATATATATATATTTATTTGAATATTAATAATTATACTCTTTAAAGTAACCAATATGATTTATTGAATATTTATTTATTACTTTATCTTTATAAGTAATCTTTTACTTGTATCATCCATCTATGTGAGACAAATTTAACAAACATTATTTTTGAGAACTAAATTTTCTTAGTATAATGTAAGTGATTTTTAAAAGTCGCTATGGTGTTATTATTTAATGATAACCTATGATTACGGGCTATTGTCAACTACTTTTATCTCATACCTTTACACGATGCCTACTAATAACTCATTATTGTCACCACATCACGTGCATAATCTGCAATTTTTATATGAAAATTTTTGTTATTGCATAACAGTATTCAAAACTAAAATTATCGTCGTCTGTATATCTATTGTATTGTCAAATATAGATCTAAAAAGAATCCGCTGAATATTTTAATTGTATGGTGCCCGCCGCTGCAACTCGCGAATACCCTGCTAGTATAACTAAAATGGGTGTTACATGTTATATGACCACAACCCCACAAGAAGAAAATGAGTTTCTAAACTTCAACCAAACTTATGCCTAATGTTTGATATAAACTAGAGCTAACTACAACCAAAATAAAAGTGTTAAATTTCCAAGTGCAAATGACAAAAAAAATGCATTAAACTTGACACTTTTTATGATTGTGTGTAGCCAACTATTTATTTTCTTATTGTGTATACTGAACTTTCAAAATTTGATTATTGTGTGTATTTTGTGACCATTTTACCCACAATTTTTTCAAATTTTGAAGGGTAAAATGGTCATTTTACATGGCAGAATAGTCACAAAATACACATAATGATCGAAATTTGAAAGTTCAGTACATACAATAAGAAAAAAAATAGTTGGCTAAACACAATCACATAAAGTTTCAAGTTCGATGCATTTTTTTTTTATCATTTGCCCAATTTCCAAACTGCATACCATGAATTCTTAAATCACATAGACTGTAACACCCCGCCTTTTCGGAGCGTTAAAAACCTCAAATTTACCTTATATCAGCGGAAGCTTCTACTCATAGTCAATCTCTAATAATCTCCTGATTCCTAAGCAGCTCATCTGGGTTGCACAAATTTTAAAAGAGTTTTGGGTCAGTCAAAGGCCTAGTGAGAATTCATGGTTTTCACGTATAAAACAATTCTTATAATATCAAACACTTTTTCAATAACATCAAACTTGTAACACAATCATGCAATTTGCTCAAATATAATTTAATTACTATTCAATGATCACATATTCTCATTACTTATCAACAGTCAACAAAATCAACGATTCAACACATATCACCAAAACCATATATACCAACTATTCATTATTTTCCGTTCGGTTCAACGGTTCCAACTTTCTTTATTTCCGTTCGGTTCAACGGTTCCAACTTTCTTTATTTCCGTTCGGTTCAACGGTTCCAACTTTCTTTATTTCCAGGATTCACAATTCAACATTTATATGGTTCACGATTTATAATCCAACATTTATATATCTCATCATGTACATATAGCATATTTCTCAACATTCACTTATTATCGAAGAATCCAAACACGTAGTAAATAACGATCATTTAAACAAGTTTGCATGATACTATTTCGAATAAAGTGCAACCCAATTTAAAAAGCACATGAAAACTCACCTGAATGCTCAAAATAACAATTCACTTTAGGCCAAAAAAAGGTCACCCTTTCTTCAATGAATCTACATAGATTAAGGTTCGTATGATAAATATCTCAAAGTTTAGGGTGAATTGTGTCATTTCAATATAGTTCAAGGTTTGCATGTGACATATCCTAAAGATGAGGGTTAAAAGTGAAAAATTAATATAAATACCAACATTAACCATAATGAACCATACGTACATATTCATTTTACCTTTCTTTTGTTTCTTTGTAATATTCGCATGTTTTTATGCATGAAGAGTGAATTCAAATTTTAAAACTCATGCACAGAATTAGTGCATCAAAATGTGACTTGAATCTTGCTTGCAACTCTTAACGTGAGATATTCGGATTACAAAACAAGCGCACCCTTTTACTTCAGTTTTATAACCTGTTTGACTACCACTTTAGACGCTCAAAACTCCGCACACCGTTACACCATACGACAACAACCATAACGACTATTCACATGCAATAACGAGACCAACACGAACCATAACGCTATACCCTCTCCAGATTCGATCCCACACACACTTTTACTCATTTAATTTTGTTTAATACACGCTATACATGCATGTTCCGGTCCCTACTGATCACGCAACTTTACTCACAAAACATAAATCAACGCCCCATCGATATTGGTTTAGGTTTATTTCTAGGTTTGATCACACACTTATGCACATGCTTTACTTCTTGTTTATTAATCCTCACGACCACACAACATTACCATGCACGTGCAAACATCAAATAAAGAAACACAACATAATGCATTCGCATAAAATCACACCCAATCCTAGCCCTTATATTCACGTAATTAATTTTGTATGTCCATGTTTACAAACCAGATTCCATGCATATATAAGCATCTTATTAGATTATGTGATAATATATTCTTCACGTGACCATGTCCAACCTATAAATCTTATGTTGTTATATTTAGTTTAAAAAAAACATGCGCATGATATACCTTAGCCACAACCAGATTTCGCAAAACAGAAAAGAAAACAAATGAGGTGACGAGATACCTTCGTAGAGGAAGAAACACTAGATGAACAAGTGAAACAAAGCACCCCTTTGCTGCTCCAAGACCCACGACAGCAACAGTACCACAAGACCCATGACAACCAACAGCCCACGAACCCAAAATACCTACGATAACAGTCCTTACGAGCCTCGTACAACCTCGAACAAACCTTCTTTGAGCCTTAATTTTGTCGACAGAAAAATAATGGAGAAGGAGACCCTATTGCCGTAACTTTCTTGAAGGGGTCTATGGTTTTCTTTTTAGGTGTATTTGATTTGAAGGAGTAAATAAATATTGAGATATATTGAGGTAATCTTGGAAATTATTTGAAGAAGTAAATGGTAACAAATTTCTTGGCATGATAACAGCTACACACGTTTTGTCTTGGACGAAATTTAAGGTGATTAGGCGTGTGATTTGGACTAGAATTAAGGAGGCTTTAATCACAATATAGTTCCCTTAATTACCTTATTTCAATTATATTTTATTTAGTTTAGTTTACTATATAACTTGCATATATACATTTGTGGTACATGTAGACGTAAGTGAAATTAGATTTATTTTCCCGTCACATTTGATAGTTATACTAATATAAGTTGTATGTGAAACGCGTTAACTAATCTGATGTGTCTACAAGTTTTTCATAATTTTTTAATTTGAGGGCAAAATGGTCATTAAACATGTTCGAGATTTTATGGTTTTACAACTCTTCCCCTCTAAAAAAAATTTCGTCCTCGAAATTTAATACAAAATCATTCATGGGCGCTTTGTTATAACATCATATTCGTTCAATACTCTAAACTTTATTATGCAACTAAAATTCAAAAACCAACCAATAATGTATGCAATCCAACTTAGAAGTATAATCCCATCGAAAATAAACCAAACTTAATAATTCATAAACATCAAAATTCATAATCCTTAAGAACTGAAGGGTACTATTAGCCGTCACATGCTTTATTATATTCTTTCTAATATGGAGTGTCTTAAGTCTTCTCTGTTGTTAGTTGAAAAACTCTTCCCATCGTCTTTCGTGGTTGAGTATCCTTGTACTCTCCTCGCTTGCCTCCATATCCTGCTTTCTCTTGTGGATCGAGAGGCTTCCATTCAGGACAATCAGCGATCTTGTGCCCCGGTTTCTTACATCTAAAACAAACCCAATCAGCCTTACAGTCCTTTGTTGCATGTCCTGGTTTCCCACAATTACGACAATCCTCATGCCAACATTTCCCCTTATGGTTTCTCTTGCATATGGTACATGGTTTATACTCCCCAACATCCTCTACTTTCCCACCGTTGATTTTGATCTTTTTCACGTCTTCATCCCGACTCTCTCTCTTTCTTTTGTTATCTCCTCCTTCCTCTAGCTGTCGGTTATTTTCCTTTTCTATCATTAAAGCAAGCTCTACTGCTTCTTGAAAAGTTGCAGGTCGTGCTTGTTGAACTGGACCCCTAATTCCAGCTTTTAAACCCCATATGTATCGTTTGATTCTTCTTTCCTCCGTAGCTACCTGATATTTTGCAAATCTTGCCTTTTCATTAAACTTTGCCGTGTATTTCGGAACTGTCATATCATTCTGTTGCAGCTTCAAGAATTCCTCCTCAAGCTTATCCATCAATCCTTGGGGACAATAATTTTCCATGACCAACTCTTCAAATTGTTCCCATGTCATAGCACTCACAGCTTCATTACCACGAGCGATCTTGATCATATTCCACCAATGTCGCGCTTCTCCTTTAAGCAAATGGGATGCATACTTCACCCTTTGTCCACGTGAGCATTCACTAATTTCAAAGATATCCTCTATCTCCTTTAACCAGTTGGTGACAATCACAGGGTCGCTATCTCCATGAAATTCAGTCGGTTTGCAATTTAGGAAGGATTTGTAGCTACATCCGTCTCTCTGGGCTTCTTCGTTTCTTAGTCTCTGAGCATTTTCTGCGTTTTTCCTATCTTGTTCAGCCTTTCTTTTCTTTTCCTGCTCCTCTGCAGCCCTCTTATCTTCCATTGCTTTTCTCCTTCTCTCAGCATCTTCATTTAACTTTTTCTTTTTCTCAGCCTCTTCTGCAGCTTTCCTAGCTTCTTCTGCCTTCCTAAAGTTTTCTTGACTTTGAGCCAGAATAGTGGGCATGTGTTCTGACATAATTCTTATGATTTCGTTACTTAGTTCTCCTTTGGTAACAGGCACATCTTGGTTCTTTGTTGGATTTAACTTGGAGCCACCACCACCTTTTCCTTCCATTTCTCTGTGCCATTATCATTGAAGTCCATAAGATATCTAAGAGGCCAACGTATCTATCTATATAAAGGCATGTAATTCATGTCAAAATACAACTATTACTCCTTATCTTTAATGAGCCTAGTAATGACTAACTATCAACTATTATTGCAACTTAAATACCTAATCTAGGTTTAAGACTAGGTTCCAAAAACCTAATTCACTTAAACCTATGGCTCTGATGCCAACTGTAACACCCCGCCTTTTCGGAGCGTTAAAAACCTCAAATTTACCTTATATCAGCGGAAGCTTCTACTCATAGTCAATCTCTAATAATTTCCTGATTCCTAAGCAGCTCATCTCGGTTGCACAAATTTTAAAAGAGTTTTGGGTCAGCCAAAGGCCTAGTGAGAATTCATGGTTTTCACGTATAAAACAATTCTGATAATATCAAACACTTTTTCAATAACATCAAACTTGTAACACAATCATACAATTTGCTCAAATATCATTTAATTACTATTCAATGATCACATATTCTCATTACTTATCAACAGTCAACAAAATCAACGATTCAACACATATCACCAAAACCATATATACCAACTATTCATTATTTTCCGTTCGGTTCAACGGTTCCAACTTTCTTTATTTCCGTTCGGTTCAACGGTTCCAACTTTCTTTATTTCCGTTCGGTTCAATGGTTCCAACTTTCTTTATTTCCGTTCGGTTCAACGGTTCCAACTTTCTTTATTTCCGTTCGGTTCAACGGTTCCAACTTTCTTTATTTCCACGATTCACAATTCAACATTTATATGGTTCACGATTTATAATCCAACATTTATACATCTCATCATGTACATATAGCATATTTCTCAACATTCACTTATTATCGAAGAATCCAAACACGTAGTAAATAACGATCATTTAAACAAGTTTGCATGATACTATTTCGAATAAAGTGCAACCCAATTTAAAAAGCATATGAAAACTCACCTGAATGCTCAGAATAACAATTCACTTTAGGCCAAAAAAACGTCACCCTTTCTTCAATGAATCTACATAGATTAAGGTTCGTATGATAAATATCTCAAAGTTTAGGGTGAATTGTGTCATTTCAATATAGTTCAAGGTTTGCATGTGACATATCCTAAAGATGAGGGTTAAAAGTGAAAAATTAATATAAATACCAACATTAACCATAATGAACCATACGTACATATTCATTTTACCTTTCTTTTGTTTCTTTGTAATATTCGCATGTTTTTATGCATGAAGAGTGAATTCAAATTTTAAAACTCATGCACATAATTAGTGCATCAAAATGTGACTTGAATCTTGCTTGCAACTCTTAACGTGACATATTCGGATTACAAAACAAGCGCACCCTTTTACTTCAGTTTTATAACCTGTTTGACTACCACTTTAGACGCTCAAAACTCCGCACACCGTTACACCATATGACAACAACCATAACGACTATTCACATGCAATAATGAGACCAACACGAACCCTAACGCTATACCCTCTCCAGATTCGATCCCACACACACTTTTACTCATTTAATTTTGTTTAATACACGCTATACATGCATGTTCCGGTCCCTACTGATCACGCAACTTTACTCACAAAACATAAATCAACGCCCCATCGATATTGGTTTAGGTTTATTTCTAGGTTTGATCACACCCTTATGCACATGTTTTACTTCTTGTTTATTAATCCTCACGACCACACAACATTACCATGCACGTGCAAACATCAAATAAAGAAACACAGCATAATGCATTCGCATAAAATCACACCTAATCCTAGCCCTTATATTCACGTAATTAATTTTGTATGTCCATGTTTACAAACCAGATTCCATGCATATATAAGCATCTTATTAGATTATGTGATAATATATTCTTCACGTGACCATGTCCAACCTATAAATCTTATGTTGTTATATTTAGTTTAAAAAAAAAAACATGCGCATGATATACCTTAGCCACAACCAGATTTCGCAAAACAGAAAAGAAAACAAATGAGGTGACGAGATACCTTCGTAGAGGAAGAAACACTAGATGAACAAGTGAAACAAAGCACCCCTTTGCTGCTCCAAGACCCACGACAGCAACAGTACCACAAGACCCACGACAACCAACAGCCCACGAACCCAAAATACCTACGATAACAGTCCTTACGAGCCTCGTACAACCTCGAACAAACCTTCTTTGAGCCTTAATTTTGTCGACAGAAAAATAATGGAGAAGGAGACCCTTTTGCCGTAACTTCCTTGAAGGGGTCTAGGGTTTTCTTTTTAGGTGTATTTGGTTTGAAGGAGTAAATAAATATTGAGATATATTGAGGTAATCTTGGAAATTATTTGAAGTAGTAAATGGTAACAAATTTCTTGGCGTGATAACAGCTACACACGTTTTGTCTTGGACGAAATTTAAGGTGATTAGGCGTGTGATTTGGACTAGAATTAAGGAGGCTTTAATCACAATATAGTTCCCTTAATTACCTTATTTCAATTATATTTTATTTAGTTTAGTTTACTTTATAACTTGCATATATACATTTGTGGTACATGCAGACGTAAGTGAAATTAGATTTATTTTCCCGTCACATTTGATAGTTATACTAATATAAGTTGTATGTGAAACGCGTTAACTAATCTGATGTGTCTACAAGTTTTTCATAATTGTTTAATTTGAGGGCAAAATGGTCATTAAACATGTTCGAGATTTTAGGGTTTTACATAGACTCTAAAATACTAATGAGAGACATAAATATTAAACATGTACGTATCACTACTACTATGCACAAATGACTCTCTCTCCTATTTAATTTTCAGACTTTCAGACTTGCAAGTAATAAAGTATCACTACTACTCATAATGCACAAACCACTCTCTCTCCTAATTAATTTTCAGACTTTTCAGACTTGAAAGCAATAAAGCATGATGTACAACACATTAAAGCACAAAAATTCAGACTTACAACCATATATGCATTATATACAACACATTGATACACATATGGAAAAGATTAATGCACATTAATGCACATATTAATGCACCCCATTCTCCCTCTATTATTTCGTCGGTCCCATTCTCCCTCTATTATACGAAGTACCATTAATATATTTTTTTTTAATTATTTTTTTTCTTTCTTCTGCTCTCTTTTAAACACAGTTTTCAATTCAATCTATTTTTTTCCTCGTTCTATTTACAACTTCACAAATTAAAAAAACAAAAAGTACAATCTAAATACCTAAATCCTAGAAAATAAAGTATCAACCCACATATAACCAAAAAAAAACGTGGTTTTTTTTCTCGAAGACATGGATCCACTATCTGACAGGACGATGGTGATGGTGGTTACACGCGATATTCTCCGGCAACATGGCGAACGACGGTGGTTGTTGCTGCCTGTGTTTTCTGGCGACACGGGTTTTAACAAAGAGAAAAAGCGAAGGGGAGGGGTTATGGTGGCGGCGGTGGTGAACCAATGGTGGTGGCGGCGGTGGTGAACCAATGGTGGTGGTGGCGCGTGGGGGTGTTTCGTGGCGATTCACGAGCCGAGAAGCTCCAGAAATGAAGAAGGCGAGCCAATCTATTGAATCGGCTAAAAAAAATATTGCCGGAAAATATTCCGGCGACGGTGGTGGCCGGAAGTGGCGGTGGTTGGCCGGAGGTGGGAGTGGTCGGCGGTGAGGGGTGAGAGAGGAGAGAAAGAGTGTGTTATATGTGTGTGTTTAAGAGAGAGAGTGAGAAAGAAATAAATGAGATAAAAATTTTGTTTTATAAAAGTTTAAGGGACCAAACATGTGCAAATAAAACTCAAAGGTTAGCAGTGAAAATAGGGGCGGAGGGACTAAACTTGCCAAGATGGATGAACTTTTTCATAAAAACACACTCTGAGAGCCATTTGACGTATCAAACGGACTTGAAAATTTACGAAACTTGCACCATTGTTCACGAAATAATTTTTCTGATAAAAACAAGTGTGAATACACATAACTTTCATGAAATCAATTTTCTTGGCAATTACGGTTCGTTTTGTGCTTTTTAGGTTCTGCCGGTTTAATCAAGGGACGTGACATGGACGTTTACTATAACAACATTGTAACACCCGCAATATACTGAACTAAAACTATCATACGACCCATACCTTTCTCGACCGAAGCCATAAGTAGTAGTTTAAAGCTCGATCGAAGCGGCAGTTATCAACAAAAAATATCTGAATTGGGCATCGGGGCCACGTATAATAAGATCCAAAATCTCTACGAAAACACTTAATAAAAAATGATATAGAAAAAAAATTTCTTACTCATATAAGAATTACTATATCAAACCTACTTGCCTATTAACGAAACAGAGCAGTCCAAATATTCAAACCAAATAAATACACAACGCTACTCAAACAAATTATCAAGCATATTGTATAACCTACTCAAACAAAATTTGTAAATGTCACTAATACAAATAATAAAACACATTATACAAATATTCAAATCCGAACGGGCATCGGCCAAACGGGCTCGAGCCCGAACGGGCACGGGTCAAACGGGCTCGAGCCTGAACAGGAACGGGATAAACGAAATTCTTGATATCCGTAAATTTATTATCAAAAAGAACATAATAAACTAAATACATGATTCACCGGAAAATTTTATTTCAGGGTACCCGCCGCTGCAACGCGCGGGTACCCTGCAAGTGATGTACAACACATTAAAGCACACAATTTCATACTTACAAAACACTTAATTTCACAAGAAAAAAGGAAAGAAAAAGTGAGCAAGAAGATCTTAGGTTTTGCTTGTTATCAGTTCTACAAAGATCTTTATAGATGTATATGAAAACCCATCATAGATCTAAAATAAGCCTCAAATTCTTTTACAAATCCGAAACTCATTGAGAAAGAACAAAACAAACTTGTTTCATTCTTTCTCTCTTTCGGTTTAAACAAGAAAGGAAAATAAAAGAACAAATCAAAACCTACCCTAGACCTTTTTCACAAGATCTTGAAGCTAAAAATGTTCGAAGCCTTATGAGTTACAAGCAATAAACATAAACAAAAACAAAACTGTCGATGTTTATGGTTCGGATGTGTAAGCAACGCAAGAAACCACGAAGTGTGTTGGGTACTCGGATTGTTGAATAGCATAAAGAGTAAGAGGGTTTGTGTTTGAATCGTTTAGTTGATGATGGTAAGAGGTGGTTGGCGTCTTCTTCTTGGGAGAGATGATAAATTTGGTGTGACTGCGTGATGTTTGAGAAAAAGATTAGGGCAGCAAATCACTTATAACCTAATACTTCAATTTTTAATGGGTTAGAAAGCTGGTGGACTTAATTTGGTCTGATATCTGAATTTGGGCGTCAAAAGTTGATATATTCATTTTTTTTATAGTGGTTATAACTAGCTGATCTATTAATCTTTATCTACGCCATTCCTTTTTTTCCAATTAGTTGTCATTGGTTTCCTATACCCATTTTTTGTTTGTTTTGTTCTAATCATATACTTTGTTTTCATGGCAATTAATTGTGAACAAAATTTTGTAATGAAGGCATTTATTTACAGATAAATAAATGATGCATATTAATAATTGGCATTAGAGGTGGCAAAACGGGCGGGTCGGGCTGGCACGGGCACAGGTTAAAACGGGCACGGGCTAGAATGGGCACGGGCTTAAACGGGCACGGGCTAAACGGGCACGGGCCAAACGGACACATGTTATACAAATCGCTTAATAAAAGACCTAAAACGACGAAATAAAATTTTCAAATGTAATATCTTATTTACTTAAATATATTATATAAAAAAAATTTGTTTAAAACGATCGTAATTGAGTAAAAAATGTGCTCGTTAGTGCCCATTTAAGTTTTCAATTGGCTATATGTGCCAATTTAAAAAAAAATGGGGCTAAATGTGCCAAAATCTTTTAAAAAATTGTCAATTTAGCCAATCTT
The DNA here is from genome assembly GCA_019973895.1 of Chrysanthemum seticuspe. Taxonomy (NCBI): domain Eukaryota; kingdom Viridiplantae; phylum Streptophyta; class Magnoliopsida; order Asterales; family Asteraceae; genus Chrysanthemum; species Chrysanthemum seticuspe. Next base: position 332,292,817 of record BPTQ01000008.1, on the reverse strand, counting down.
TTTACTTTTTGGCACATTTTGCCACTTTTAATTGGCATATTTGTGTTTATGCCAAATTACATTTCATTTGGTAATGATGTTTATTTTAACTTATGTGTCAAAGATGATATTTATATTCCTTTCTTTCGTTCATTTGGATATGAATTAGTGTGAATTGTTATGCTTTATAGTTAGCTTAATTAAAAATTATCATTCTTTCGTAAAGTTATTGTTAGAATAAATGTATCAATGAACAATATTTGCTTGCCAAAAAAGTTAGTCATAGGATACCCGTCGCCGCATTGCGCAGGTACCCTGCTAGTTTATATTTATGATCATGGGATTAGTTCTTGTAAAATACTAGCATCTAAAACTAAAATAGGTGGGACACCATCACAATTTGACACGTGTCCAGCCATACAAGGGCAATTAGGGCATTGTACATGAAATTTCTTTTAATGATATATATAACTGTATCTATGCATCTCTATTTTTTAGGAAACCTTTTCCATTAATTGAAAAATTATTATTTTGCATCCTATTTTTTTTTTTTTTTTTATTATTATTATCTTTAAGATATAGTTGGCAAATGGTGGTCTATATATGGTATTGCTGCATGAACTTGATCGAATGACATTATCATATCTTCAAATTATTGTATTAATCTCTTTAATCCATTATATGTAACAGATTTTGATGTGATTATATCAACTTCTTTCATAAACATCTATTTGCATCATTTTGAAAAATCAACGTCCAAGAAACCATTTCTTAATCATAAACAAAAACAATCATCATCATCATCCAATATACATCATATGCACGAAGAAAGTTGGCAAAGACAAAGACAATCATATTGACAAGAATGATAATGATATATATTGCTAAGATGTAAATCACATTAATGCAAACACAGAGCTGCAAGTTACACCCTTGATGCGAAGAATGCATAAATAAAACAATCATCATCTTCGAATTCTGCATCCTCCTCGGCATGGTATTAATTAACGATTTTTTGCATCGTCATCATCATCATCGAATAATGCATCATCATAATTTTTAAAGCATCTTCGTCATCATCAAACTTTATTCTACAACGTCAATATCATCGTGATCATCCGTCATATCCTCCTCCTCATCGATTCATGCATAACACCATCATCGAGCATCAACAACATCACTTATCATCATCATCATGGATTTCAATATTAATCATCGTCGATCATTATAGTTGTTTATAATAAATAGAAATCAAGAGTCGAAATCATAAAAAAAAATACATATCGAAGAACAATAAGCATATAGATTGTCAACCTGAGATTGAATCCATAAAACCCATATTGATCTGACAAATTGTTCGAACGAGTCAAAATCAATATGGAATAAAAACACTCATGGACGATTCGGTTATCAATCTTTGATGGTTGAGTAGGTTTATAAAAAAGTCTAAAATCTTTTGAAGAGGTCTATAATTTTGTGAACAGAAGCCATTTCAATCCTACATGGAATGAGAAAGTCTAAGATCTTGAAGAGGTCTAAGCTATTTTATAATTTATTTTTTATTTTTTATTTTGAAAATGTTGGTTGTGTTTTATGATATGAAAAGCTTTATATATACGTTTATGCGTTTATCCATAGTAGAAATAAATATATAATATGAAAAAGTTTATAACTTGATGATGTATTAATTGTATAAACATTTTCATAGGTTCATAATAATGGATGCCTTTAGGGAGAGGGAAAGGGTCAAAGAGATGAATTAATTTCCGTAAGTTTTGCATAAATGAAAACTGTCGTGTAGATCGAATTACCCAAATATCCTTACACCGTTATTATCATGCATTAAAAAGGCTATCTTAGTTACGAAAATGCCAAACATAGTTTTAACCTTTGATCAAGTCAAATTCAAAAATCCAATGGTCAGTATTTTCTCTTACATTTTTTACTTTAAGGATGTGTTTTATTTGAACTCTTGCCTTATGATCATATCCAATAAAAAAAAAAGAGCTAGGCATTCAACACTAAAGATGAAAGATGAAGAAAAACAAAAAGTCTAAAAATTTATTGTAAAATCTTTTATATAATAAAAAAATTACATTATTTCGGAGTGATTTTGTCAATTAATTCTTATTGAAAAAACAATTGAGACAAAATTAAATTGATGTGATTGATTGGTTAATAAAAGTCAAAATTAAATTGATTTTAGTCAAACTTTAATAAATTTGGTTGATTAAAAAATCACATAAAAATATAGGTGTCAAATTTGTGAAAACAAAAACTTAAAAAAAGATGAGGTAATTAATAAAACTTTAGTGGTTGAATTTTTAAAAATTATATAAAGTCAAGTGTAATATTATAAACATACATGTTTTTTAATAACTTTGGCTTATAAACAAATACATCTACTTTATACCTTTTATACTTTATATCTTAAAAAATACAATGTATATGTTGTTTTAAAATAACAACATATAAATCTGCATAAGATTATAAGTATCAATTTTTTTACTATATACATTTAATAAATACTCGTTTATTTCACTTTTAAAAGTTTAACTTATGTGGACAAGAGTTTACATTTTAAATACGGCTAAATTAATGAAAACGGGAATATAATTATCAAACTGTAAGTAAAGGTTACTTTAATATAAAAATAAATATACGCGATTGTACTTATAACAATGACTCATGTAATTCTTATTTATTTATATAAGGATATCTAGAAAAAAACATTTTTAAAAAACTTTACGGAGTATACTTTAACTTTATCAACTATCATTATGTGCTATTAAACTTACATCATGTGTACAACATAATATCAGTAGTGAAATTTAAATAACAACATCTGTTAGGAATTGGAAATTCCATAAGTAAAGTATCGGTCACCCCAAATATTATCTAGCATAAGTTAGCTCGTAGACATATCGTTAGTTACGTTATTTATCAGTTTATTAGTTAGTTATTAGTTTAGTTTAGCGTAGTGTAATACAGTGGAGGAAGGACGGGTCTTTACCCACTGTATGCCTGATCCACAGTCCGATAGGAGGACGTATCTTGTGTAACTATAAATACCCCTTCCATCCATAGAAGGGTGGAGCTTTTCATTTAATCTAACCTTGCATTTTGTGAAGCAAGTCTCTACCAAGAAACTCCCTCTCATCTCTTTCTCTCTAACTATGGCAAACATGTATTTTCATCATCCAAGACCACCCGAATCATCAACACAACAATATTTACGATCCTTCAAATGGTACCAGAGCCAAGGTTATTGTGTTGTGTTGATTTGTTGTGGTCTTTGATTCGTGTTTAAAACTGTTTTTTTATCACTTTTTATGGTCGCAAATATGTTTCTTGTTCCTATTCTTGTTATAACTGTTTTGGTACTATGTTGTTGATAAGAATATTGTTTTCCGTTTACTATTTTGATATACAGTTTTTAACATGTTTGAGTTTCCTCTTTTGGTAAAAAACAAAGAAGTCATTGGGTATATTCAAGTTTTCAACATATTAGGTCAATATCTGCTTAGTCAAACTGCAGTCTAACATGGGTAAAAAATGAAGCTTTTCTGCATAAGTTTTTCTGGGTCTATAAACTGGTCATATACATGGGTCTATAGAAGCAGTTTTTGTCACTTTTTCTGGGTAACTTTGAGTATGTACGATAAAACAGTTTGATATTCATGCTAGCGAGTTGGTCGTGTCCAGATTCAGTGTGCCTTCTTTATAGCGAGTTGAGGTAGCGACTTGACATTTTTTAATGTCAAGCGAGTTGTTTACATATTTGAAGTAGCGACTTGTATCAAGAAAAAAATGTAGCGACTTGACCTGGCGACTTGTTATTTAACAAGTAGCGATTTGGTTCACTACATGATGCTAGTGACTTTACTAAACTATCTAGCGACTTGCCTTGGACCTAGCGACTTGACAGAAAAACATGATAAGAAGAAGACTCAAACTTGACTCGACCACAAACATTATACCTAATACCATTCATCACGACTTCAGTTGCAACACTATCATCAGTCCATGAGGAAAATATCAACAACAAATCCAACACAATCAACATCCAATAAAAACTACCCTAACCTAATACTCAACACTCAAACTATCACCAAATACTCGGACCAAACGAAAATAAATAAATAAATAAATAATCTCAGATCTTCTTTTTCATGTTAGTAAATGAAACATCAAAACCATTGATCAGTTCACACGAAAAGTTATCATCACAGACTTTGTTTGAAGCTTATGCCTCATGTTAAATATTCGAAAATAAATAAGAAAAGACTTATAACAATCATGTTACAATCGTTTTCTTGTTTCGTTCTAAACCTCTCAAACAAATATCACAAAACAACCTATTAAAACCTACCCAAGACCCAATTACGGATCTTGAAGTCTTTTACTTGTTCTTGATTCGGATGAGCAGAAATTAAAGACAAAGCTAGGGTATGTTAGGATTTTTGATTGATGTGACTAAGTTTTTGATTGATGATAGGAGATGAGATGAGTATTTTTTTAAGATCCGATCTATTTTTTTGGTGTCTGAGGAAATGTGCAGTTTTGGAGAGGCGGATTAAAATGTGTGAGTGATATTAGGGTAAGTATGTGTTAAGTGATGTGCTTTATAGTCCGAATGATTAGGGTTGATAGATGTAGATCATTTGTGTTATCACATGACATTGGTTGAGTTGATTGGGCCGGATTTTTTTGTGTTGTTTCATGTGGGCTGGATACTGGATCTCGTAGTGGTAAGTATTGCGAATTGTGTCATCCTAAATGAATTTGGATATACATTGAATTTGTTGTGGTATAAAGTTGATTGTTTGGTTATTCAAATTTCACGAGAGATACTTATTCACGGCTTGGGTGTGTAATTGATCTTTATTTGGTTCAAGGCTCTTATCCAGTATTATTGATGTGGTATGGATGTGAAGGCTCAAATTCCTGTTAATTGGAGCCTGGTCAAACTCTTTGCAATTTGTTATATGTCAAAGATATCGGAATGCATGAAATAACCATTGCAAAAATTTACATTGACCGGGTAGGATCGCATTGTTATTTGGATCGGGTTGGAAACTATTGGATGACATGATTTTTTATTTGTTTAAGAGATCTGTTGTTGATGCGATTCTTAATGGTGAGATTCGGGATGATGCTGAGATTCGTTATGTTGTGAGGCTTGGTACTCTTGTCACACCCCCAAATTACCTGTTTTGCAGCGGAATGGAATTCCTGGGGATTGACTGTCATAGCACCACAATCACAGTTATATTGAACGACCTAAAGTGTCGTTTAAAAACACATCGTTTGATATTTAATTAAAGCATTCAGAGTTACAAAATAGGTCCCAAAAGTTGATAAAGTTTGCGGAAATATAAGTATATTACAAGTCCAAACGATGTTTTAAAAGAAAATGCCATAATATACAATGAGATAAGTCGACGCCGCGACTCAAAAAGGGTTCCTTAACCATGCCATGATGAGTATGTCTTAGTTACCTGAAAATACATTGCTAAAACGGTCAACAATAATGTTGGTGAGAAATCATAGGTTTATGAAAATGTTTTATACAACTACGCAAGTATAGACCATGTATGACAATCATGCCACATAAAAATGTTACAATTGCTATAAGTCCATGACACCGAAACTAGACTGTTCATGATGTTCGCCCCAACAGAGTGTTTGCCAAACAACTCAATAATGTTATTAAATGAAATGCATCCGTATGACTAGTTGGGATCCACCAACCCGGATGGAGGAGTCACCCTCGATAGATCTATCCACTCACCCTCGCTTCTATGAAATTAACGGTTCATGTAATGTAATGGGGACATTTAATTGACATGCGGTAACTTAAGCAATGTAAATGAATTTGATATACTTGGTATCGTAATAAAAATGATGTGCAATGTATTCTCCCCCGTAGGTTTGAAAATAATTATAAACATGTACGACGGGGCTATGAAAACTCACTTGATGAATTGGTATGATGACAAGAGTGAGTACACCGAAATGTAGCGTGATCTCGAAACTGACCTACTATGTATGATATGATATGTAATAAGTTATGATGTAATGTTATGCATGCAATTCGGATGATATTTATACCACTTATGAATTTTTGAAAACCATACTTTTCGTCGAAAAAGTAATCTTTTAACGTCTTGACCATATTTAAATTACTTTACGAGTATTTACGTCAAAATGACATTCTACAATAGTTTCTTAATGATTTATTGTGAAATTATAACTTTTATAAGAAAATGTACTCCATTTTTGTTCTCCAAATATTTTAGTTCTCCAAATTTTAGTTCTCCAACATTTTAGTTCTCCAAATGGTTTTAGTTCTCCAAACTTTAGTTCTCCAAAATCTTTAGTTCTCCAAATTTTAGTTTTCCAAAATCTTTAGTTCTCTAAATCTTTTGTTCCCCAAATATAGTTCTCCAATATTTTAGTTCTCCAAAACTTGTTCTCCAAAATTTTAGTTCTCTAAAACTTTAGTTCTCTAAAAGTTTGTTCTCCAAAACTTTAGTTCTCCAAAATCTTTAGTTCTCCAAATTTTAGTTCTCCAAAATCTTTAGTTCTCCAAATCTTTTGTTCTCCAATATTTTTAGTTCTCCAAAACTTGTTTCAAAATAATTTATATATTTTTGGAGGAGTCGAAATAATTTATAACGCCTAAGCTTCATTTTTGACTCGTACAAATTTTACGTAACATGCTGAAATTTTCAGGATTAATATATTTCGTCGTCAAACTTGAAAAATTCATATCTTCTTCGTTATAGCTCCGTTTTAATCCGTTCAAGCGGCCACGGTTTCGTTTTAAAGTATATTTTCTAAATATCTAGGCCAAAAATTTATGTCTACTGTCGGATTTTCCAGATTTACAAAATAAGGACAGACCCTTTTTAAGACTTGTCGAAATGAGTTTTTCTCGTGCTAAACCTATTCCAATCCATTCAAAACAACTCCGAAGCTATTCTAATCCTACCATACACCTTCTTAGGGTGTCATGGGTTCCTAGACATCACCAAGAGTGATATAATACAAGGGATAATTATATGATGACTTATATATATAAAACTCTTAAAAACAATGTGAAAAGTGATATAAACATCCATAAGTCTTGCATGTTTTGCTCAAATATAATGAAATGAATATGAAATAAGTATGAAAGATGAAAAATAAATATGATATGCTTACTAGTTACTTGATGAGATGACAAGAACAAGGGATTAAACTTAAACACCCTAGGTTTTTATTTCAAAACCTAAACAAAGAGTGTATTCTAGATTGTTAAAACTTTACTTGAGAAATTTTGATGAAGATCTCCTTCACCTTGTGGTTTGGCCGGTTTTGAGAGAGAAGAACAAGAGGAGAGAAAGTCTTGATTGAACTTGAATTATTGTTGTGTGTGTAAGTAACTTTGAGTGTAAATCTTCATATGTAAGAAAAATCTAACCACCCTATGACTCACCCTCCCCCCCTTGCCGGTTTTGGGGTAAATATATATAATATATACATTTTTTTTATTATGTATATAAAAGGTGTAAGTTAAATAAATATAAGTAAGGATAAATTGTAACTTGTATATATATTTGAATATTTAGGGTAGTGTTGTCTAAAAATAAACTTTAATGGATCAAAGTAAAGTATATTGAGGTCATAAATATTGTAAAAATACATTTCTTGCAAAATGTGAGTGAACTAATATTTATCGTGTAGTTTTTAAGAAAACGTCGTAATAATATAAATTTAGCAATTTATATACCAAATAAATTTAAAACACTGAGTAAACTCATAATATTATTTTTATAAACTAAATGTAAGTATAAAAATATATCGGGATAATTTTTGGAAGTATTGGATTAAATGTTCAAAATAATAACTTACGCGATAACGTTTATTTAATATGAAATTTACGCGTTTAATGTGAAGTGCAAAATCATGAATGAACTAATATGATGAAAATGATGTTAATGATATGTAGACTAAACCTAGTCTATATGAAATGTCCGTGATGATATGATCATGAATTCGCAGCTAAACCAGTAAGGTTACGCGAATTCGAAACTCGTAAACCTAGTTTACGATAAATGATGAAATTGTGAAGCATGAATTGTTTTGAGAAATGACCTGAAAGTATGAGTTGTCACATTCGCCCATCCAAAAAGTAATTCAGTCCCTGAATTCAGTCCTTGTTGGGTCCTACGGTGTTGTCGGTGAAAAGATGAGGATATTTGAGGCGCATCTGGTCTTCTCGTTCCCAAGTAAACTCAGGACCTCTTCGAGAATTCCAGCGAACCTTCACGATAGGAATACGACTTTGTTTCAACTGCTTGACCTCGCGGTCCATGATTTCTGCAGGTTCCTCCACAAAATTGAGTTTATCGTCGAGTTGAATTTCTTCCAATGGAATAACGAGTGATTCATCCGAAAGACATTTCTTCAGGTTCGAAACGTGAAACGTGTTGTGTACATGACTAAGTTCTGACGGAAGATCCAGTCGATAAGCTACAGGGCCGACTCTGCTCAAAATCTTGAATGGCCCAATGTACCTCGGGTTCAACTTCCCGCGTTTTCCAAATCGTACCACGCCTTTCCAAGGCGATACTTTCAACATAACTTTGTCGCCCACTTGAAATTCTAATGATTTTCGTCTAACATCTGCGTAACTTTTCTGTCGGCTTCTGGCAGTTCTGAGTCTATCTCGAATTTGAACTATCTTTTCTGTTGTTTCCCGTACCATTTCTGGACCAGTGAGTTGTGCGTCTCCAACCTCGGCCCAACAAACAGGTGATCGGCACTTTCGACCATAGAGTGCCTCGAATGGTGCCGCTTTTATACTGGTGTGATAACTATTGTTGTACGAGAATTCTATCAATGGCAAATGGTTAGCCCAACCATTTCCAAAATCAATCACACATGCCCTCAGCATATCTTCTAACGTTTGAATTGTCCTTTCACTTTGACCATCGGTTTGTGGGTGATATGCTGTGCTCATCTCTAATCTGGTTCCAAATGAATCTTGTAATGATTTCCAGAAGTTTGAAGTGAATCGACTATCTCTGTCAGAAATGATAGAAATTGGTGCACCGTGCCTCGAGACTATTTCCTTGACATAAAGTCTAGTGAGTTGTTCCATGGAATAAGTCTCTCTAATTGGTATGAAATGGGCTGATTTGGTAAGACGATCAACAATTACCCATATAACGTCGTAACCTCCCGATGTCTTAGGAAGTTTCGTAACAAAGTCCATTGTAATGCGTTCCCATTTCCATTGAGGAATTTCTGGTTGTTGGAGTAACCCTGAAGGTTTCTGATATTCGACTTTTACCTTAGAGCAAGTAAGGCATTTGCTAACGTACGTGGCAATTTCTGCTTTCATGTTCGGCCACCAATAAAGTTTCTTGAGATCCTGATACATCTTATCAGATCCTGGGTGAATAGAATACTTCGACTTATGCGACTCATGCATAATCAATTCTCGTATCCCGCCATACAATGGTACCCACATTCTATCCTTGAAACATAATACTCCATCTGCTCTCTTTACAAAACCATTTGCGTTTTCGGGCATACCATAAAGCTTTTCACTTGGTCGGTTTTTCTCCTTAAGTGCCTCGATCTGTGCTTCGTGGATTTTCGATGGTAAAGGTGAATTAATCGTCATTCCTAATGATCGAACTCTTAAAGGTTTGGGCCTCTCTTTCTGACTAATAGCATCAGCCACAACATTGGCTTTTCCCGGGTGATACTTGATTTCACAATCATAGTCGCTGAGTAACTCCAACCAGCGACGTTGCCTCATATTAAGTTCCTTCTGATCAAGAACATATTGTAAACTCTTGTGGTCCGTAAACACTGTGCACTTTGTACCGTAGAGGTAGTGTCTCCAAATCTTGAGTGCAAAAACTACGGCCCCTAACTCGAGATCATGAGTGGTGTAATTCTTCTCATGAACCTTAAGTTGTCGAGAAGCATACGCTATCACCTTCTCATTTTGCATTAAAACAGCCCCAAGCCCTTTATGCGAAGCATCGCAGTATACAACGAAGTTCTCAATTCCTTCGGGTAGTGCCAAAATTGGCGCACTGCAAAGCTTTTGCTTCAACAACTGAAAAGCAGCTTCTTGTTTCTTTCCCCATTCGTACTTCTTGTTTTTCTGTGTCAACTTGGTCAAAGCTTTAGCTATCTTTGAAAAACCTTCGATGAATCTTCGGTAATACCCGGCGAGTCCTAGAAATTGTCGAATTTCTGTAGGATTCGTTGGAGTAGCCCAATCTTTTACGGCTTCAATCTTTGCGGGATCAACTTGTAATCCTTGACTATCAATGACATGACCAAGAAATTGCACTTTGTGATTCCAAAAATCACACTTCGAAAATTTGGCATACAACTTCTCATTCTTGAGTAGTCCTAAAATCGTTCTTAAATGTTCTTCGTGCTCTTCTTTGCTCTTTGAGTAAATCAGTATGTCGTCGATAAATACTATCACAAACTTGTCCAAATACGGTTTACATACTCTATTCATGAGATCCATGAATACTGCAGGTGCATTAGTTAATCCGAACGGCATCACTTGAAACTCGTAATGACCATAACGTGTTCTAAACGCTGTTTTCGGAATATCCTCCTCCCGAACTCTAAGTTGATGGTAACCCGACCTGAGGTCAATCTTTGAGTAAATACTAGAGCCTTGCAATTGATCGAACAAGTCATCGATCCTGGGGAGTGGGTAACGATTCTTCACCGTTAACTTGTTCAGCTCTCTATAATCTATACACATTCTGAAGGATCCATCTTTCTTCTTCACAAACAAGACCGGTGCTCCCCAAGGCGAGGAACTTGGCCTAATGAATCCTTTGTCTAAAAGTTCTTGCAACTGATTAGACAACTCTTGCATTTCTGATGGTGCTAGACGGTAAGGTGCTCGCGCAATTGGTGCAGCTCCGGGCACTAAGTCAATATGAAATTCTACTTGACGTGCCGGTGGAAGTCCTGGTAAGTCTTCAGGAAAAACTTCAGAAAATTCTCGGACTATTGGCACATCTTCAAGTCGCTTCTCCTCCGACTTCTTCTCGGTTATATGTGCTAAGAAAGCAAAACAACCTTTCTTTATGTACTTCTCCGTTTTGATGCATGATATGATACTGAGTCTAGTTCCACTTCGTTCCCCACGAATGATCAAAGTTTCGCCGTTGTAAGGAAGATGAACAACTTTTTCATCACAAATGATTCTTGCACGATGTTTGGATAACCAATCCATGCCGATGATGACGTCGAAACTACCAAGTTCTACGGGCATAAGGTCTATATTGAAGGGATGATTTAGAAAATTGAGTGTGCAACCACGGACAATGGTTTCGGTGCTAACTAAGTTACCATTAGCTAATTCAACGATGTATGATATGTTTAAGGTGGTTGGTTTGATATTGAGTAAAGGTGCAAATGTAGTGGACACAAAACTTTTATCGGCTCCCGAATCAAATAAAACTGATGCGTAACGATTATTGACAAGGAACGTACCCGTGATAACATTCGGGTCCTCCCTAGCTTCTCCGCCTCCCATGACGTAGGCTCTTCCTTGCGCCATTCCACCTTGATTCAGATTTCCTTGGTTCCTTCCCTTTTTACATTCAGACTTGTAGTGTCCCCGTTCTCCGCAACCAAAACATGTCACTTGTTGTTTCTGATTTTCCCCCATAGCTGGCGACTTGCAATCCCTAGTTCGATGACCAACTTTCTTACAGTTCTCACATGGATCAGGACAACGACCCGGTTTGTGATGACTCAAACACCTATCACACTTAGGCAAAACCCCCGAATACCCTTTTCCTTCCTTTGGGCCTGCCACATAGATCTTTGCAACCTCTTGTCTCTTGGGTGGTTATTGAGTAGCATTTCTACCTCTGTTGTCGTCCCACTTCCGTTTGTTGTTGTTGCTATTGTTGGTGTAATTGGTTCGGTTATTGTTGTAATTGGAGCGGTTGTTGGTGTTGTTGTTGTTGTTGTTGTTTCGGTTGGTGTTGGTGATATTACTTCTCTTCACTACTTGTGCCATGAGCTTTTCGGTCACTCGAATGGATTCCTCAATTGTTTGTGGATCAAAAGAAATCACGTCTCCTTGGATAATCTGGGGAAGTCCCCCAATGAAAGCCTCTAGTAACTTCTCGTTATCCGACACCATAGATGGGCATAACGCGGCCAATTCTTGGAACCTCCGAATGTAAGTATCAATATCATACCCCATAGTTACTAGTTCATAGAATTCAGTCTCCAACTTCTTCACTTCCGTACGAGGACAAAGCTTCTTTGTTACTAAACCTTTGAATTGCTCCCATGTGAGTTTGAAAGCATTTTCCATTCCCATCGGCTGAGCATAAGAGTTCCACCACGACAATGCTCCATCAAGTAGTGTACTCGTAGCAAACTTGACCTTGCTATCATCCGGGCAATTACATAACAAAAACACGGACTCCAATTTCTCGAACCATCTAACCATGGCAGTGGCTCCTTTGGTACCTCTAAACTTCGTGGGATCTCCACTTTTGAAGTCCTTATATGAACAGCTTCTAACTCCGGACCCTCCTGCATTTCCTACAGCAGCAGCAAGCCTAGCGGCTTCGGCAGCAGCCGCGGCCTCAGCAGCCACCGTTTCCCTTTCAGTCCTTAGAGCATCGGCTATGCTATCCCTCACCAACTTTTGAATAGCCGCTTGAGTCATTTCAGGTGTGGCTTTCTTTGGCGCCATTACTCTTCAAAATCACAAGATGAAACGATTATGAGAACCCGTAAGTAAAACAAACATCACACATATATGCACAACCACAACATGCATAATATAAATGGAATCACAACGGAACAATTACGAAATATCACAAATATAATCACAACACACGTGGATAATATACATGAAAATTTCGGCCTACATGGACCGATATCATAGATAGTAAAACCATTCCTACATATTAGAGTCAATACTTGATATATTTGTTTGTACAACAACCAAAAGACAACAAGTTCTTTAAACTACGTCACACACCTCGTGACTAGGATAATAGTAGTCAAAACTATACATGATAAAAGTCTACACTAGGCACCTCCTGGTGCTCCGCCGGCTCGATCCTGTAAATCTCGAACCTGAGTAGTCAAGCTAGCAACCAAACCCCTCAACTCGCTAATCTGACCCTGAGCGGTAACAATGCTCTCACGAGCTAATGACAACTCCTGTGCCTGACGCTGTAACTTGTCCTGTGCCATCTCGGCTCTGTCGTATAACTCAGGCATCTCCTACCTCAACTCAACAATATGCTCCCTGTTCTCTAACTGCCTAGTCTCTAAACCCTGGTACGAGACATCAATCGAAATCCTACCTATCACGAGGCCCTCAACCTCCTCCTCAATGGCCCCCACTCGATCTAATGACAGTTCCTCTAACTGTCGCAACATCCTATCTATCTGAACCTGTTGGCTATCTATACGAGCCCCTAATGTCTCAGTGGAAGGCTGTCTAGCAGCAGCAGCCTTAGAGCTCTCGCCTATCTCGAACCTAACAGGTGGTTCGGGCTCTGTAGAGGGTGGTGTAGGGATGTCAAAACGAGCACGCTTTTTGAGCGGCAAGTCCGATGTAGGCATAGGATCCCTAAGATAGTATGATGAGGATGATGATGATAGTAGTGGTGATGGTGGGTGTATCGGGTCATGAGCAGGGCTAACATGTGGGGTAGGTGCGACTTCGCCCTCCTCAAAGGGTTCAGTCTCCGTGTCAGTCACTATAAGTGGTAGGGCTGAAGTAGAGCCAATCGAAGATAAGACTTCAGTGATGGGTGATAAGGCATCATCCATGTTAGTGTCAGCTGAGACATCTTCCATGTTAGTGTCCGATGATATAGTAATGGGATGTGAATCTGAAGACATCTCTGTGACAACCGATGTGAAATGAAAGTAAATACTCTAATAAAGTGTATATGAATCCGTATGTAAAGTAAATATGCACTTATGATGAAATGATGAGATGCTATGATAATGTAGCTATAGTCTAGGGTCAATGATGCAACCTAGTTCTCTATAACTGAAGCTCTGATGCCAATCTGTCACACCCCCAAATTACCTGTTTTGCAGCGGAATGGAATTCCTGGGGATTGACTGTCATAGCACCACAATCACAGTTATATTGAACGATCTAAAGTGTCGTTTAAAAACACATCGTTTGATATTTAATTAAAGCATTCAGAGTTACAAAATAGGTCCCAAAAGTTGATAAAGTTTGCGGAAATATAAGTATATTACAAGTCCAAACGATGTTTTAAAAGAAAATGCCATAATATACAATGAGATAAGTCGACGCCGCGACTCAAAAAGGGTTCCTTAACCATGCCATGATGAGTATGTCTTAGTTACCTGAAAATACATTGCTAAAACGGTCAACAATAATGTTGGTGAGAAATCATAGGTTTATGAAAATGTTTTATACAACTACGCAAGTATAGACCATGTATGACAATCATGCCACATAAAAATGTTACAATTGCTATAAGTCCATGACACCGAAACTAGACTGTTCATGATGTTCGCCCCAACAGAGTGTTTGCCAAATAACTCAATAATGTTATTAAATGAAATGCATCCGTATGACTAGTTGGGATCCACCAACCCGGATGGAGGAGTCACCCTCGATAGATCTATCCACTCACCCTCGCTTCTATGAAATTAACGGTTCATGTAATGTAATGGGGACATTTAATTGGCATGCGGTAACTTAAGCAATGTAAATGAATTTGATATACTTGGTATCGTAATAAAAATGATGTGCAATGTATTCTCCCCCGTAGGTTTGAAAATAATTATAAACATGTACGACGGGGCTATGAAAACTCACTTGATGAATTGGTATGATGACAAGAGTGAGTACACCGAAATGTAGCGTGATCTCGAAACTGACCTATTATGTATGATATGATATGTAATAAGTTATGATGTAATGTTATGCATGCAATTCGGATGATATTTATACCACTTATGAATTTTTGAAAACCATACTTTTCGTCGAAAAAGTAATCTTTTAACGTCTTGACCATATTTAAATTACTTTACGAGTATTTACGTCAAAATGACATTCTACAATAGTTTCTTAATGATTTATTGTGAAATTATAACTTTTATAAGAAAATGTACTCCATTTTTGTTCTCCAAATATTTTAGTTCTCCAAATTTTAGTTCTCCAACATTTTAGTTCTCCAAATGGTTTTAGTTCTCCAAACTTTAGTTCTCCAAAACTTTAGTTCTCCAAAATCTTTAGTTCTCCCAATTTTAGTATTCCAAAATCTTTAGTTCTCAAAATCTTTTGTTCCCCAAATATAGTTCTCCAATATTTTAGTTCTCCAAAACTTGTTCTCCAAAATTTTAGTTCTCTAAAACTTTAGTTCTCTAAAAGTTTGTTCTCCAAAACTTTAGTTCTCCAAAATCTTTAGTTCTCCAAATTTTAGTTCTCCAAAATCTTTAGTTCTCCAAATCTTTTGTTCTCCAAATATAGTTCTCCAATATTTTTAGTTCTCCAAAACTTGTTTCAAAATAATTTATATATTTTTGGAGGAGTCGAAATAATTTATAACGCCTAAGCTTCATTTTTGACTCGTACAAATTTTACGTAACATGCTGAAATTTTCAGGATTAATATATTTCGTCGTCAAACTTGAAAAATTCATATCTTCTTCGTTATAGCTCCGTTTTAATCCGTTCAAGCGGCCACGGTTTCGTTTTAAAGTATATTTTCTTAATATCTAGGCCAAAAATTTATGTCTACTGTCGGATTTTCCAGATTTACAAAATAAGGACAGACCCTTTTTAAGACTTGTCGAAATGAGTTTTTCTCGTGCTAAACCTATTCCAATCCATTCAAAACAACTCCGAAGCTATTCTAATCCTACCATACACCTTCTTAGGGTGTCATGGGTTCCTAGACATCACCAAGAGTGATATAATACAAGGGATAATTATAGGATGACTTATATATATAAAACTCTTAAAAACAATGTGAAAAGTGGTATAAACATCCATAAGTCTTGCATGTTTTGCTCAAATATAATGAAATAAATATGAAATAAGTATGAAAGATGAAAAATAAATATGATATGCTTACTAGTTACTTGATGAGATGACAAGAACAAGGGATTAAACTTAAACACCCTAGGTTTTTATTTCAAAACCTAAACAAAGAGTGTATTCTAGATTGTTAAAACTTTACTTGAGAAATTTTGATGAAGATCTCCTTCACCTTGTGGTTTGGCCGGTTTTGAGAGAGAAGAACAAGAGGAGAGAAAGTCTTGATTGAACTTGAATTATTGTTGTGTGCGTAAGTAACTTTGAGTGTAAATCTTCATATGTAAGAAAAATCTAACCACCCTATGACTCACCCCCCCCCCTTGCCGGTTTTGGGGTAAATATATATAATATATACATTTTTTTTTATTATGTATATAAAAGGTGTAAGTTAAATAAATATAAGTAAGGATAAATTGTAACTTGTATATATATTTGAGTATTTAGGGTAGTGTTGTCTAAAAATAAACTTTAATGGATCAAAGTAAAGTATATTGAGGTCATAAAAATTGTAAAAATACATTTCTTGCAAAATGTGAGTGAACTAATAATTATCGTGTAGTTTTTAAGAAAACGTCGTAATAATATAAATTTAGCAATTTATATACCAAATAAATTTAAAACACTGAGTAAACTCATAATATTATTTTTATAAACTAAATGTAAGTATAAAAATATATCGGGATAATTTTTGGAAGTATTGGATTAAATGTTCAAAATAATAACTTACGCGATAACGTTTATTTAATATGAAATTTACGCGTTTAATGTGAAGTGCAAAATCATGAATGAACTAACATGATGAAAATGATGCTAATGATATGTAGACTAAACCTAGTCTATATGAAATGTCCGTGATGATATGATCATGAATTCGCAGCTAAACCAGTAAGGTTACGCGAATTTGAAACTCGTAAACCTAGTTTACGATAAATGATGAAATTGTGAAGCATGAATTGTTTTGAGAAATGACCTGAAAGTACGAGTTGTCACAACTCTGGTGTATACATTTTCACGAAAAACATTATGCCACGGCTTGTACTGATATTGGAACTAGGTTGACTACGGGGTTTTCGTACGATATTTCTTATTTGGCTTTGAAGTGAAGTTTTCCGAGTGTGTCTACTTATTTCGTCTTCTTTCTTTCTACCCTTCTGCGAAGATGACTTGTTTGGGCGTTTATTGAGAGTGATAAAGACTTGGCTATTTAGTTACGGTTGTGATTCTTTCTCGCTTAACCCACAACGTAACTATCACTTTGGTGTCTCACGCAGTTGAGGATACGTCAAGAGGTTTTGTACATTGGGTACACCGTTTCTTCTTCACAAGGATAGTACAAGTTTAAGTAACAAATTTGAGGAATTTCACTTCATGATCAAGTTTGGCATATCGGGCTTACTTCACCAAGTTGTCACTGCAATAGCCGACAGAATGCGTGAATGATGTGTTTACCAAAGTGTTTATTGGATGGTTGATGTTGTTGATGTTGGCTAATGAACCGTTGATGAACCGCTGCATGTTCCCCTAAAACAGATATTCACCGAAACCAAAGTTGTCTGAACACATTCAAGCTGACATTGTTTACGGTTTTGTCTTGATTTTGTAAAATCCCGCGAAAGAATATATTTCTTGGTTTAATTCATAGACTTGTAAAATCCCGTGACGATGGAAACACCCTGGTAATTGTAAAGTGCATTTCCGGATCTATCTTACGGTTTATTCTTGGTTTTGTAAAATCCCGCGAAAGAAACTATTTCTCGGTTTAAACCATAGAGTTGTAAAATCCCGTAATGATGGAACCATCTTGGAGAAGAGAAAGTGCAACTCTGGATCTTACTTGATGCTGGTGCTACGGTTTCTTCTTTGAAGAATGGATAAAAGGGTGTACTTCAAGAATTGGGTGTTTGTTTGGATTGTCCTCATGGCAGTTTGGCTAGTACATGGTTTTACGGGGTTGCGTGCTTTTAACCATGGTCTGGATGAAAACCATTATCATAGTTCATATAAAATGTTAAAGGAGGCTAGATTTGAGCTTTTAACTAGAAGATGTGACAATGGAGTTAATTCACTATTATTTATTTGAGGTTGAAGTGAAATATCACGGGCGAGTGTACTTAGTATCTGAAGGTATCGGGGATGGTTGGATGAAGATTCTTCATGATCCTTGTTCAAGCTTATTATCAAAAATGAAGACTTGGAAATCTAGTTATTGTTGGGTGTCTTTTACTTTTTCTTTTACCACTTGGGGGAATTGGGCTCTTACCACCACAAAATAACTATCACTTTAAGGAGTTACGTTATAGTGCTCAGTGTCACATTCAATTGTGGATTTTCAAGGGGTGATGTACATCTATTACTTGTTGGTTGGTTGGTTGAAGAGTATAGACTACTTAGAGACTCAAATGGGCATGAATTCTCGACACCGCTCTTTGTTACACATGTGCAAGTTTAAGTCACGAGTTTGGGTTATTCTACTTCAAGGTCAAATTCATCATATTGGGTTTTCTCCATCAGCTGTCACGACAAAGAGCCTACTAAATGATAATGGGGTTGTTACATGTTTTTCCAAGAGAGCTGAAAAGAGAGAGACTTATGACGTCTGTTCACTTCAGTTCAGGCCTCGTACTTCATCTTATGACGTATGAACACAACAGTTCATGCCTCGTTCTCTAAAGAAAAGAAAAGTGTACGTTTCAGTGCGCTTTATCTTCCGAAGAAGAGAAATCTTCTTATGACGTATGAACACATCCGTTCATGCCTTGTACTCTAAAGAAAAGAAATGTGTACACCTCAGTGCGCATTATCTTCGGAAGAAGAGAAATCTTCTCTATTATGACCATTCTCATCAACCTGCTTCATGCTTTTTCCATGCGCTTCAGTCATCAAGTGAACCGGACTACTGTTGATTGTTTTCTTATTCCACTTGCTCAATATAATGACGATGGCGACATTATGTGCTAATTTTGCGGGGGAGAAGTATGAATAGAATACATTTGTTGAAGATAATCACTTGTTTAATCAAGAATGGCATCTTCGTATGCAATTCTTGAGGGGGAGAAGAAGTGTGATAATACTGCATGGTTGATTTATATATGAGAATATTTGGTCAAACGGCTCCTAACTCATGTAAGAACCGAGCTTCTTCTTATCGGATCACCTTTACATGGAGTTTCTTCTAAGAGCCGTTGGTTGACATCTTCACTCAGATTGATGAGTTTATCGACAAACTGTTTCCGGTTAATGCTTCACGTATACATCAACATGATGATTCCGAACAATCTCTCTGTTCTTGTTTGATGTGACTGGTTGTTTGGTGTTACCATCTTGTGTGTTCGTTGCGGCCTGATTGCTGATTTCCTTGATTAGCATCTTTCTGTTCTTGTTTGATTGGGAGGGATTTTAGTTAAGGGGATTTGCAAGATGTAAGTTAATTGGGATGCTTTTTGGTGGGATGCTTTTTGGTGTGAGTTGAAGATGTTAACTATCTATTCCCCAACTGGACAATCTTGAAGAAGGTCGAGTCTACAGTCGGTTCTACATTTTCTGGTACATGTTGGAAGACTAAAAGACGAGTTGCATTTAACGATCTAAAGACTTTTTCTTAATTCATGCATTTATTAAAAGATTGTCGGTTTAGGGGAGAGTGAAATGACAATGTTAATCCCTAATTAGACTTGCTCTCATTCTTTCTTCAGCAAGTTGATTCCCACAAGATTTCAAGTGTTCTTCTCAACAGATTTCTAGTATATGGGCTTACATAGAGTTGCTGATTCTGAAGTATCAAAACCAGCAAGGGGGAAGGAGACACATATCTAAACGCGAGTAAACTTGATGAACTTAATACTTCTAAGTAATTGAAGACAAATGTTATTACCGCAGAGAAACTCAAGGTTTGACTCATGGCGAGTAAACTTGATGAACTTAATTCTTCTAAGTGATTGAAGATATCCCGGGAAGACAAATGTCATGACCGCAGAGAAACTCAAGGTTTTACTCATTAAGGCGTTTAGTGTTCCTATTCTAACTACGTGGGGGAAGAGATGTAAGAGTTAGTTTCTGATGATGAAAGAGGTACACAAGTGTGTGATGATTTCGATGTTATCGCAATCATCAAGGGAGAGAGAATTGTGTACATTGGGGGCGATCAGCTGTTTCACTTGAGTACTTAATCAGTGATTCAGAGATATAATCACTTATTCCAGAGTTGACATCCGCAGAGATTGTCATCCGCAGAGATAATCAGTGATTCGGCCTGCTTCTTCAATGTTATCGGTTATTCTCTCTTTGGGCATTCGGGTATTTCGGGTTCTTGAGCTTCATACACTTTCTTTAGGGGAGAGAAAAGTATACATCGGGGTTATTCTTTGGCTATTGGACTTAATCTGCTACTTCGATGGTATAAGTTTCTTTGTCTTCGGGTATGTGTATTCGGGTTCGTGAGCTCTAGTCTAAGAGACTGATTGCATCAATTCATCTACTTGGGGGAAGTGGTCTCTTGACACCTTTTGGAATGGATTGCGTCAGAATTCAGTGGTTATGAAATTTGAGAAGATTATCTATGAGTGGGATGATACGTTGTTGTTCTTGTTGATGATATAGCCTCGAACAAAGAATCACGGTGATTATTGAAAAGGTTTTAAAATGTACCTTTTTGAGGGGTCGTTTAAGCCCTTATTTGATCACTTTTGTATCCGTTATTACTTAATATCGTTCCTTTTCACTTTTTAGGTCTCTTGAAGGCAAAATGTTGTAATAGCACTTATTTGGACGAAAAGGCGCGGATATACGAAGAAAATGGCCAAAGTCAAGAAATCGAGACACTCAAGCTGCTGAAGTACAAGGTGACGGCGTCACTGCTAAACTGCGACGCCGTCAGAGCATTTTGTGACGGGACAGAAGTCAAATTTCTTATTTTCAAGTGACGGTGTCAGGCTTTAAAAGAGTAGGCCGTCGTAACTCAGACGGCCTAGATTTGATCCAGACGGCGTCATAAGCTGAAGAGGACGGCGTCACAAGCACAAGGTGACGCCGTCGCAAGACTAACGTGGCCAAGATGAAACCCTAATGACGGCGACCCGACGGCGTCACAAAACATAAGGTGACGCCGTCGCACATGTAATCTTATATATAGAATCCGAATTTTTCAGTTTTAGTGTGTAGTCTTTTGGAGTAAAAACCTAAACCGAACCAAGGCTGTCTTGTACAGTATTTTAGGGTTCCAAACCCTATCTTACATCAAGATAAGTGTTTTACTTCATTAATCCAATTATGTCTTTGATTATTTGTGTGTATGCTTGCATGTTCTCCATATTCAGCTAATTTACTTGTGTGTTTGCTTAGGGAGTATGAAACTTAATTATTAAATATTGATTGGTTGTCTCTTATCTTAATTGTTAATGATCTAGTAATGCAATAGGTCATTCGTTGTGTAATTAATGCTTGATTAATCTTTGTGAACCTTAGGCTATAGCACCTAGAGCGGTTGTAGGCTAAACCATCCAAAAAGGCCTTAGAGTTAGAGTTTGTAATCCCTCATGGGTTTTGTAAACGAGACCCTTTGGTAAGTTCGAAGAGTTAGGGATAAACGCATACCCTACGACTTTAGACACACAACGAGATTAAGAATAAGGACGTGACAATTCAACCACCAATAGGAGATAATTAAGGAGTAATAAAACCTAAGTAAACACATCCTTAAACTATCATACGAGCACACAATAATTAGACATAGGCTACCATCACCTTAGATTAGATAATTAGATAAGTAGAGTAATCGGTAGAAATACCAAAACCCCAAATCCAAACCCCGAGATTTGTACCTTTCCATTTCCTAAAAAACATAAAAAAGATAGAAAAATAATCTTCCTCAACCCCAACCTTGGCGTAGTAACTTCTCAATAGCATTCCTATTCCCCTAGAGAATGATATCAATACATGTGGCTTACCCTAATACTACACTACAATGATTAGGTTCACTACCTAGGGTGTTATAAAACTTGCTCGAAGTAAAGGAAGTTCCTTTGACCCCGAAAGACGCGTGTAGCGTTATCAAGTTTTTGGAGCCGCTGCCGGGGAATAGAATAGATAGTTAGTAGTCCACCTCGTTTAGGTTTCTTTGCTTGATTCCTATCAAGTAAAATTTTTTCTCATTTTTAGCTTCCTCGTAGTCTATCCCCCTTCTTCGTGACCTTTGTTTGTAAACCCATCACTTTTCAACATGGAAGGTGATAACCACCCACCATTCATCAACCCACCACCAAATGACCCGCCAAGAGGCCGTACTCTTGGTGAATACTCGAGACCAAGCCACCTAGGCTATAGGAACACCATTGAGCTTCCCGACCAAGCCCAAACTACGGCCCTACGATCCGACACCATTCGGTTGGTGGAAAACGGATGTGCATTCCATGGACTTCGCTCCAAAGATCCAAATCAGCATCTAAGGGGTTTCCTTAAAATTGTCGATTCCATCGACCTTGATGTTAATACTCGAGAGACCACGCGCCTGCGTCTCTTCCAATTCTCTCTACGGGACCAAGCTAGTAATTGGCTTGAGCGACTTCCCGCCGGATCCATCTCAAGTTGGGATGATCTCACCTCTCGCTTCCTTGCTCAATTCTTCCCACTGAGGAGAACCACTAAACTTAGGAATGACATCTTGATGTTCCAACAACATCAAGGTGAATCTCTTTACGAAGCATGTACCCGATTCAAGGACTTAGTTCAAAAGTCCCTCATCACGGCATTGATCTTTGGCTCCAAGTCCAAATCTTTTATGATCATGTCAACTTCCCTACCAAGCGTTCCATTGACCAAGCAGCCGGTCGAAAACTTAGTGATCTCACCGCGGAAGAATCATGGGGTATAATAGAGGACCTTGCTCTCTATGACAACGAAAGTTGGAATGACCCCCGTGAGTTGCCCAAAACCGTTAAGGCAATCTCCTTGCCTCCCATTAACTCACAATCTTTCGACCGTAGGATAATCAAACTTGAAGATCAAGTAAAATTCCTAATGAGTTCCTACGAAAATCCTAAGTCTTCACATCAAGTGAATAAAACCACTCTTCCTTGTGAGTTATGTAGTGGTCCCCATGACACTCGTGATTGCACAAGACTCCCCGAACAAGCTTTTGCGGACTACGCCTCCATGCGTACTGACGGAGCGGGAGAAAAGTGGTACACTTTCAAGCCCGAACAAAATAATTTAGGAAACTCTTACAACCCCTCATGAAGAAATCACCCTAACCTTAAGTGGAACCAAAACTCAAGCACGCCCCAAAGCTCATCTACTCCACCTAATAGGTCCAATTCTCTTAACACCAGGAACCCCACTAATCTTGAGGCAATTGTATCTAGATTCATGTCATCTCAAGAAACTCGATTGACTAAGCTTGAAGCCGATTTTAAGCGAAGACAAGGCGAGATGACAAACAAGCTTGATGCCCTCTTAAAAGCCTTTAATGAACGGGAAATTGGAGCACTCCCAACTGATACTGTAAAGAACCCAAAAGTGAATTCGATTTCGTCGACTTCATGTTCTTGTTCACCATGGGAGAGTGCACATCCATGCCCCTCACACCCAACGGTTCACTCGGTAAATGCTATCAACAAGGGTTCCAAGCAATCCAAAATGAGGTACCAAGGCCTTGTAACATTGGTAGAACCTACTCTTGAGAAACCCGTGAACCAAGAACCCAAACTTAATCTAGAGGAAGAGTACAAGGAACTCCATCAAGAAAAACCGGTTCTTGAAGTCTTAGCTCATGCACCTTATTATAATGCTTTAAAAGAAAAATTTGAGTTAGAACTTAAACTTGGAAAACATGGGTCCGCTTTTGTGCGAAATAATTTACCTAAGAAGTTAGACGATCCCGGGCTATTTACTCTTCCGTGTAGGCTTGGAACTTCCAAACCTCTCGATGCTCTAGCCGACTTAGGATCATGCATCAATCTTGTTCTGTTATCCCTCCATAGAAGCCTTAACTTAGGTAAGATAGAACCAACGGAAACCATCTTAGGTCTAGCGGACGGTAGTGTTGCACATCCAGTAGGAATAATAAAAGACATGGTTGTACACGTAGGAGAGTTGACTCTTTTGGCCGACTTTCATGTGCTAGACATGAATAAGGACCCGACATGCCCATTACTAGTAGGAAGAGGATTCTTAGATACCGTTAGTGCTATCATCGATTGTAAGATGTCCAAGATAGTGGTAGGAGAGGGGAGTGCTAGGTCAATCTACGATGTCAAAAAGCATACGTACTACAAAGAAGAGGAAATCCCACATGAGATTAGGTTGGATAGGACGCCTTCTAGATATGGACCTTGGATAGATAAGAACCTCATAGGTCCCCAACGACCTTTCTACTTAGATGAAGCCTTTGCTAGTAAAGCAACTTTCCATGAAAAAGAATTGGCTAGGGAAATGGAAGTGAACCGGTTCGAGGACGCCTTAGTATTTAGGAAGATGACCGAGTTCCTAGGAAGTTTTCCCGTCAACCTTGTCATGAATAGGTGGAAATTTGAAAAGCCTAAACATAAGTGGGATTGGAATAGACCACCTAGTGATGGTAATGGAGAGTGGCACATTAGGATAACAATCTATGATCCTGATGGAGAGAAGTTTGAAAAGGCATACCGAACCGAACGTACTACTAGGAACCTAAATGATAAGTTTGATCCTTATGACATTGTTAAGGATAAGCTTACTTACATCGGTACGTAAGGGCACGACTATGAGTCTAGCTACAAGACTCTTAAATAAAGAAAAGCGCTTCGTGGGAGGCAACCCATGCTTAATTGTTTGTTTGTTAGTGTCTTATATCTTTTATTAATTGTTTATTCTCATGTTTAAATTTGTAAAAATGCTTTATTTTGTTTTTAACTTCGTCTTAATTGCATATAAAGGTATTTTACATAAAGGATAAGTGTAGGGAGGATTACACACGTTTTCAAAAGAAACGTAAACATGAGAATAGCAATTCATTAAAAGATATATATGTGTGTTTGTTCGAGTCAAATGCTTGTATCGAGTCATAATGGATGTTTTGCAGAAGTTTTTCCAGATTCTAAAGATATAAATTTTCCAGAATTTTTTCCAGAAAATCGCAGACCAGTTTTTGTCAGTATAACCTGACGGCGTCAGGATTGCAATCTGACGGCGTCAGGAAGGAGTAAAAACAACAGATTACTTTTTTCTCGTTTTCTGAGCTACTTATAAATTTTTTGGAATTTTCCAGGTCTTAATTTTCCAGAAATTCTGTAAACATCCATTCCACAAGCATTATATCCTAGTTTAGTAGAGTCTTATATATATTATTACCGCCGATTTTACGCGAAGGTTTCGTTTGTTTTCTTCGAATGTGCAGGTTTTATTTATCAAGAAGAAGAAACAAAAGATTGGAAGGAGCTTTTCACGCATACATTTTTCTTGGAAAGGATTTAACCACCACTTTACACGGATCCTACCGAGCTAATCAGGGGAGTACTAGTTTCTTTCGTTTATTACCTTCCATTATCATAACTTTGATACTTTCGGGGAACATTGGGGACAATGTTCAGTTTAAGTGTAGGGAGGGAAAACAAAACGGGAACTTTGAAACTATGCTTATCCTTGATTATTTGCTTTGTCCAATTGTATTTGTGTAATAAACCATGAGAAAATGTCGGTTAGGGTAATTTTGGCACCAAGTTTTTAATTTTTCATGACATATAGGAGTGGGCCATTAGTCTTAACAAAAGCGTCTCACGGATAGGAAGTTGCATGACTAGCACAAAAACCCTTTACCACCAAAATTCCACCCAAAATGTGAGGATCGCCCTTAGATTAGTAGGAATTAAAAGCATTCATCTTTAATGCTTAGAGTGTGAACCGGTAGTATATTAGATTCTAGAACTTGTTTTGTGATGCATTCCGAGATCGCTAGTAAGACTACACTTGTGTAGTTAGGAATAACTAAATGATAAGAGGCATTAGGATAACCCTTGTTTGATACCCGTAATATAATTACTTCTTCCACATCGGTTGAGTAATTCCCCCACACCCTTTGCGTTGTACTCATCTTTAGTACACGATACCCCTAGTTAACCCCTCAAAGCCTATCCTTTTCGCGGTTCTCGTGATGTTTCGGTTTTTCCGGAATATCAATGAAGAGCATTGTTTACACCCCACCCCCAAATGTACACCCAAATCGCCTTAGCCTACCCTGTATGCACTCACTTTTAGTGCATTATTGTTATCACCCTAAACCCTTAGTTCAATTATCTAGTTGCTTGCATGAGTTGCTAAGTCGAGTCATATCCTTTGTACACAGTTTTGGGACGATTAGGACTCATGAGAAAAAGTTAAAGTTTATAAAAAGATTGGAAGGGAACGTTAAATTCCCTTATTTGCGTAATAACATACCCCAAGTGTTTTGATCTTTTCAATTCGGGTCAAATTAGTGTTAGAGTAATAAAAAAAACTCAAGTGTAGGGATGTGGCTATAAATCCCTATCATTTTGTTGTTACCGTAGAGGATGGTAGAGTAAAAGTGTATGAAAAAAAATCGAAAAAAAAATAGAAAAAGAGAAAAGAAAAAAAAATAGAGTGTAAAAAAAAATTAAAAAAAAATAATAAACATACGGGCTACCATCCTACATCTATCCTTTAAATTTATGTTTGTTTGTTTCAGTTAGCTAGAGTCTTGAGTGTCGAGTCTTGGCTTAGCAACGCCATTCTTCGTATGCTTGTAATATAAAGATTTTTGACTTGCCACCACTAAATAGCCTATCCCACCAAACCCTTTGTTTCCCTACCGTAAGCCTAACATTACAACCCTTTAAAAGACCTCTTTGATAGTCTTTCCTAGGTGCTTACGCCAAAGCGATGGAGGTTTGATCTATTCTCAAGCCTATGGTAATCTATGTACTAGGACCGGTTAATGAGTGTTTAATCTTCCATTTCCAACTTGTTATAATTAGTGTTAGGATTTACTAAATCCAAGTATTAAAGAGTCGGTCACCTCAAGTATATGTAATCATTAGAAAGCTCGTACTCGTAGATTATTATAAGTTAAGTAGTATTTAGTTTTTAGTAACACCGTGGAGGACGGACGGGTCTTTACCCACTGTATGCCTGATCCACAGCCCGATAGGTGGCGATTTATGTAAAGACTATAAATACTCTCTAACTTCCAAGGTAGAGAGTTGGAGCTCATAATAAGACTTTTCTTTCTCTCACTAAAGTTCCCTAAACCTCTAACTTTCTCTCTCTAGAACTCTTTGTACGCCTACTTTGCGTTTATTTTGATGTGTATGTGAAATCCAATATGTTACAATTGGTATCAAAGAGCCATGGTTTGATCATCTGATAACGCTACACGCGTCGTTCGGGGTCAAGGAAACTTCCTTTTCTTCGAGCAAGTTTTATAACACCCTAGGCAGTGAACCTAATCGTTGTAGTGTAGTAATTAGGGTAAGCCACGGGTATTGATATCGTTCTCTAGGGGAATAGGAATGCTAGTGAGAAGTTACTACGCTAAGGTTGAGGTTGAGGAAGATTATTTTTTTTATCTTTTTATGTTTTTTAGAAAATGAAAGGGTACGAATCTCGGGTATTGGATTTGGGGGGTTGGTATTGCTACCGATTACTCTACTATTATCTAATTATCTAAGCTAAGGTTGTGGTAGTCTATGTCTAATTGATGTGTACTCGTATGATAGTTTAAAGATGTGTTTACTTAGGTTTTACTACTCCTTAATTATCTCCTATTGATGGTTGATTTGTCACGTCCTTATTCCTAGTTGCGTTGTGTTTCTAAGGTTGTAGGGCGTGCTTGTTTCCCTATCTCTTTGAAATTACCAAAGGGTCTTGTTTACAAATCCTCTAGTGATTTATAGACGCCTACTCTACGGTTGTCCTTGAATACTTTATCCTACAATTACCTAGATAATTATATTCTAAAGTTCACAAAGAAAAGTCAAGCATTAAGCACACAACGAATAATCTAGCGCACTCTAGATCATTAGTCAACTAAGATAAGTACCAACCAATCAATGTTCAATAATTAAGTTTCATATTCCCTAAACAAACACACAAATAAATTAGCCGGACATGGAGAACATGCAAGCATACACACAAATAATCAAAGACATAATTAAATTAATGAAGTAAATACTTAGCTTGATGTATAATAGGGTTTAGAACCCTAAAATACTGCACAAGAAAGCCTTGGTTCGGTTTTAGGTTTTTACTCCAAAAAACTACACACCTAAAACTGAAAAATTCGGATTCTATATATAAGATTACATCTGCGACGGCGTCACCTTATGTTTCGTGACGCCGTCGTGTCGCCGTCATTAGGGTTTCGTCTTGGCCACGTAAACCTTGCGACGGCGTCACCTTATGACTGTGACGCCGTCCCCTTCAGCTCTGACGTCGTCTTGGCTGCATCTAGGCCGTCTGAGTAACGACGGCCTACTCCTTTAGAACCTGACGTCGTCCCTTGAAAACATGCAATTTCGCTTCTGACCCGTCGCAAAATTCCTTCCCGACGGCGTCGCAGATATGCAGTGACGCCGTCGCCTTATGTTTCAGCAGCTTTGAGTGTCTCGATTCTGACTTTGGCCATTTTCTTCGTATATTCGCGCCTTTTCGTCCAAATAAGCATCATTCCAGCATTTTGCCTTCAAGAGACCTAAAAAGTGAAAAGGAACGATATTAAGCAATAACGGATACAAAAGTGATCGAATAAGGGCTTAAATGACCCCTTAAAAAGGTACCTTTTAAAACCTTATCAAATATCCCTACACTTGGTATTTGCTTGTCCTCAAGCAAATGTGCTTTTAGCCAATTAATTTATAAGTTAGGGGTCATGAAGCATTCATTCAAAACGGTCCACAACACATATAAGCCCCGTAAAAGTCATAACAAGCACGGAAATTACATACTAGCACCTCACATGGGGTGTTTGGATACTCACATCTCTCTCGGGTGTATATATGAAATATAACAAATCGGAAATGGAAGATAAACACTCATTAACCGGTCCTAGTACATAGATTACCATAGGCTTGAGAATAGATCAAACCTCCGTCGCTTTGGCGTAAGCACCTAGGAAAGACTATCAAAGAGGTCTTTTAAAGGGTTGTAACGTTAGGCTTACGGTAGGGAAATGAAGGGTTTGGTGGGATAGGCTATTTAGTGGTGGATAGTCAAAAATCTCTATGTTGCAAGTATACGAAGAATGGCGTTGCTAAGCCAAGACTCGACACTCTAAAACTCTAGGCAACGAAAATAAACAAACATAATTTAAAAGATAGATGTAGGATGGTAGCCCGTATGGTTTTTTTTTTTTTTTTTTTTTTTTTTTTTTTTTTTTTTTTTCACTCTCTTCTTTTTTTCTTTTTTTTTTTTATTTTTTTTTTTTTTTTTTTTTTTTTTTTTTTTTTTTTTTTTTTTTTTCATACACTTTTACTCTACCATCCTCTAAGATAACATCAAAATACTAGGGATTTATAAGCATATCCCTACACTTGAGTTTTTATTACTCTAACACTAATTTGACCCGAATTGAAAAGATCAAAACACTTGGAGTACATTATTATGCAAACAAAGGGAATTTGAGTTTAACGTTCTCTTCCCTATATTTCATAAACTTTAACTTTTCCCATGAATCCCAATCATCCCAAAACTGTATACAAAGGATATGACTCGACTTAGCAACTCATGCAAGCAACCAGATAATTGAACTAAGGGTTTTGGGTGATAACATAAATTTGCACTAAAAGTGAGTGCAATAAAGGTAGGCTAAGGCGATTTGGGTGTATATTTGGGGGTGGGGTGTAAACAATGCTCTTCATTGATATTCCGGAAAAACCGAAACATCACGAGAACCGCGAAAAGGATAGGCTCTGAGGGGTTAACTAGGGGTATCGTGTACTAAAGATGAGTACAACGCAAAGGGTGTGGGGGAATTACTCAACCGAGCTGGAAGAAGTAATTATATTACAGGTATCAAACAAGGGTTTATCCTAATGCCTCTTATCATTTAGTTAATCCTAACTACACAAGTGTAGTCTCACTAGCGATCTCGAAATGCATCACAAAACAAGTTCTAGAATCTAATATACTACCGGTTCACACTCTAAGCATTAAAGATGAATGCTTTAATTCCTACTAATCTAAGGGCGATCCTCACATTTTGGTGGAATTTAGGTGGTAAAGGGTTTTTGTGCTAGTCATGCAACTTCCTATCCATGAGACGCTTTTGTTAAGACTAATGGCCCACTCTTATACGTCATGAAAAAATTTTAAATTTGGCTAAAATTACCCTAACCTACATTTTCTCATGGTTTATTACACAAATACACTTGGACAAAGCAAATAGTCAAGGATAAGCATAGTTTCAAAGTTCCCGTTTTATTTTCCCTCCCTACACTTAAACTGAACATTGTCCCCAATGTTCCCCGAAAGTATCAAAGTTATGATAATGGAAGGTAATTAAAAATGAAAGAAACTAATACTCCCCTGATTAGCTCGGTAGGATCCGTGAAAAGTGGTGGTTAAATCTTTTCCAAGAAGAGTTTTTTGCGTGAAAGGCTCCTTCCAAACTTGTGTAACTTCTTCTTGACAAACTAAACCTGCACACTAGAAGAAAACAAACGAAACCTTCGCGTAAAATCGGCGGTAATAATATACATAAGACTCGATTTAAACTAGGATATAATGCTTGTGGAATGGATGTTTACAGAATTTTTTTTTTTTTTGAAAATTAAGATCTGGAAAATTCCAAAATTTTACAAGTAGCTCAGAAAACGAGAAAAAGTAAGCTGATGTTTTTATTCCTTCCTGACGCCGTCAGGTTGCAATCCTGACGCCGTCAGGTTATCCTGACAAAAACTGGTCTGCGATTTTCTGGAAAAAAATTCTGGAAAATTTACATCTTTAAAATCTGGAAAAACTTCTGCAAAAACATCCATTATGACTCGATACAAGCATTTGACTCGAACAAACAAACATATATATCTTTTAGTTAATTGTTATTCTCATGTTTACGTTTCTTATGAAAACGTGTGTAATCCTCCCTACACTTATCCTTTATGTAAAATACCTTTATATGTAATTAAGACGAGGTTAAAAACAAAATAAAGCATTTTTACAAATTCAAACATGAGGACAAACAATTAATAAAAGATATATGACACTAACAAGCAAACAATTAAGCATGGGTTGCCTCCCACGAAGCGCTTTTCTTTATTTAAGAGTCTTGTAGCTAGACTCGTAGTCCTACTCCTATGTACCGATATAAGTAAGTCTATCCTCAACAATGTCGTAGGGATCAAACTTATCATTCAAGTTCCTAGTAGTACGTTCGGTTAAATATGCCTTTTCAAACATCTCACCATCGGGATCATAGATTTGTATCCTAATGTGCCACCTTCCATTACCATCACTAGGCGTTTTATTCCAATTCCACATGTGTTCGGATTCCTCAACTATCCATTTATTCATGACAAGGTTAACGGGTAAGCTTCCTAGGAACTCGGTCATCTTCCTAAATACTAAGGCATCCTCGAACGGGTTCACTTCTATGTCCCTAGCCAATTCTTGTTCTTGGAAAGTTGCTGCACTAGCGAAGGCCTTATCTAGGTAAAAAGGTCTTTGGGGGCCTATGATGTTCTTATCAATCCAAGGTCCATATCGAGAAGGCTCTCTATCCAACCCTATCTCTTGTGGTATTTCCTCATCCTTATAGTATGTATGCTTTTTAACATCATAAACGGATCTAGCACTCCCCTCTCCTACCACTATTTTGGACATCTTACAATCGATGATGGCACTAGCGGTAGCTAAAAATCCTCTTCCAACTAGTAATGGGCATGTCGGGTCCTTATTCATGTCTAGCACATGAAAGTCGGCCAAAAGAGTCAACTCTCCTACATGTACTACCATGTCTTTTATTATTCCAACCGGACGTGCTATACTACCGTCCGCTAATCCTAAGATAGTTTCCGTTGGTTCAATTTTACCTAGGTTGAGGCTTCTATGAAGGGACAACGGAACGAGATTGATGCATGATCCTAAATCGGCTAAAGCATCGAGTGGCTTGGAAGTTCCAAGTCTACACGGAAGAGTGAATAGCCCGGGATCATCTAACTTCTTAGGTAAGTTGTTTCGCACAAAGGCGGACCCATGTTTTCCAAGCCTAAGTTCTAACTCATATTTTTCTTTTAAAGCATTATAATAAGGTGCATGAGCTAAGACTTCAAGAATTGGTTTCTCTTGATGGAGTTCCTTGTACTCCTCCTCTAAACTAGGTTTGGATTCTTGGCTAACGGGTTTCTCAGGAGTAGGCTTTACCAAAGGTGCCGGGCCTTGGTATTTCTTGGATGACTTGGAACCCTTTTTGATAGCATTTACCGAGTGAACCGTTGGGTGAGAGGGGCATGAATGTGTGTTCTCCCATGATGAACTAGAACATGAAGTCGATGCAATCGAATTCACTTTTGGGTTCTTTATGGTATCACTTGGGAGTGCTCCAATTTCCCGCTCATTGAAGGCTTTTAAGAGGGCATCGAGCTTGGTTGTCATCTCGCTTTGTTTTTGCTTAAAATCGGCTTCAAGCTTATTCAATCGAGTTTCTTGGGATGACAAAAATCTAGATGCAATTGCCTCAAGATTAGTGGGGTTACCGGTATTGGAAGAATTGAACCTATTCGGCGAACTAGATGAGCTTTGAGGTATTCTTGAGTTTTGGTTCCACTTAAGATTAGGGTGATTTCTCCATGAGGGGTTGTATGAGTTTCCTAAGTTGTTTTTTTTGGGTTTGAAAGTGTACCACTTATCTCCCGCTCCGTCGGTACGTATGGAGGCGTAGTCCGCAAAAGCTTGTTCGGAGAGCCTTGAGCAATCACGAGTGTCATGGGGACCACTGCATAACTCACAAGGTAGAGTGATTTGATTCACTTGTCGTGAAGACTTAGGATTTTTGTAGGAACTCATGAGGAATTTAACTTGATCTTCAAGTTCAATCATCCTACGGTCGGGAGGAGGCAAGGAGATTGCCTTGACGGTTTTGGGAAGTTCACGGGGGTCATCCCAACTTTCGTTGTCGTAGAGGGCAAGGTCCTCTATTATTTCCCATGATTCTTCCGCGGTGAGATCACAAAGTTTTCCACCGGCCGCTTGGTCAATGGATCGCTTAGTGGGAAAGTTGACATGATCATAAAAGATTTGGACTTGGAGCCAAAGATCAATGCCGTGATGAGGGACTTTATGAAGTAAGTCCTTGAATCGGGTCCATGCTTCGTAGAGAGATTCACCTTGACGTTGTTGGAACATCAAGATGTCATTCCTAAGCTTAGTGGTTCTCCCCGGTGGGAAAAATTGAGCAAGGAAGCGAGAAGTAAGATCATCCCAACTTGAGATGGAGCCG
The DNA here is from genome assembly GCA_019973895.1 of Chrysanthemum seticuspe. Taxonomy (NCBI): domain Eukaryota; kingdom Viridiplantae; phylum Streptophyta; class Magnoliopsida; order Asterales; family Asteraceae; genus Chrysanthemum; species Chrysanthemum seticuspe. The sequence continues at coordinate 332,259,312 of BPTQ01000008.1, read as the reverse complement.
GCGGGAAGTCGCTCAAGCCAATTACTAGCTTGGTCCCGTAGAGAGAATTGGAAGAGACGCAAGCGCGTGGTCTCCCGAGTAGTAGCATCAAGGTCGATGGAATCGACAATTTTGAGGAAATCCCTCAGATGCTGATTTGGATCTTCGGAACGAAGTCCATGGAATGCACATCCGTTTTGCACCAACCGGATGGTGTCGGATCGCAGGGCCGTAGTTTGGGCTTGGTCGGGAAGCTCAATGGTGTTCCTATAACCTAGGTGGTTTGGTCTCGAGTACTCATCAAGAGTACGGGCTCTTGGCGGGTCGTTTGGTGGTGGGTTGATGAGAGGTGGTTGGTTATCACCTTCCATGGTGAAAAGTGATGGGATTACGAACAAAGGTAACGAAGAAGGGGGATAGACTAAGAGAAAGCTAAAAATGAGAAAAAAAAAAAAGTTTACTTGATAGGAATCAAGTAAAGAACCTAAACGAGGTGGACTACTAACTAGCTATTCTATTCCCCAGCAGCGGCGCCAAAAACTTGATAACGCTACACGCATCGTTCGGGGTCAAGGAAACTTCCTTTTCTTCGAGCAAGTTTTATAACACCCTAGGCAGTGAACCTAATCGTTGTAGTGTAGTAATTAGGGTAAGCCACGGGTATTGATATCGTTCTCTAGGGGAATAGGAATGCTAGTGAGAAGTTACTACGCTAAGGTTGAGGTTGAGGAAGATTATTTTTTTATCTTTTTATGTTTTTTAGAAAATGAAAGGGTACGAATCTCGGGTATTGGATTTGGGGGGTTGGTATTGCTACCGATTACTCTACTATTATCTAATTATCTAAGCTAAGGTTGTGGTAGTCTATGTCTAATTGATGTGTACTCGTATGATAGTTTAAAGATGTGTTTACTTAGGTTTTACTACTCCTTAATTATCTCCTATTGATGGTTGATTTGTCACGTCCTTATTCCTAGTTGCGTTGTGTTTCTAAGGTTGTAGGGCGTGCTTGTTTCCCTATCTCTTTGAAATTACCAAAGGGTCTTGTTTACAAATCCTCTAGTGATTTATAGACGCCTACTCTACGGTTGTCCTTGAATACTTTATCCTACAATTACCTAGATAATTATATTCTAAAGTTCACAAAGAAAAGTCAAGCATTAAGCACACAACGAATAATCTAGCGCACTCTAGATCATTAGTCAACTAAGATAAGTACCAACCAATCAATGTTCAATAATTAAGTTTCATATTCCCTAAGCAAACACACAAATAAATTAGCCGGACATGGAGAACATGCAAGCATACACACAAATAATCAAAGACATAATTAAATTAATGAAGTAAATACTTAGCTTGATGTATAATAGGGTTTAGAACCCTAAAATACTGCACAAGAAAGCCTTGGTTCGGTTTTAGGTTTTTACTCCAAAAAACTACACACCTAAAACTGAAAAATTCGGATTCTATATATAAGATTACATCTGCGACGGCGTCACCTTATGTTTCGTGACGCCGTCGTGTCGCCGTCATTAGGGTTTCGTCTTGGCCACGTAAACCTTGCGACGGTGACGCCGTCCCCTTCAGCTCTGACGTCGTCTTGGCTGCATCTAGGCCGTCTGAGTAACGACGGCCTACTCCTTTAGAACCTGACGTCGTCCCTTGAAAACATGCAATTTCGCTTCTGACCCGTCGCAAAATTCCTTCCCGACGGCGTCGCAGATATGCAGTGACGCCGTCGCCTTATGTTTCAGCAGCTTTGAGTGTCTCGATTCTGACTTTGGCCATTTTCTTCGTATATTCGCGCCTTTTCGTCCAAATAAGCATCATTCCAGCATTTTGCCTTCAAGAGACCTAAAAAGTGAAAAGGAACGATATTAAGCAATAACGGATACAAAAGTGATCGAATAAGGGCTTAAATGACCCCTTAAAAAGGTACCTTTTAAAACCTTATCATCATCTCTTACATATATTTGGATTTCTAGTGACTTTTAGGTGGTTTTAGAGTTTGAAAAAGTTTAGTGGTTTTTGCATCATTTGGATCATTTCTATTGTTAAAGTTTGAAACTTGAGTGTATTTTTGTGTTTAGAATCATTGTATGTGCTTGGGTGTTGATTTGTTAAGCTTGAATTATAGTGGTTGGGTTGTTTTTGGATTGAAAAGTCATGTTTATGTGTTTTTCTTGCTAGCGACTTAAGCCACGGACAAGTTTTTTCTTGGTAGCGACTTGCTTTGTAATTTGATAGCGAGTTATAGTTGAAAGCCTTAGCGAGTTGAGCTAGCGACTTGTCTATTGAGACAAGCCGACAAACAGTACACTTAGTGGAGTCTCCACTACGGGTAGCGACTTGGTGAAAGTTAGCGACTTGTACTTAAGTTTGTTAGCGAGTTGGTGTTAGCGAGTTGGTGTTAGCGAGTTGGTGCTTAGCGAGTTGCTCTTTAGCGACTTGACAACTTAGCGACTTGGTGCTTAGCGACTTGCTGTCAAAATTTTGCTAGCGATTTGGTGCTTAGCGAGTTGTTCTTTGGCGACTTGACAACTTAGCGACTTGGTGCTTAGCGACTTGCTGTCAAAATTTTACTAGCGACTTGGTGCTTAGCGACTTGGTTCAGGTTTTCTTAGCGACTTGGCTGACTCTGTCTGTAATACAGTTTTCTCTTGATTTAGTAAAATCGCGTGAAAGAATCTATTTCCCGGTTTAATCATAGAGTTATAAAATCCTGTTTAATCTGTCATCATGTCTACCATCGTTCCTACAATCATCTCCACTGTTGCCGAGGATGTTCAAGCAGCTGGTTCAGATACTCGTCCACCCATGGTTGACAGAACTGACTACGACTCTTGGGCTCAACGAATCAGATTGTACTGTCTTGGAAAGAAAAATGGAGTCAACATTCTCAAATCCATTGATGAAGGACCATATCGGGTTGAGACTACTAGAGACTTAATTGATACAGCTGAAGATGGAACAATGATCTATGGAATTGACAGACCAAAGACATATGATGAGCTCGATGATAAGGAGAAAAAGAGATTCGATGCTGATATCAGGGCTTCTAACATCGTACTTCAAGGTCTTCCAAAAGATATCTACAAGCTGATCAATCACAACATCGAAGCCAAGGCAGTGTGGGATAATGTCAAGATGCTTCTCTCAGGTTCTGAATTAACTATGGAAGATAGAGAATCACAACTCTATGATGAATTTGAACACTTCAAGATGAAACCAGATGAGAGTGTCTATGAGTACTATGTGAGATTCCACAAGCTTGTTAATGATATGAGGAACATCAGAATGACTATGCCAAACATTCAGCTGAACTCAAAGTTTGTGAACAACATGAATCCAGAATGGCACAAGTTTGTCACCTCTGTAAAGCTAACCAAAGGATTAAAGAATACAAACTATGAGCAACTCTATGCCTTCCTCCTTCAGAATGAGAGACATGCTATGTTTGAAAAAAGGATTCTTAATCAGTTCAAAACCAACCAGGGAGAGACAAGCTCATCAAATGATTCAACTGCCTTCTACTCAAACATCGGAATCACAACCAAAGCCTCACAAGTCATACCCATGGGTAATGGCAATCACAAACTCATTCCTGATCCTATGTTCAAACAAGCTGATGCTGATGCACACGTGGGAAACTTCATTAATCAACTAGCTCTCCTGATTAGTCAAAACATGAACTCTCTTCCACACACCAACAACAATCTCAGAACTGCTTCCAATCCACACAATCAAGCCACTGTTAGAGATGGGAAGGTTATGGTGCAGCCAGTTCAAGAACGATAGTACGAACAAGTAAGAGGTGGAGCTGGTAGAGGTTATGCTGTAAATCAGAATAGGGGAAGAAATGGAAATCAGGGTCAAGCAAAGCCAATCAAATGTTACAATTGTGGAGGTGAGGAACACATTGCAAGGAACTGCACATCGCCAAAACGCCCTCAGAATGCCGAGTACTTCAAGGATAAGATGTTGCTTGTGCAAGCTCAGGATAATGGTGCAGCTTTGGATGAAGAGGAGTTGTTGTTCTTGGCTGAAGGAAATGATAAGACATATGATGCAGATGTGGATGAGCAACCAATTCAGGAGATAGGCCATAATCATCAGAATGCCTTTCAAGTAGCTGATTGTGATGCATACGACTCTGATGTTGATGAAGAACCCACTGCACAAACCATCTTCATAGCTAGCATTTCTCCAATGGTCTCTCCTAAAGTCTCTTCATCACCACAAGCTGGTCCATCCAAAGACAAACTCATTTCTAAGGTATTAAAATTATACGATGAAGTTGATGAGCAAAAGATACATAACGAAGTACAATCAACTGTATTTATTGAGTCAGATATTGAAAATATGGGTAATATCAATGTTGTCCCATATGATCAATATGTGAAACAAAGTGAAAGTGAGATTGTACCAAGTGATGCATCTTCTGCAGTCAATAATGATTATGTTTTTGATGAATTCACTGCATGTGCCCCTGATGATTCTGTCATCTCTGAACTGAATGCTTATAAGGAACGTGTTGCTATTTATGAACAACGTGCAAAATTTGAGTTGACCACCTGTGAGCAAGAAATGGATGACCAAATGCGTACAACTATTAGAAAAAGTAGGTTTAGAGAAGAAGTATTAAAACAAGAGGTAAACTCCTTACAAGAAAAGCTTTCTAAAACTGCTAAGCAAAAACAAGAACTTCAAGAAAATGTTAAAATGCTTAAGCAAGAATTCAGTGCTAAGGAATCAAAACTTTTGAATGATTTTTCTAATCTAAAAACCTTGAAAAAAAAAGCTTGAAAATAAGTTGTACGTACAAGGGAATACAATTCAGACTGCTCACATGATCACGAAGCATAGAGTTCTCAGCGATAAGCATAGTATTCCCATTATAGATAAACCCAACCCTGAGTACGGGTAGATAGCAAAAGCAGCTCAAAATGTAATCTATGATGGCAATGAGATTCTTAAACCTAGACAAAAACCTAGTTGCGTTGAGTGCACAGAGGAAGATAAGAAATCAGATGAAGTTACTAGGGAGAAGATGAACAAGAAACTAGATGATCCTAAATGTAAAGAGAAGAAAATAATTATCACACCCCATGATTACAAAAAGGAGAATTGGATCTCCTTGAACATGTTTAAGCCTCAAACGTTGTTGACTCCCGAACAAGTGTTCTAGAAAAAGGATTTAGATAAGCAAAAAGCAGAGAATCTTGTTGTTACAAACCCTCCCCTTAGGAAAATGCCTTCAGCGACTGTGTATCCTCCAAATACACCAATGCATCTAGTTCCTAGAACTATTGCCACTAAAAGCAAGACCTTAATCAGTCAATATGTCATATTTCAATTATTTGTTGATTTTGAGAAAACTTGTAAGAAAAGGATCACACCCACTGGGATAACTGAAGGGGAAAGGGGTTTTGAGCAAACTAAAGAATGGTATTTAACTAAGGTCATGCCTTTCTTTAAACAACTAAAAGATCAATTTGAGAGTCTTAAAAAAGGAATAAACTCAGATATTAATGAAATGGAAAAGGAGTTTGATGCAATGATAGTTGAGGTTAGTGACTATGAGCGAGCACTAAAATATAATGAGATTGAGAGGAAGAACTTGCATACATTGAATGAGACTCTTATTTCTAAATGTATTACTCAAGATGTGTTTTTCGCTGCTACAAACTGTTCCATTAATGCTTCTCAATTTCATGAATTATCTGTTGCCCTGAAAGTCTCCCATGATCGTGTCATTGAGCTTGAAAAGACTAATTCTGAACTAAATGAGAAAATTGAACTGGATGATCACGAAAATTTGGTTAAACATTTTTCTAAACTAGAGGTTGAGCATTTTAATTTACAACTAAAATATCAACATCTTAAAGAAAATGTCAAAACTTCAAATATCAAGACATCCTCAGATGCTCCAGAGTTTGATGCAAATTTTCAAATTAACAAACGTGATGAACAGATTCAAGCTCATTGTAACACGATCAGAAAGTTGAAAGCTCAAATCTCTCAATTAAAGGGTCAAAAGAACAATGTGACAGGCTCCCAAATGCCTCCTCCTTTAGATTCTCAGAATTCTCAAACGTTTCATCTTCAAAACTTAGTAAATGCATTACAAAAGGAAAACAAATGTTTTCTAGAAGAAAATGAAAAGGTTAAATGTCATTTCAATGAGTTATTTGAATTAATAAAGGTCACTCGTAACAAAAATAACGAACAAATAGCTTCATTGCAAAAGGAAATTGAGAATCTGAAGAGTCAGGTAAAAGGGAAAATGCCAATGACCAATGGGGAGAATGGTGTATCAAAGGTTCACTCTTGTAATAAATATGCTTTGTCTGTGAAATATGTTCCCCCTCATCTTAGGAATAACAAACTTGCAATTCAAACATATTTCTCATACCTTAAGGATTGTCTAGAATGTCTCCGTGAGATTGTTGAAGAGGATAAGTTAGAGAAACCACTTGATAATGCAATTGGGCATGCATGTTTATATGCCGAACGATCTCAAGAACTTCTAGAATGCTTAATCACAATATGCCCTAAGTCCTTAGGTGAGAGAGTTAATCCTTTGATTCCTTGTTCTATGCCTAGTGCCAAGCATGAAATCCATTCAATGCCTAATGTTATGAATGTGAACCTTAGTGTGCCTTCAAGTAGTTCAGATTCCAGATCTGTTAGTGCTAAGAAAGCAAATTCTAGTGTGCCTCCTAGGAGTACAAATCCCAACACTTCTTGTGTTAAGAAAATGAACCTTAGTGTGCCTGCATGTAATTCAGATCCCAACACATCTAAACAGGAGATGCAAAGAGTAGCAAAACCAACTAATGTTCCCATTCCCTCTACAGGAGTAATCAGTGACATTAAAGTGAGCAGGTCAAAGTCTCAAGACAATACAAGGAATGATAGGACCTCGCAAGCTAAGAATGTGCATTGGAAGAGAGTAGAAGACCAACCTAGGAACTTTAAGCTTGAGTCGAATAAAACGAATCGTGTTGATTCTAGTATTAGCCATAGGCGTACTGTAATTAATTCGAATTCTGATACTATTTGCAAACCTTGTAATGATGTCTGCTTGAATTCTGTCTCTAATCATGAATGTGGTGTGAATGTTTTGTCTAATGCTGTCATACCCCCAGTTAATATTGCTAATGCAAAAAATCATGTTAAAAAAGCTAAAAGGCAGAGGCGAAAGAAAGTTAGAAAACAGTGGAAGCCCACAGGAAGAACATTTAGTAAGATAGGTTATCAATGGATACCAGTGGGCCATAAGGTTAATCAGGCAACACCTACTAGAAAATGGATGCCTACTGGTAGAACTATTCCCTTAAGAAGTGAGCACACTTTAAATAGGGCAAATACAGAAACTAGTACTGCATCTATTCATAATGATTCCATTGCCTTAATTTCTGATATGAATGCTTCTATTTCTGATGTGGATGTTCCAACCATTATTACTAACCAAATGGAACCCATTCTTGCATGGGGATCCCAATTATCCAGTTATCCATTCTTGTCTGTGTTCAACTGCAGATCGTTCAAATCGTTCTGTGGTACCTGGACTCAGGCTGTTCCAAGCATATGACTGGGGACCGTCGCGGCTCATGAACTTCGTGAGCAAATTCATCGGGACAGTTAGATTCGGGAATGATCATTTCGGTGCAATTATGGGTTATGGAGATTATGTTGTTGGTAAAAGTGTTATCTCCAGAGTATATTATGTAGAAGGTCTTGGTCATAACCTGTTCTCTGTTGGTCAATTCTGCGATTCTGATCTAGAAGTAGCCTTCAGAAAACATACTTGTTTCGTTAGAGAACTTGATGGTAAGGAACTTTTAAGAGGTTCACGTGGTTCAAATCTATACACCATCTCTATCAAAGATATGATGAAGTCTTCTCCAATTTGCTTGTTGTCAAAGGCTTCTAAAACAAAGTCATGGTTATGGCATCATCATCTCAATCACTTGAACTTCGGCACCATCAATGATCTCTCCAGAAAGGACTTAGTTGTAGGTTTACCTAGACTTAAGTATGAAAAGGATCATCTTTGTTCAGCATGCCAATTAGGAAAAAGCAAGAAGTATGCCCATAAACCCAAACCTACTAACTCTGTCACAGAAGTTCTTCATACAATCCACATGGACTTATGTGGACCCATGAGAGTGCAGAATATCTTTGGGAAGAAATATGTGTTAGTTGTGGTTGATGATTTCTCTAGATTCACCTGGGTAAATTTCTTAAAAAACAAAGGATGAAACTCCAGATATCATCATCAAACTCATCAAACAGCTGCAGGTTCGTCTTAACAAAACAATCAGAATCATCCGAACAGACAATGGAACTGAGTTTGTTAACAAACAACTTAGTGAGTTTTATGAAAGTATTAGAATCAGTCATCAAAGAAGTGTTCCTCGAACTCCTCAATAGAATGGCGTAGTTGAAAAACGAAGTCGAACTCTTGTGGAAGCCGCAAGGACAATGCTGATTTACTCAAAAGTTCCAATGTTTCTCTGGGGTAAAGCCATCGCCACTGCATGCTACACCCAAAATCGATCCCTGATTCACACTGCTCATGGAAAAACTCCATATGAACTTGTCCACAATAGAAAACCTAATCTTTCATTCCTTCGTGTGTTCGGTGCATTGTGTTATCCAACTAATGAGGGCCAAGATTTAGGCAAACTTAGAGCTAAAGCAGACATTGGAGTATTTGTAGGTTATGCACCAAACAGAAAAGGATACCAAATCTACAACAAGAGAACCCGAAATATCATGGAAACAATTCACGTCACGTTTGATGAGCTGACCGGTCAAATGGCTCCTGGACAATCCAGTTCAGGACCCGCTCTTCAAAACAGTCCCATTGGTTCATCCCTTGTACCAAATTCTTCTCCAGCAACTCCATATGTACCTCCATCTGAAGATGATTTAAAGAAATTGTTTGATCCTATGTTTGATGAACTCTATGAGCCAAGTGTTATTGAACTGTCAATTCCCACAACAGAGGCTGCTCATATCCCTGAGAATGAAGTCAGTCCTACAGTCTCAATATCATTAAGCCAAGAAGCGCCTGCTGCTGATCACTCAGTCTCATCAACAAATCATCAATCTTCGAATGTACATCATGGAACTGTTTCTGGCATCAATGATGAAGTTAATCCCTTTGCTACTCCTGAAGATGCTCCATTTGAAAACATATTTGCTCCTGAATCATCATCAGAACCATCTTCTTCAGGAGACATCGACTCTGCTACCTCAGTCCCTCAACAACTGCCACATGAACACCTTAGAAACTGGACTCACGATCTTCCGTTAGATAACATCATTGGAAATCCCTCTCGTCCTGTATCAACACGGAAACAAGTTGCAACCGATGCCTTATGGTGCTTCTTCAACTCCGTACTCTCTAAGATCGAACCAAAAGATGTTAAAACTGCCATGAATGAAGACAGCTGGTTCAATGCCATGCAAGAAGAAATTCATGAGTTTGATCGACTTGATGTATGGGAATTAGTACCTGCTCCAGATTGTGCTATGATCATTGCTCTAAAATGGATCTTCAAAGTGAAACTTGATGAGCATGGTGATGTCTTAAAGAACAAGGCTCGATTGGTTGCTAAAGGATACCGTCAAGAGGAGGGTATTGACTTTGAAGAATCTTTTGCTCTTGTTGCTCGTATCGAGGCAATCAGAATCTTCTTGGCTAATGCTGCTAGTAAGAACATGGTAGTCTATCAGATGGATGTAAAGAAGGCATTTCTGAACGGAGATCTTAAAGAAGTCGTCTACGTTAGCCAACCTGAAGGCTTTGTGAATCCAGAGCATCCTACTCACGTCTATCTTTTGAAGAAGGCTCTGTATGGGTTAAAGCAAGCTCCAAGGGCATGGTATGATACGCTATCAAAGTTTCTTCTATCTACCGGTTTCAGCAAAGGAGCAGTTGATCCTACATTGTTCACCAGAAAGTCAGGCAAACATTTAATTCACGTTCAAATTTATGTTGATGATATCATCTTTGCCTCGACTGACCCCAATGAGTGTAACCGTTTTTCAAATGAAATGGGTTCAAAATTTCAAATGTCGATGATGGGACAAATGTCATTTTTCTTGGGATTACAAATTTCACAAAGTCCCGTGTTGGAATCACTCCTAAACCTAAATCAAGTGTTAGTAATTCATATGTAATAGTTAGCTTAATTATGGCCTTTATGTTTGTTATTAGCTTAAGCTTATGTAGAAGGCCCATGAGCTTAGGCCCAAGCCCATTAAGGAAAGGATGGGAACTAGGAGTGTTGCCCTAGCTTCCCTCCTATAAATACTCTTGTATAACCCTCACTTGAGGGTTGGTTGTTCAATTTATTTCTTTCACTACACTCTACGCATAACCGGTTACATTATCATGTGTGTGTGTGTGTTTGATTATTGTTCAATCGCCTTTATCTATTTCTATTAAGCTTGTGTTGTAAAACTAGTGACCTATCAGTGGTATCAGAGCCAAACTAGTTGGGTGAATCGTTGTTTCTTGAAGTGGGTTTTTTTCGGTCCTACGTGTAGAACAACATTGATACTTTGGTTTGCTTAAAAACATGGTTTTTACACTTTTTAATTCAAGATTCTTGTACTTTCAACGTTTTAAGGTGTTAAAATAACAGTTTTTGGCAAAAAGTTTCAAACTTTACGCGTGGATCTACGTTTTTAAGCTTGTTTTTGTTCGAGGGTTTCGTTCTACGCGTAACCATTTTGGAAGCTTTGGATCATCAAATTTCACATTCTTGTGTTCTTTTGGTATTATTGAAGCTATTTCATCACACAAAAACTGGTTTAGAAACATTTTTGGGCAAAATCATTTTTATGAGTAAAGCTACGCGTATCAAAACCCTAATCTTACGCGTAACTGTATCCGTGCTTTGATCTTCAGTTTCGTGGTTTACTCCGTGTTTTCTTGCTTGGATAAGCCTGAAAATACGTCGACTTTGGATATCTTTTGCACTGTGATAGTGTAAAAGATCATTTGGGCAAAACCCTAAACTTACGCATAAGCATAAAGCTTACACATAGAAATCCTACGCATAAGATTCATTTTACACCTAAGTCTAGTCTTACGCATAAGGTAATCCTACGCCTAACTCTCTACGCCTAACTTTGTGTCTACGCATAACTTTAGTGTCTTTTCCCTACTTACACGTAAGCTAAACCTACGCATAACTCTTGATTGTTACGCGTAACTTTGGTGTTTTTACGCATAAGTGCTACTTGGATTATAGTGATTTCTACGCCTAAGGACTCTTCATCAACTAAGGTTCATTCGACTACAAAGATCCATTTTATAACACAAGTTTATCAACATGTCTCAACCACCATACTCTAACTATTTCCCTTACACTTATACTCAACGTCAACAACAATTAAGTCCACAACATCAACAATGGAATCAACAACAAGCAATTTATCAACAACAATTTAATCAACAACATACTCTACAACTTGGTGCAATTCCACCACCACAAATGGTTCAAACACCACCCAGTCTTCAAGTTCAACCCTACACAAACGAGTTCAATCAACATCCATCAAGGAACACCATGAAGGAACCCACTTGGTTTGCAAAGATGTGTGAAGTTTTAAGCAGCCAACAATCAATTCATGAGGCTGGATCACTTGATAGACCTCCAATGCTTACTCCAGGAAACTACGATCAATGGGTAATTAGGTTCTTCAGGTTTTGTGATCTGAAGAAGCCACATAGAAATTTATTAAAGAAGGTTATCTTGGAAGGTCCATTTCAGATGTCTACTGTTATTGTACCCGGAGATCCAAATGCAAATCCACCAAGGGATGAACAATTAAACATTGCTACTGTTGCAGACTTGAATCCAGAAGAACTTCTACACTATGAAGCTGATGAGCTTGCAATGCAATATATCCTTTTAGGATTGCCAAACCCAATTCTTCAAAGTGTTGATGCTCAAAAGACTGCAAAGAAAATGTGGGAACACATTCATCTACTTATGGAAGGATCTGCACTCAATCAGGAGGATATGGAATCCAAAATTTACTTGGCTTATGAACACTTCATGATTGAACCTGGAGAGACACTAGAGTCTTATCATCATCGATTCTCAGACATCATCAATGATTTGGATAAACACAACATCATCATGCCAAGAATTGCAGTTAATACTAAGTTCCTGAGTAGTCTTGGTCCTAAATGGGAGAAGTATGTCATTTTTCTCCGTCAAGCGAAGAACATGCATCATTCTACCTACTGATTGTTGTATGACTACTTGAAGCCTCATGAAAAGGAAGTTGATAGGGAAAGGATTCTCCGTGCTCAAATTGCTTCAACGACAACTCCGGAAAATCAACAACTTGCCTTGTATGCTCAAAACAATTATCCTCCTCAACAAGCAACTCAACCAACTGCCACTATCACACCAAATGATCAATCAAAACAATCTCAACATAATCAATTGGTTCCATACAACAACAATAATGCTCAAGCATTTGTCAGTGAAGCTAATGAGGAATCCGATCCGTTCGAAGCATTGCAACAAGGATTTGTTATGATTGTTAATGCTTTTAGCCGTTATACCAACAAATCCAACAATCGTATTCGTTCCTCATCTAACACACGAAATCAGGCTGTTGTGAACAATGAGAAGGGACACCTGGCTAATGCATGCCCAAAGCCGAGGACTAGGGGCAGTGCTTATCATAAAGAGGCTCTTCTTTTGGCTCTTAAGGATGAAGCTGGTGGAACTCTCACAGACAAAGAACAGAGTTTTATGGCAGATGCAGACTCAGATGATGATATGGAGGACTTGCAGGCCAATGCAGCTGTTATGTTGATAGCTAATATGCATGAGTTACACATGAGTGACACAGGCCCAGTATATGACACTGATGGCTTGTCTCAGGTACCCGAACAAACCATATTTATCTCTGATCTAATATCTCCGCCAACATCTGAATCCGGCAAGGCTCAGAATGTTCAAAATGAGTCATTTACATCTCATTCCGACGATTTTCAATTAGACCCCGTAGTTACATTTGAGGATCAAGATGACCTTATGGTTTCCTTTGATAATCAAATTGACTCCGTGGTTATACTTGAGGATCTAAATAATGATCATGTTGTGACTCCCGTTGAACAAGCCGAACTTTTGACTCATCCAGATCTTGCTCTTTTACTTAAAGACCAGCAATCCCAAATTGAAGAATGTTGTGCATTAAATCAGACCTTAAAAAGTAAAAATCCACTGTTAACCAAGGATTTTGAATGTTTACAAAAGCAACTCAACTTTTTCAAAACTCAAGAAAAACGTGAAAAAGGTTTTGAAGCAGCCTTTACTAAATCTCATCAAAATGAAAAATATTTAGAGAGACAGATGCGTGATCTAGCCGCTTCGAAGAATGCTTTGTTGTCTGAAATAGAACAACTGAAACATGAACATAAAAAGTAAATTAACGCTCTCACCTTGGAAAATTAAATAGCTAAGGCTGAGTTGTTAACTTGTCAAAAACAGTTCTCTCCATACAAAAAGCATTCAACGAAACGAATAGATGATCATCTTGAAGAAATTATCGGCTTGCAAAACAAACTTAAAGAGTTTAAAACTGTGGTTTACAAACATGGTGAGTCAGTAACTGCTATTGAAAAGTTTACTTTAATACCCAATCCAAATGGATATGGACCGAATCTTGCTGATTACAAGCCTAAGCTTTCAACCAAAGCATTCAAACCAAATCCTGAAGTTTCCAGTGTAGAATATAAAATTGATAATTCTGTTATGAGTGTTGTTGAATACCATCTTCAAGAGGAATTAGATGCAGAAGACGAGAGTCGATCAAAATTAGAAACTGTTGTTTACAACAAACCTTTTAATTATTCAAAATCGGTCACTTTCGTCACACCAACAGATTCTTCTAACACACCAAGGGTTATCATAAAAACGTCTGAGTCTTCTAATGTTAATCCCCAACCAGATTATGCACAAATTTATGGTCCTTTACCTTCCATCAGTGAAGTAAACTCCAAACCTAAAAATTGCAAAATTCTTAGATATTTTGACATTTTCATGGCTGACCTCAAAACATTACAACATGAGATAGAATATCATTCTGAAATCAAAGTTCAACATTTTCAATCGCCTTTGGCGCGAGAACAAAGAGACATTTTTCAGAAAAATCTTTTACCAAATGTTAAAATTTTGAAAAGTTGTGCATTATCTTGGGAACGGGACTTTCATAAGGAACTTGGAGTGATGAAGGTCGTTTTCGAGAAAACAAAAACATCTATTACCAATACTAAACATAAAAATAAAATGTTGAGAAAAGATGTTGATCGACTCTTGAATGATGTTATATGTGCTGATATCCATAATGTTGTGTTATTGAATTCTGTCTCATATGCATCTGATTACATCTCTGCTGATACTGCTGATAAAGTTGTAACTGTGGAGAATACTGATAATGTGCTTCAGATCGAGTCTTTAAAAGCTAAAAATGAACGATTGCTTAACGAACTTTCCAATGCAAAACGTCGTCTTAATTGGTGTCAAAAAGATATTCACAATCAACAACTTGTTTTTCAAAACAAAATCGCTCAGTTGCGTGCAAAATCTTATGATCCTAAAATTGAGCAACTGGATGATCAAAACGTGTCTTTGAAAAGTCAATTCTCAAAATATGAACAAGAACTTGTAAAAGTTAAACAGGAATATGGTGTCATATTTGATTTACTCAATAAGACTCATGATGAAGCATCAAACGAAATTGATCACTATCTTGCACACACTAGAGAAGTAATGAATTTTGCTGGTAATATTCGTTCTAAAAATCAAGATTTGATTCACACTATCTTTAAGTTAAGAGAAATGTTAGGAAAGTATGAACTACTTCCACCTACCGTGATTAAGAGAATAGCACCAGTCACACTTAGTAATCGTGAACCTAGAATCCCTACTGTCAAATCACAAGTTGCTAACGTGCTTCCTTCTACTGAAATAGGAATAGTTGCGTCGTTTTCAAACGTCCGCACTTCACAGCCTAGGAGCACTCATCGAAGAATAGGAAGTTGCGACCTAAGAAAAGATCAATAAGGAATGCTAAAGTAGAAGAACACCCTAAGACTATGAATAAGACTCACGTTGCTTCCATTACAGATATTGCATCTAGCAAATGTAATAGAAATAGTGATGTAACGAATGCAAAACCGTTAAGTACTTTTGATATTCATTCTGATGCACCTTGTGTTATTTGTTGTAAAAGTATGAATTCTGATTGTCATGACAAATGTGTTGCTAAAGCTATAATCTCTCGTTTACGGAATCCTAAGAATCAGAATACCTCTAGGCCCACTAATCATTCTAAGTCTGTGCTTGGTAGACCGCCTTCTTTAGATTCTAAGGCAAGCATTGCTGTCCTTGTAGCTCCAGGTTTACCTCCAAAGAATGTAGTACCACCTAGTGCATTCACTAAGACAAAAGCAAATAGTAGTTATAGATGGCAGAAATGGATATATAACACTTTAGGATTTAAATGGATGCCTAAAGTTATTGATGTGTGTATGTTTACTATAACTACTTCGGAACCCTCTAACATTTCGGGTTCCACATCTACTTCTATTCCATCTGTGTCGTCTGTATGTAATGCAGGTGATACAGATCATTCTCTGGATTATTGATAGTGGATGTTCCCGACACATGACAGGCAACCTTAAACTGTTATCAAACTTTATTGCAAAGTTCATTGGCACTGTCAGATTTGGGAATGATCACTTCACAGCTATCATGGGCTATGGAGATTATATCAATGGGAACATCGAAATAAGCAGGGTTTACTATGTGGAAGGACTCGGTCACAATCTATTTTCAGTAGGTCAGTTCTGTGATGGAGATTTGGAGGTTGCTTTCAGGGAGAAATCTTGTTTCATTCGTGATCTACAAGGAAACGACCTTATGTCTGGCTCGCGTTACTCAAGTCTCTACACTATCTCTATGCAAGACATGGTTGCTTCATCTCCCATCTGCTTACTTTCAAAGGCAACATCAACTAAATCCTGGCTATGGCACCGTCGTCTCTCACATCTAAACTTTCAAACCATCACCAACCTTGCTCGATACAAACTAGTTGAAGGACCCCCACGATTCCGGTATTCTAAAGATCACCTTTGCTCAGCCTGTGAACAAGGGAAAAGCACTCGTGCTCATTTTCCTTCAAAGGTAGAACACAGCTCTCAGCATGTGCTTCATCTTCTTCACATGGATTTGTGTGGCCCGATGCACGTGCAAACAATCAATGGCAAATGCTACATCTTAGTAATTGTTGATGACTATTCACGCTGGACTTGGGTCTACTTTCATCGAAGCAAAGACCAAGCTCCACAGATGATCATTACCTTTCTCAAGAAAATACAAGTTCAGCTCCGAAACACCATCAGAAAAATCAGAACAGACAAAGGAACTGAATTTGTTAACCAAACCCTTCGTGAATTTTATGAGAAAGTGGGAATTCAGCATCAGACATCTATTGCATGTACACCAGAACAAAACGGAGTTGTTGAAAGACGAAACCGAACGTTAGTGGAAGCTGCAAGAACAATGTTAATCAATGCTAAACTTTCAGATTACTTATGGGCAGAAGCTATATCTACTGCATGCTATACTTAAAACTGTTCTATGATTACTAAACGCCACAACAAAACACCATTTGAGCTTCTCCACAACCATAAACCGAATCTCAAACACTTTCATGTATTTGGATCCCTTTGCTATCCAAATAATGATCGTGATGATTTTGGAAAGCTCAAAGCCAAAGCTGACATTGGAGTCTTTATTGGATATTGTGAGAATTCTAAAGGTTACCGGATCTGGAATCATCGCACAAAACAGGTTATGGAAACGATTCATGCTCATTTTGATGAACTTACGGACATGGCTTCTGAGTATAACAGCTTAGAACCCGGTCACAACCGCTTAAACTTCCCTCAAACACCATCATCAGCTGAACAAAGCCCCCAGCTCACTCGTCAACAAATGGAAAGGTTATTTGCTCCGCTGTTCAGTGACGATATTGATGAACGTGCTCCAGGTGTATCCGCTGTTTCCGCTGCTCAACCTGATACTACTCTTATACCTGATACACCTGCTACAACAACTACTGCCAGTTGACTCCACCATAACAGTTGAACAAACCGTTTCCAACAATGATGAACCGGCTGATGATATTCTTAATGAAGTACCCCACCTGCAGATTTTGATCCAAATGCGTTCTTTAACCCGTTTGCTAATGAGACTGCTGCACCAGATGTCGCGGAATCTTCAACAAGCCATTTGAATCCTCAAAATATGCACAATGTATACCAACATCAACCCTCTACACATAGATGGACAAAAGACCATCCTCTGGAAAATATTATTGGCAACCCAAATCAACCAGTCGTCACGAGACAACGTCTTCATTCAGACGGTGAACATTGCATCTATGCACTTACTGTCTGCCAATCTGAGCCTAAAAATATTAAAGACGCAATGACAAAAGATACCTGGATTGAATCCATGTAAGAATAACTCAACCAATTCAAATGTCTTAAAGTATGGGAACTGGTTGAAAGACCAACAGGGGTCTACGTCATTGGTCTCAAATGGATTTGGAAGAACAAATTGGATGCTGAAGGGAACGTAATCCGAAACAAGTCACGTCTAGTTGCTAAGGGTTATCGTCAGGAAGAGGGTATAGACTTTGAAGAATCTTTTGCTCCGGTTGCTCGTCTTGAGGCTGTTCGGATATTTCTCGCGTTCGCGGCTCATATGAATATGACGGTCTATCAGATGGATGTCAAAACTGCCTTTCTCAACGGACAACTGAAAGAAACGGTTTATGTCAGCCAACCAGAAGGATTCGTTGATCCCGAGTTCCAGAACCATGTCTACAAACTGAACAAAGCTCTTTATGGTCTCAAACAAGCTCCTCGGGCATGGTAAGATAAGCTATCATCTTTCCTCATTGCTAATAATTTCACCAAAGGTTCGGTCGACCCTACTCTTTTTATACAATATCACGGGACACATATCTTAATTGTTCAAATTTACGTGGATGAGATCATTTTTGGGTCTACACATAAAAAGTTTTCAATCGCTTTTGCAAAACCAATGAAGAAAAATTTTGAAATGTCAATGATGGGTGAACTTACGTTCTTTCTAGGATTGCAAGTTCATCAATCACCCGGTGGTATTTTCTTGAGTCAGTCCAAATATGCCCTTGAATTATTAAACAAATTTGGAATGAAAACATGTGACACTTATGCCACACCAATGACTCATACCAAGAAGCTAGACGCTGATTTACATGGAAAATTAGTGGACCCTACCAAATACCGAAGTATTATTGGGTCTCTCATGTATCTAACAGCTAGCAGACCTGATATTGTCTTTACCGTTTATCTCTGCTCCCGTTATCAGTCAAGACCAACTGAAACCCACCTCTCTGAGGCTAAAAGAATCCTCCGATACATCAAGGGAACCATTAATTTGGAGATCTGGTATCTGAAGGATTCTGGTTTTGAACTAATCGCCTTTTCAGACGCTGACCACGCAGGATGCTTAGATTCGCGGAAAAGTACTTCAGGAGCACTACAATTTCTTGGTGATAAACTGGTGTCTTGGCAATCGAAGAAGCAGGATTGTACATCGCTGTCATCAACTGAAGCAGAATATGTAGCCATGTCGGCGTGTTGTGCTCAAGTCATCTGGATGAGAACACAACTCAAAGACTATGGTTACGTATTTGACAGAATCCCGATGTACTGCGACAATCGGAGTACCATTGCAATCTCGTGCAACTCAGTTCAGCACTCGAAATCAAAGCACATCGATCTTCGCTATCATTTCATCAAGGATCACGTGGAACAGGGTACAGTTGAATTATACTTCGTGGGCACAGAATACCAATTGGCAAATCTTCTCACCAAAGCCTTGCCTCCCGCTAGGTTTAATGAGTTGGTCCACCGGATTAGTATGAGGTGTTTGACTCAAGAGGAATTGAATGACCTCCTAAAACAGTCTTAAAAACCTGTCAAACACCAAACTATCTTTTGTAAATAAATTTTCAAAAAAAAAAAAACAAAATACAAAAATATAAAATCTGATAAAACAACAAAAATATTCTTCTATCTATCTTTCTTTAAACATGTCAAGTACATCTCTTCTTTCAAAATTCAGTATTTTTTCCGATCAAGTATTGAGGGGGAGAAAATAATTAATTAACTGTTTCAAAATATCTGTGTACTTGCATGTTATCCTATCCCGGTTGTTTTTTTTATCAATGGTGGTAAATTTTATGGGTCAATGACACTCCTCGGACTAAAATTTATAACCTCTCATTATGTTCTTAAGTAAAGGGAGAGTGTCGTCAAGTTTCTTTCCTAAAATCTTTTGTTTGGTAACCAAAGTAGAAGTTAAATGGCTTTGGATGAAAAAGGAAAAGGTGGAGGGACCAAAACTGCCAAAAGGTTAAAGTCATTTTAATAAAAACACCCCACCTAACTTTTTACTTCACATTTAATACTCAAACCAAACTTCATCCTACGCTTAATAATAGTTCAAGATATATGTGTTTTTTATCATCAAAGTGTAAGTGTTTTCATAATCTAAACGTTATTACAAGAAAGGGTTTTGATTTTTATGCAAATCCAACGGCTAAAACAAAAGATATGAGTGATTATGTGTTCTACGCATAAGCGTATGAACACACAATCATTGGAGTGTGTTTATGGTTAAAAAGATAGTGTCAAAACGTTTTAATAACATCAATGATATCTTTTCTATCCTCAAAGTACATCCAGAAACACGAATTGATTGATTTTCAAAATTAGGGTTTATGCGTGGTTTTGGGTGTTTTCAAATATGAATGTTTTTGGTCAAAAAGATTGTTCTGTGATGTTGATATCATAATGAATTGATGATATCCAGGCCTTAAAACAACCCAGAAACATTAATTGATTGAAAATTAGAGATTAGGGTTTAATGTTCTTCGCTTTTGGGTATTTTTTTATTCATTGGGAGTTTGATGTTAAAACTTGGACATTTCACTCACATGACATCTATAAACCATTAGAATAACTTTGGTGCAAATCCTATGGTTAGAAATCATATGCATAATTTTTGAACTATTAGGGTTTAGTCTTACGCCTAAGATTTTTTACGCGTAACTGTTTAACATGCTTTCATGCCTTGATCTGTTTTAAGAATGAATGTATAAGTTAAAATTGATGTTATGATGATTTTATTTCAGGCTTGCTACTCGTATAACTCAGAATCAAGGTCATTAATACTCTACGCATAAGGATCACCTTACGCGTAGAAAGTTATGCGTAAGAGAAATCTTACGCGTAACTGTTACGCGTAAGGTTCTACAAAGGGACTACGCGTATCCTGTGAAGGATATGCGTAAACAGTGACCTCTACGCATAAGGTATACTCTTACGAGTAAGCCTTACGCATAAGGTTTTATATATGCCTACGCGTAAGCTCTACGCATAAGGTTACTCTGTTCCTACGTGTAACATTTCTTACGTGTAAGACAGATTCCTACGCGTAAGCTCGTGTCTACGCATATAACCCCTGTTTACGCATAAGCTACCATTTCTACGCATAAGCCTTGATCAAACCTTCATAATGAATTGTTACGCGTGCAAACTTGTATATAAATGAATCATAATGTCACGAAACCACTAATGTCACTAATAAGATTAAATGTCTAATGTGTTGTGTGAATATGTGATAACATAAACTTTAAAACTTAAAGTTAACTAACTCACAAAACTTTTCATGACGTCATTGGACTATTAGACAAACAAGTGACTTTGGACTCGTAACAACCATTGACATTATACGTTCAATAATTAGACAATAAAACCTTATGTTGACTAACATTATGTCTTTCGATATGTTGGTTCTTTTGGCTAATGTTATTTCAGATCACGACATGGCTGCTCAAATGAATGTGGATGCACCTGAGGTTCTCACAATTGCTGATATCTTCCCTAATGGCTATCCAAGGAAGATTGGAAAGAACAATCTAAGAGTTGATTTTGAAACCCTCACCTGCTCAGAATCTTCCTGTTTGATTGCTATGGATATTCTCAAGAATCATCCCTAACAGAACATGCTCTCACTTTCTGCTATAGTACCAGAGATCTACATTCAACAGTTCTGGAATTCAATGCAGAGGATCAAAGGTGAAAGTGCAGTGACAGTGACGCTCAATCACAAACAAGTCACCATCACACATACAGACTTACGGGCCGTTCTTCTCATCCCTGACATTGAGCCAACTGACTTCTATGCCACACCTACTGAAGAGACAGTTTTGCAATTCTTGATTGATATTGGCTATGATGAAGCTTCAGGAATTATCACTAAGCACTCTCATGTAGAGCTTAAGAACATTCCTCAACCGTGGAGAACTCTCTACATCATCATCACCAAATCTGTCTCTGGTCGTGATAGTGGCTATGAGCATCCCAAGCTCATGGAACTGCAAATCTTCTGGTCATTAATCAACATGAAGCACATCGAACTATAAGCTCTGATATGGGATGACATGATGTCATTTCTCAAAAAGCTTGGCTCAAAGATTCCCTATGTCAGATACACTAAACTGTTGATCCAGAGAGCACTTGGACTTCATCCCGATATTCCCAAGAGGCTCAATGACCCCGACAATCACGACATGTTGACTGAGCCTATTTTAACTGTCAGAATCAAGGAATCATCAACAAAGAAATAGGGTGCTGTATTACCTGATCACCTTTTGTCAAACGAAATCAAAAAGCTCGAGACATACAAAAGGTATCTGGTAGCAGTAAAAGAAGGCAAAGTTGGTCATCTTGATGAGAAACCTTCTGGGACACCTACACGGAGAACCAGAAGAGGAAGTACAGGAAGTGCGATAAGCACTGAGAGTCAGAGGAAGTTTCCCAAGAGGAATCCTCCTCGTAAAAGGATTGTTCCTTCTAAGGAAGCTGATCCTATTCCCATTCCTAAGCTTGAACCACAAAGAAAGCTAGTGGGCGAAAGCTCTGAAGATACACAATCGGACGAAGAGGTCTTCTACTTTGAATCTGCAACCGAAGCACCTCCTTCAGTAGCAAAACCTCCCAGTCCACCAGCTATCCAAGGAAAAGGGAAGACTCCAGTACTTGTACCTTATGATGAAAGCTTAAGCTCAGATAAAGAGCAACTGGATACATCCTACAGGAAGAAGTTTAAATTCATTAGACTCCAACACGTTGCTAAGGAATTTGCTAAGGATCAAATGGGTGGCCCCGGAGGGTCAAGTGGTGGAGTTTAACCTACACCAGGTCCTGATGCGGTTAATCGACCCGATAAGGGAACTGGTGCCACCACTTTGGAGCAACAACAAAAGCACGTGGAAGATTATACTGAGCATGACATTGAGGAACTAGAAACTGAGAAATCAGAGAAAGATAAAGCTGATGAAGAAGCTGCAGCTCAAGCTAAAGCAGATGAAGAAGCTAGGATTCAGGCTGAAGAACAAGCTAAAACTGAACAAGATGACGAAGTGAACTATGATCAACTTCTTCTAGACAGTCCAACCCATTCCAAGGAGAAAACTTCTGAACCTCCTAAGGACCCTGAATCTCCTCACATCTCATCATCATCAGATTCATCTTCTCACTCTTCACCACCACGATCAAAAAGATCAACCAAATCAACATCCAAATCTGTGAAGAAACCAACAGACTCTTGGTTATCCCGGGCTAAAACAAGGATTGTTAAGGCTGCCAAGCAAGTACGGAAGAAGGATGTTACCAACAAAAAGTTGAACCAACTTGCTGACAGAATCAACTTTCTTCAAGACGGGATAAAAGAATTGTTGACAGAAAGGGAACAAATCTAGAAGTTTATCAGTGGAGGTTTCCAAAAGGAATTGGAAAAGACAGCAAGAGAATATACTCACAAGTTTCTTCTCGATACTGTCCCCGGTGTGACTCGAGAAGTATTCTCCAGACAACTTACTCCAAACATCGTTGCATTGGTTAAAAATATAATGAGCAAAGAATCTGACCTTTCTGAAACTGAGTTAATCGCTAAATTGGTGATTCAAATGTCAAAAAGAGCTGGATCCTTCACTTCGGATGAAGCTAAGTTTTTTGAGACTCTATTAGACTATCAACTCAGGACTTCATGCAAAGAATTAGCAAGTCAACCAAAACGACCAAGAGATGACGATGATAAGGACAAAGACTCTGCACCTAAACGTCCAAAGAAATCTGGTGAATCTTCCTCAATACCACCTCCACCCCAAAGGACCTCACCACCAAGACGATCTCCTCCTCGTTCTTCTATTGAAAAACCTCAGGATTCTTCTAAGTTACCACCCGAGACTCAGAAAACCGGTGATCACTTTGAGTATAGGGGTGGTGACGATGAAGAATTCCATGAGCCCCAACAACAACCCCCCTCTCCTGACAAAGTACAGAAACCAGAATCCTCATCTAGGCATAAGAAAAAGAAGAAGAAGGCGCCCAAGGCTGACATCCTATCATGGCTAGATGAAGATAACACTGAAGAATTTGAATGGTTTTCTACACTTGTTAACTCCACCCCCTATCCAGCTGAAGGTCAAGATCTGGTAGACGGTAATACATTGGAGCATGCTAAGATACTGCAAGAAAAATTCCGAGTAAAAAAAATGACGAAATCTGAGTTGAGGTGAGTCAAGAATGAAGCTTTTCAACTGTTAAAAGATAGCTCAGAAAGTGCCATCGAGGTCGAATATCACCTTGAAAACATTGCTCGCGCTATGTCTAACAACATGGATTGGCTCAACCCAGAAGCAAACATCGACTTCACCAAACGGGACAACCCTCCATATTACACCGACTGGTCTAAACCTCTACCAACACTTGGTCAACCAGATGAGCCTAGGATTCCATTCCGATATTTCTTCAACAAAGACTTGGAATTCCTTCTACACGGCAGTGATGATTCAAGGAAATATGCTACATCTCTGACACTTCCGTTCCCGGCAGCCATATACTCAAACTGCATAGCCATCGAGGAAAAGGCTACCCACATGTTTTCTAACAATGTGGAATTGTATGACCGTGATGCAATGTATGGGATTCACCATTGGCCGGAACGCCAACGAATCTACTATAGAAGCTGCCAAGTTCAGAAGTCTCAAAATGAAGTGTTCAGTACTAAAGGAATCATTGCTGTTAAACATGTTGATCTTTTGTCTAAATGGGACTACACTTTTCTCAAGAATATCGTGGTCAAAAGACAAGACGAAAGAGATTATGCATTCAGTGAAGCGGACTTTCAGAATTTGTCTCTCAACGACATTGAAGATCTGTATCTTGCCAAAGTACAGGGACGCATGAGACAATTCTCGACTGAAGTACAACGTGAATACATCAAGTCCTTGCTAATATTCATCAGAAGCATAGTCATACAGGAACGTGTAGAAGATCTCCAGCTCGCAGTTGAATCATATCAGACTCGTGTCAACTTTACTCCACCTCAGCTAGATCTTCCCGACATCAACCAGCTTCCACAATACACACTTGTCAGCAAACCATTCGGCGTCGTTTATCGCAGTGAACTTCAACGAAATTGCTTGATGGCGTGTAGAGATCTTCACAAGTTCGGGGATCACACTCTGAAGAAAGTTAGGGACGGATTGGCTTATCGGCTAAAGGCAATATATGAAGGCATAGGGTCTCAAAAGCGATGGAACTCTCAGGACAGAAGGGATGTGCAGAGGATCATCAGAATGATTGATGAAAGGTTGTATCGAAGGGATCAGTTCAGAACATTGGAAAGCTTTGTTGGTGGTCGACCCAGGATTAACATCACCAGCTATCAACGCCCTGTTCGCACTCCTGGCAACATCACTGTACTTCCTGGTACCCCTTAAACTATTTCTTTCATTATTAAATTTGGATGTGTGATTATATATGTCAATGGCTTGTGCATACATAACTGTGTACAACCCGTAATTGTCAAGAAAGGACCCTGTGGTACGATTCAGTGCCACAATCTTTATAAAAGGAGCGAAAGCTTCTTACTTTTGAGTAAAACCTATCAAACCTTTCATTTTTCAAGGTTTTGCTCAAAAGAACAAGTACTTCCCCGTATAATTTTTTCAAAACTTCAACCGTTTATATAACTTGTTGAGGGGGAGTACTTGAGTTAAAACTTTGTTCACAAATTGTTCACAGTGGTCATCTTCCCGCAACACTCGAAATGGTCATATTTATTCTCAACTTTTCAAAAATAACATTTTATATGCCATTTTTTAGGGGGAGAAAATTATGTGATAAGAAATATGTTGTGTAAATGCAAATGAATCTTTGTGCTATAGACTTAACCAACGAATTGACGGTACTTAACTGTTAGTAACTCAAAAAGACTTGTCCAGGACGGGTAATAATTTCAAGCTAGTTCGCTAGTAATGTAAACGTGTCTCGCAAAGGACTTATCCGAGTAAAAAGTTCCATTCGAGAAACTCTTGGTAGACATGAACTCTGACGGGTATGACAACCTTTCGAGGCTTGTCTACACCTTCAAGGTAGTTATTAGAGCTAGTTGTCACCTAAAAGCTGACAATGTAACTCTTTAACTATGCAACGTAACCGTGTCTCGCGAGGGATTGTCTATCTTGAGTTGATCAATTCATAAAGTGCGCGCTCTTTCCTCACTGTGCAGATTTCCGTAAAAACTCTTAAGCACATGTGGAGGGGGAGTATTTCTGAAAATCTAAAACTCTTGAAGTGTTCAAACATGTTTTTCATTCACAAACACTTTGAGATATTTTCATGAAAAATGGTTTTATGGCAATGGAGTTATAAGGAGATTAAGGTTAGGAATAACCGTCCTATGATCCGCCAGAGCCGGAGGGATCTACCCAAGGACATCACAAATAGTTAGTACTTAGAAGTCCTTATGTACGATTATAAAAAGGAGAAAATGAGAATCGGAGAAAGAAGGAGTTGAAGAATTAAAAAGAAATG
This sequence comes from Chrysanthemum seticuspe, assembly GCA_019973895.1. Classification (NCBI taxonomy): domain Eukaryota; kingdom Viridiplantae; phylum Streptophyta; class Magnoliopsida; order Asterales; family Asteraceae; genus Chrysanthemum; species Chrysanthemum seticuspe. The sequence goes on along the minus strand of BPTQ01000008.1, from coordinate 332,233,277 downwards.
CAAAGAAAAGGGTGAAAAGAAATAGCCCTCAAAATTATTCAACTTAGGGCAGACACCGGGTTCAATTCATATGCTACTGGTTGTCACTTAGTGACGCCGGTATTGAAGATTAAAAGTCATCATGGACCTAGTGACGCATGCACTAAACCTTCTTAGCCACTCAAGTTTCTCTCAACAGAAGCTTGTTTCATTCTCACAGGGAACCCTACGCAAACTATTGGCTTTCTCTTAGAGATCACTGGTATTGAAGAAGGTGACCCTCTCCCTAGTCTCCGCTCAGGAAAACCAAAACGCACTATTAAGTCTAGAGCCACGAGATTCATCAAAAGATCTCTTAGGAACACTTGACATTTCATCACTTGATGTTCAACAATAAGAACATCAGTGGTACATAATCGAGTCCTTCACAGATCTTAGCAATCTGTCGAGAACATTTATGAGAAGTTCACATCTGTGATCCTCAGTGATTGAATGGAAACTCCTGTCAAGGTCAACATCAAACAGCCCTGACAGCAGGTCACTTCGGTAACTCCTCGTGGATTACGCTTAGTGTGTCTCAAACGGTCTACAATCGTGAGGTGATGCTTCGGTGTACCTCAGCGACTCATCTGAACTGTAGGTGTACTTCGGTATATCGCGTTATCTCACTTGTGGGACTCCAGTTCAGGAACGGCCTTTGTGAGAATTAGAGTTGTGTTTTCACACTATGTTGTTAACACTCTCGAAGTTCAAACTTGTAAGTGCCGGAATCCGCTTATTACTAACCGTTTTAAATGTTTTCTTCTTATGGAAGCTCTGGAGCGGAATGATCGTGCAGATTCTTCACATACTCATGCCAACATCATCACTAATGGAAGTTCTATCCAAAAGAAACACAGAAGTCAGAATGATTCTTCGTCAATCCAAAGAATGTACAAAGTTAAAGACTTAAAGAACTTCATCAGTACTGAAATCCAACGTCAAAGGGCGTGTGAGCATGTTGAAGAATGACGTGGAGACACTGGAGCAGCGAAGCAGACCTGAGGCAGACTTGATGCAGACAACAACAACATACTATCACTACCATCACAAAGAACAATGATCAAAGAAAAAAGTTAAAGATGACGTCAAAGCAAAAATGTTCAAAGAAAACTATCTCTCTACACTAGGGAGATTGTTCAAATCAAGGCAATTCTTCTCACAAGAAAGAAGAATTTCAGAAGACGTCAAAGCTACTATTACATCAACGCCTTCACCGTTCATATTCATTCATCACCAACACTTAGGGGGAGATTGTTGGAATCACTCCTAAACCTAAATCAAGTGTTAGTAATTCATATGTAATAGTTAGCTTAATTATGGCCTTTATGTTTGTTATTAGCTTAAGCTTATGTAGAAGGCCCATGAGCTTAGGCCCAAGCCCATTAAGGAAAGGATGGGAACTAGGAGTGTTGCCCTAGCTTCCCTCCTATAAATACTCTTGTATAACCCTCACTTGAGGGTTGGTTGTTCAATTTATTTCTTTCACTACACTCTACGCATAACCGGTTACATTATCATGTGTGTGTGTGTGTGTTTGATTATTGTTCAATCGCCTTTATCTATTTCTATTAAGCTTGTGTTGTAAAACTAGTGACCTAACATCCCGGAGGCATTTTCATAAATCAATCTAAATATGCAAATGAGATCTTAAAGAAATTTGGATTCGATTCTAGTGACCCTGTTGACACTCCCATGATTGAACGAACTAAACTAGATGAGGACCACTTAGGGATCATGGTAGACCAAACGAAATATCATAGTATGATTGGATCCCTGATGTACCTCACAGCTAGTAGACCAGACATCTTGTTCGCTGTTTGCATGTGTGCTAGATACCAGGCTAAGCCTACTAAAAAGCACCTTGAAGCGGTTAAATGGGTCTTTCGGTATCTCCAAGGAACTATCAATATGGGACTTTGGTACCAGAAGGACACCAGTATGTCACTAACAGCCTATGCAGATGCTGATCATGCAGGATGTCAAGATACTTGTCGAAGTACGTCTGGAGGTGCTCAGTTTTTGGGTGATAAGCTTGTGAGCTGGTCTTCAAAGAAGCAAATGAGTACTTCTATTTCCTCTACAGAGGCTGAATACATAGCTATGTCATCCTGTTGTGCTCAAATCCTATGGATGAGATCCCAATTATTTGACTATGGCTTTGAATTTAACAAAATCCCTCTGTACTGTGATAATAAAAGTGCTATTGCTCTCTCATGCAACAACGTACAACACTCAAGAGCAAAGCACATCGACATTCGACATCATTTCATCAGGGAACAAGTGGAAAACGGTGTGGTGGAACTTTACTTTGTGAGGACTGAATACCAATTAGCAGACATCTTCACCAAAGCTCTTCCTAGAGAACGTTTTGAGTTTATTCTTCCACGACTTGGCCTTAAAAGCTTTCAACCAGAAACACCCAAACATCTTCAAGATGAAGAAGAAGAGTAAAAGGTTTCCTTCATCTATCTCTTGTATATATCTATTCGAAAAACAAAAATACAAAAATATAAAACTTTCAAAAATCCATAAAAATTAGAAAATCTTGAAAAATTTCAAAAAATATATATATATATATATATATATATATATATATATATATATATATATATATATATATATATATATATATATATATATATATAATAAAAATTATTGTTATTTTATCATGTTTTTCCCTGTTCGATATCATCTACGAATTTTGTGTTGTCATTCAAAGAATGACACGGGTCTTTAGATGCTGTTCGAATGTTAAAAAAAAAATCAAAAAATCAAAAAATATTTTTTGGGAGAAAGAAAAACTATGGTTTATTGTCATTTCAGGCAGTAACCCGCTTTTCAAAGAAAGAACAGAGCCATGCTTTATCTTGGTTTTCAAATTCCTTGCTCTGATTCTTTAAAAACTAATTCTTACTATCTTATGAAAACTAGTTGTTTTGAAAAATAACTCGGACTCTATTTTTGATAATCATCTGGACTTACAAGTTTGTCAAAATATCTATCTCACAATCAACAACTTATGTCATTGATTGAGGGGGAGAATGATTTCAATTAAATCATAAAGTTATTTGTCATACAATTGTTTTCAAAAGATAATCATGCATGTTTATTCAATGGAATCCGATCCTTAACAGATAAAACGCTTTCATAATCAAGTCACAATTATCCTTAAAAGCTTTCAAAATCAATTTAAATCTACAGAGATCACAAATCTCAAATGATTTGATAATTGTGATCGGAGGGGAATTTGTGATTTAAATTGGATTTAATCTGATAATTCGGTAAATGGTTTTATAAGGATGTACAAGCTCTCCTTCCCACATGTGCTAAACGATTTCAAATTTTCCATGCACATGTTGAGGGGGAGCATCTATCTTAAACCACAAAGATCTAAAACGTGATCAATTTTTATCAATGTGCAGGTTCCCTCTTGTATGTGTAAAACTCTTTCAAACCTCAAGGCACATATTGAGGGGGAGCAAGCTTATGAAAACCTCATTCTTCCCTCTTATGCTTTATCTACCTGTTTTGATCAGGGAAGTGATGTTGATATCTTTTAAAAAATGGTAATTAAAGAAGTTAATTCTTTCTCTTGCCTCCATGTGCAAAACGATCTCAAACACTTGATGCACATATTGAGGGGGAGCTCTTGTTCTAAAAATATCAAAACAATTCAGGAACAAAATGCTTTGATAATATATCACAAGTATTTGGATTGATGTTTCAAATGGTTTTCAATTAGTTCCAATGGTAGATGAACAATACCAAATAGACAGACCAACTTTACTTTATGTATGGTGATATAAGGATGATAAGGTTAGGTATTTGTTCCCATGATCCGCCAGAACCGGAGGGATCTACCCAGGGACAATCCACTAGATAGTGTAGAAGTCCTTAGGTATATTGAAAAAAGGAGAAAAATGAGATATGGGAAGAGTGCGGACTGAGTCTGAGCTAGTACTGGAATAAACCCAACAAGGTTCTAGCTATGAAGTCTCGGTAAGCACTGAAGGGGTTGAAGAATGAAAAAAAATTAAATGAGAAAAGGGTGAAAACAAATAGCCCTCCAATTATTCAACCTTAGGGCAGAAACCGGGTTCAAATTCATTTGCTACTAGTGGTTACCAAGGTAACATCGGTATTGAAGAGAAGACGTCATGGACCCAGTGACGCACTGCACTTCAACTTCCCAAACTACTCAAGTTCCTCTTAAAAGGACTTGTTTCATTCTCACGGGGAACCGACATTATCTATCGACTTTCTCTTAGAGATTGTTGATATTAAAGAAGGAGACCCTCTCCCTAGTCTCTGATACAGGATCCAAATATGTACAAATTGAGTCTAGAGCCACGAGATCATCCATAAATCTCATTAGGACACATTCAATGAAGACTCTCTGTTTCACACAATGTGGAAAGAGAGATTATATCTTGAGTCCTACGCATTATCCTTGTGGTATTGCCAGAACATCCGAGTGATATGTAAAAATATTCACAATGAAGATGGAAAGCCTTCTGGAGCCAACATCAAACAAGCTCCTGGTAGGTGGCATGTGAGATCTATTCAATAGATCAACCATGTGACAACTGAACAGAAACAATGGAGCGATTCAATCTTTTGAATCAATCCTGGTTCAGGTTATGGATTGACGGATACCTTTGAAAAACCGGTCATTGTGCTTAAAAACTCTTTTCTTTAGCACATCGACCGTGTACGAATATTTCAAATCAAAAGGTGTTTTATGATTGATAATTGATTTTCATTAAAACCTTCGTTGTATTGCAAAAACAATTTCTATTGAGCAATACACGATTGTTTTTCAAATATCTTTTCATCAATCAGTGAATCTCTATTCGCTGGTTCACTCACTCCGTGTTATCTTCTTTGAGACGTTCCGGTTTGAGAACAGCTAGAGCAGCTGCGAAACCCTGTCAAGGAGATTCTTAGGAATCCTACCTGATCACAGGTAGTACTTTTACTGATCAACGGGGAACCGTGGGCCGTGTACCTCAATTCAACGAAAGTGATCAAAGACACTTTCATGCGATTTATTGCTAACTGTTGTACGTAGGTACGCCCTACGTTTGCAGCTGATTAGAATGAAGCGTTCAATCCATAGCCGCATGCTCACTTAACACATTCATCTCAAAATAAATCATGATTAATGCATCAATGACTCTGATATTTTCACTCCATGCTTCTGCTAAGCTGCTGCAATTATCATGAATCAACAAAAGCTTCCGCTACTCTGATGAAAATATTTCATGATCCAGAATGTGAGCATGTCGGTCCATATGTCACAACATCACATAATACCAACACCACAATGGATGAGTCAGAGATTGATATTTGCTGATGATCTCAAAAGCTGGCTCAAAATTATTATCACGTGGATCAGTAAAAGGACCTCCACTTGGATTAACCAAACATGCAATGAGAAGAATCGATGACTACGAACTTCGGAACAAAGTACTACATCAAGAATGCAAGAACAATCTTTATGTAAAATTTGTTTGTATTCAATGTATGTATGAGGTGATCTTGAGGTGACCTCCCTTAGGGGGAGATTGTTAGGATTTACTAAATCCAAGTATTAAAGAGTCGGTCACCTCAAGTATATGTAATCATTAGAAAGCTCGTAGTCGTAGATTATTATAAGTTAAGTAGTATTTAGTTTTAGTAACACCGTGGAGGATGGACGGGTCTTTACCCACTGTATGCCTGATCCACAGCCCGATAGGTGGCGGGTAAAGACTATAAATACTCTCTACCTTCCAAGGTAGAGAGTTGGATCTCATAATAAGACTTTTCTTTCTCTCACTAAAGTTCTCTAAACCTCTAACTTTCTCTCTCTAGAACTCTTTGTACGCCTACTTTGCGTTTAGTTTGATGTGTATGTGGAATCCAATACGTTACAATTAGATAAGTAGAGTAATCGGTAGAAATACCAAACCCCCAAATCCAAACCCCGAGATTCGTACCTTTCCATTTCCTAAAAAACATAAAAAAGATAGAAAAATAATCTTCCTCAACCCCAACCTTAGCGTAGTAACTTCTCACTAGCATTCCTATTCCCCTAGAGAACGATATCAATACCCGTGGCTTACCCTAATACTACACTACAACGATTAGGTTCACTGCCTAGGGTGTTATAAAACTTGTTCGAAGAAAAGGAAGTTCCTTTGACCCCGAACGACGCGTGTAGCGTTATCAATTATTCTTAAAAGGAGCAGCAGGATCAATGATAATGGTGTGCTTCTTGGTGCACCTGACTAATGGAAGCTTGAAAGAAGCTTTGAATCTGCTCAGCTAAAGGATTTTCGGTTTGGGGGGAAGCTGCCAAAGTCTTTCTTTCTCAAACGCTCATGTTCTATCTTCTATTCTGGAGCCTCGGAAACTTTGGTGGTGGAAGTTTAAGAGATGACGAATTCTATCTTCTACGACGTGCTGCTCGATATCCTTATCTCAGTACTCGTATCATCATCATCATCTTAAACTATATCATCTACTCTATCTTTGTATATATTTATCTTAAAAACAAAATACAAAAATATAAAACCAACAAAATAAAATTGAAAAATATAAAACCTACAAAAACCCATAAAAATCAAAAAATTTAAAAATACCAAAAATATTGTTTTTTTCTAAAGACATGTCTTCTGGTATCGATAACATCTACGGTCTTAGAAATGTCATTCAATAATGGCACGGGACCATAGATGAAGTTCGAGCAGGAGGTGTAAATATTTCTTTCTAAACATGTCTCAAAATATGGTTTACAGTTATTTCAGACTGTAACCCGGGCTTCAAATTATAGCTTGCTATTTTTTCTGATAGCAACCCGCTCTTCAAGGAAGGAAAGTGCTACGCTAAACCAATTTTCAAATATTTCGTGCACTTATCCTAAAACAAAATGAGGAAAGTATGTCGAAGGACTGCTGTTCCTACACAAATGTTTTTCCGTCTAAAATTCTTCAGAAAAATATTTGTTGTATTTCAAAATGGTGGAAAATGAGTTGCTTGAAAAATCAATCAAAATCAGGGTTTTTATAAAATTGAAAAACTCAATCAATGACTTCAGCGCTTTTAAACTTTTTAAAAATGAGTCATTGATTGAGGGGGAGAATGTTTTCAAATTTATATCATCTAACAGACTTATCTAATTATCCTATATACTTAAATGTTAAACATGTTAACCTACGTTGAAGGACTAGGTGCCTAGGATAAGATTGTTAGGATTAGATGATTAAAGTTTGATTAACACACTATTCCCATGCTTTTTATGATATGATTGATATGTTGAATTGACTTTTATTAGTCGATTGCTGTTTGGGTGTTGTCGACCACCATATATCTGTATGTATATCCTCTAACGTATGCAGGTATATTGGTATATAAGAATGTTCCCGATCCGGATCCCATAATTGAATATGATTGGATGCCGAAAGGAAAGGGTAACTGTATCTTGGGCTGACAAATGAAGAAACGGAGCTTAATTGGACTTCTATGTAGAGTTGGCATGGAAAAATGCAACGTAAGAGGTCTCACTGCATCAGCAGATGGTTTTCTTCAGCAGCAAATGAAGAAATGGAGCTTAATTTGACCTCAGTTGGCATTAAAATGCAACGTAAGAAGTCTCACTGCATCTGCAGACGGTTTTTCTTCCAAACCCTACAGCAACAACAACAACAACGGAAGCTTCTCAACCACCTAACGTATCTTTGTGTAGGATACCATTTTTTTTAAACAATTCTGAAAAAATTTGATTAAATTGTTTTGAAAATGAAAAATATTGTTTTGAAAATTAATTGGACTTAATTTTGGAAATCACCGGACTTTATTTTATCAAAACTTAAGTCACTCAATCAACGACTTCGGTCATCGATTGAGGAGGAAAGTGATTTAATTTAAAGTATTTTCAAACAATATATCTTCAAAAGAGTCCGCTTGTATACTAAAATATGGTGATCTAAAGATTTAATGTTATGTCATGGTATGATTTTCTTTAAAACTCAAAGATGTGTCAAAAAGAAATTTTTTCTGTTCTTGTTTGATTGTGAAATTGTTTTATTTTACTTAAAGATCTTTTAAAACAATCATATCTGACACTAACAATCTTTAATGTCTTAAATTGGTCCTTATCTGTCATTTTTCAAAATTAAATCTTGCCACGTCTTTCCCCAAAAATCTTTTAAATGATTTAAATCAATTGGGATCACAAATCTCAAAAGGTTTGAAATTTTTGATCGGGGGAGAGATCGTGATTTAAATCTCAAATCTGTTTTAATGTAATCGATTTTAGTCCTTTATAGGCACTCCTGCCTCCATGTGCCAAACGATTTCAAATACACAATGCACATGTTGAGGAGGATGATTTATCCAAAAACAAGATGAGTATTTAAACCTGGCCACATATTCTCTCATGTTTTCTAAACCGTATTAAATCACTTGGGATCCAAAATCTCAAAGGGTTTGATATTTTTGATCGGGGGAGCATTTGTGATTTAATAATGAAATTTGATAAAAGGTGATCGTTTTGATTCAATTGTGCAGGCTGCTCTCTCATATGTGCTAAACGCTTTCGACCCTCGAAGCACATATTGAGGGGGAGCATTTCAAAAAGAAAACAAACTTTCAAGGTACAAAAGCTTTTACGTTTCAACATAAAGTACCTTGATTGATTTTCTAAAGGTTTCATAATGGTTTTTTTGATCGTGATTGTACTTCAAAAAGAACTCTTTCCTCTATGTGATAAAATGATTTCATATATCCTATGAACATATTGAGGGGAAGAATTTACCAAGAAAATCAAAAGGCTTTTTCTAATGATCAAAACTATTAAGGTACAAAATGCTTTGATCTCGTTTCACAAGTACCTTGATTGTTTTTCCAAATGATTTTTCAGTTGGTTTCGAGAAGGAATGAACTGTACCAAAAGACCGACCATTTTAATTTATGTATGGAGTTATAAGGATGGAGAGGTTAGGTATTAGTTCCCACGATCCGCCAGAACCGGAGGGATCTACCCAGGGACAATCCACTAGATAGTGTAGAGTCCTTAGGTATATTGAAAAAAGGAGAAAAATGAGAATATGGGAAGAGTGCGGACTGAGACAGAGCTAGTACTAGAATAAACCCAACAAGGTTCTAGTTATGAAGTCTCGGTAAGCACTGAAGGGGTTGAAGAATGAAAAAGAATTGGAATGTGAAAAGGGTGAAAAGAAATAGCCCTCCAATAATTCAACCTTAGGGCAGAAATCGGGTTTAATACATATGCTACTGGTGGTTACTAAGGTAACGCCGGTATTGAAGACAAGACATCATGGACCCAGTGATGCACTGCACTAAACTTCCCAAGCTACTCAAGTTCCTCTTAAAAGGGCTTGTTTCATTCTCACGGGGAACCGACATTATCTATCGACTTTCTCTTAGAGATTGTTGATATTGAAAAAGGAGACCCTCTCCCTAGTCTCCGGCATAGGAACCAAATGTGCACAATTGAGTCTAGAGCCAAGAGATCATCCACAATATCTCATTTAGGACACATTATTCTTGAAGACTTGCTGTTTCACACAATGTGGAAAGTAAGTATATATTAAGAGTCCTACGCATTATCCTTGTGGTATTGCCAGAACATCCGAGTGATACGTAAAAGTATTCATGATAAAGATGGAAATCCTTCTAGAGCCAACATCAAACAAGCTCTTGGTGGGTGACATGTGAGATCTTCTCGTAAGATCAAGCTTGTGACAACTGGATAGAAACGATGGGGAGATTCAATCTTGAATCAACCTTGGTCCAGGAATGGAATTGACGAATACTTTTGGAAAAACCGTTCGATGTGCAAACCTTCTTTTCTCTAGCACGTCGAATGTGTATTCATGTTTTCAAACTCAAAAAGTATCTCTGATTGAAAAAATACTTTTGGAAAAACCGTTCGATGTGCGAATCTCTTCTTTTATCTAGCACATCGAATGTGTACTCTTTCAAATATAAAAAGTATTTTTGATTGAAAATTGATCTTTCTCATAAAACCTTCGTCGTATTGCAAAACTCTTTCTTCAAGCAATACGCGATTGTTTTCAAATCATTTTTCATCAATCAGTGAATCTCAATTCGCTGGTTCACTCACTCTGTGTTGTCTTCTTTGAGACGTTCCGGTTTGAGAACAGCTAGAACAGCTGCGAAACCCTGTCAAGGAGATTCTTCGGAATTATACCTGATCACAGGCAGTACTTGTACTGATCAACGGGGAACCGTGGGCCGTGTACCTCAATTCAACGAAAGTGATCAAATATACTTTCGTATGTTTTATTGCTAACTGTTGTTTGCAGGTACATTTGGACAGTTGCAGCTGATCAGAATTGAGAAGTCAATTCAAAGCCGCATGCTCACAACATCCACACTTAATTTGAAGAAATCATGACTTGTGCATATCTACAGAACCTGGCTCATATATTTTTATACTATGCTTCTGCTACGCTGCTGCAAATATCTTGAACCAGTAAAAGCTTCCGCTACTCTGATGAAAAGATGTCATGATCCAGAAAGTGTGAGCATGTCGGTCCAAAAGTCACAACTTCACATGATGGCAACACAATAAAGGGTGATCCAGAGATTTACTGTGGCTAATGATCTCAATGAAAGCTCGAAGATCATCAAAGATGTGGATCAGTTAAAAGCCTCCACTAAAAGTACAAAATCGTTCGGACTATGAAGAGTCACTGCTAAAGCACAAAGATGCAGATGTTGAAGAATTAATGTCTACGAGCTCAAGACTGAAGATTAAATAGAATGCTAGGATTCGAAATATAAAACATGGGGTGACCTCCCTTAAGGGGAGATTGTTAGGAATTGGAAATTCCATAAGTAAAGTATCGGTCACCCCAAATATTATTTAGTATAAGTTAGCTCGTAGACATATCGTTAGTTACGTTATTTATCAGTTTATTAGTTAGTTATTAGTTTAGTTTAATGTAGTGTAACACCGTGGAGGAAGGAAGGGTCTTTACCCACTGTATGCCTGATCCACAGTCCGATAAGAGGACGTATCTTGTGTAACTATAAATAACCCTTCCATCCATGGAAGGGGTGGAGCTTTTCATTTAATCTAACCTTGCCTTTTGTGAAGCAAGTCTCTACCAAGAAACTCCCTCTCATCTCTTTCTCTCTAACTATGGCAAACATGTATTTTCATCATCCAAGACCACCCGAATCATCAACACAACAATATTTACGATCCTTCAACATCAACATCTTTGTCAGTTAAATAAAATTAAATCTTGAGTTACCTAACAGAAATTTTACAAATATTTTACCAAATTAAAAAATTTTAAGGAGTATACTTTAACTTTATCAACGCTCATTATGTGCTATTAAACTTGCATCACGTGTACAACATAATATCAGTAGTGAAATTTAAATAACAACATCAACATCAGCTAAATAAAATTAAATCTTAAGTTACCTAACAAAAATTTTTACAAAAATTTTACCAAATTCTAATGGATATTAATGCATAATGAAAAACTCATGCATAAGTATTAGTTGTACTTATATCACAATTTTCATGGGCAAATTCTTATATGTGTATATACTGAACTAAAATGTTAAAATAAATTTGATTTATGTTTAAACTTCGTGTGTGCACGAAACTTATAACTATATAATTATATTCAATTACTTTTAAAGACACAATATTCAATATTAATACAGAATTTTTTTTTTTTTGTCAAAACCCCGTATGTACACGGGTATTATAATTGGTATATATACATACAATACAAATATAGCACACCACCGAAACTTGATTGGGATTTTGGTTTTTAGATCGGAAGATTTACGTCCGTTGTTTCTTTTTCTTCCTTAAGTGGGGGTGGCCCATTATACTTATCATTACAGTTACAGGTCATGGACTTATGTGATATTAGAGAAAGTGGGCTCATTGAAGAGGGCCCGGCATACAACAACGTTAAATAATGAGTTAGATACTTAGACGTGAATCGGAAGATAAGTTAAAAAAAAAAAAAAAAAAAAATCGGACGATAAATCCAAAATGTTGGCAAGTAGGCGAAGTCGCTAATTATTAGCCGTTTCAAGCTTATAAATGTATTTTACATGTCATTTTTTTATAGTTGTATGCAGTATTATTTTAATCGGATTATTTTGTAACTAACTTTTTAAATTTTGATTTTGTGTATTGATTTCTAAAAATACTTGATTCGATTTTCAAAAATACTTCATTCGATACCTAAAAATATGACAGTCGATACACAAAATAATTGAAATTTAAAAATTAGCCGCAAAATAATCAAATTGAAACAATGATACACAAAAAAAAGAAAAATGACAAATAAAATATATTTTCTAACAATTAACCCGGAATAGACTATTGTTTATCATGAAAAATGCGATTGAATATTTCAAATTGCAACATGTGTTTTTCTGTTAAATATTCACTAAAGTCGCTTGTGTCAACTTTTTAATATTACTAGGCGAGTACCCGTGCCTAGCGGCAGACAATTAACGATATGCAATATTGTGGTAAGTGTTTCGTATAACGTTCAAAATATAACGTTAAAAGATTAAAATGTAATTACAAACGGTTGTAACATGTGATAATCATCAACGTTTTTTTAATTTTGCATATCCATTATTTATTTTTCCTTTCCTTCTTGTTGTGAAATAAAAACTTGTTTTGGGGGTTGTTTATATAGGCATGGAAACGAAATGTTTAAATTAATTTTTTCCGCCAATGAAACAAGGAATGGTGTAGTTAATTTGGAAATTGAAAATACATTGAAATCAAATTTTAATACTTACCATCCAAAGTTATCATGCAAATAATGCATTGAAATGAATTATTCTATTGCAAAATAAGAATGGGCTAAAGATACATGTGTTGCGTTAATACATTTATGAATAACTTGCCATGCAAAACTTTTCACAATTCATGCATTGACTTTCCATGCAAAACTTTCCACAATTAATGCTGGCTTGTATATGGCATTAATAGTTACCATGCATTGACTATAATTCATACGATGCGTTAATATTCCACAATTCATATGCTTGACCAATTGACCAATTCCACTATTCCACAATTCCACAATTCCACTTTTCCACTTTTCCAACATTTGACCAATTGACCATTTTTCCTTTTAATGTAGTATAGATATACTCAAAAGTTTGCTTTTCATTATTTGTTTATAGGTGCATATTGACAAAGCTCTGATCTATTTAAACCTTGCTTAAACAAGCTTTTAGTTTCCAATTTGAGAATTTGTGTGCTTGGGAGTCCCTCGTAATCAAATAAACCAAAATTTTATTATCATGATTACAATTTTAGAGAGACGTGAAAATGAAAGCCTATGGAAAGAAGGTTAGGATTCATTTTTACTCACCATCCAAAATGTGTTCATTTTCAATAGTTTGATGTTAATTTATAAAATGTGATGTTTCTTTGTTTCGACTAATTTTTTTTTTGATTGATTGAGATCTATTTTCCTTAATTTTAGAATTTATATTGGGGGGTGTTTAGGATTTTACTTATTTTAAGAATTCATTTTCTCACTTCTTGAGATTGTCATATCTCAAGCTTCGTTGTGGTTTATGTTCTTTATTTTCTTCTCTTTTCTTTTCTCGTTTCGTGTTTCATCATGGACGACGTTATTTCACCCTTTCGTACTCTCGGTGAGTACTCAATTACTAGCCTTAAGGATGGCTGGAGTTTTATTCTCGTTTCAGTAATATGGTTGATGCAAACCGGTTTTCTATTTCATAAGCTTCGTTATGAGGATCCCAACAAACACCAGAAGGATTTTCTACAAGAAAAATGATTGTTGTGCCTACTAATCATGCCTACAAATGAACTTAATGATTTGATTGGTTGATTTAAAAAAATGATTGGTAAGAATTTAGAGAGAGAAAATACTTAATGTAATTGTACAAGTGATTTATACATTAGCCATATATTTAAACTTGTGTTGTAGGTCTAAATAGCATTAATCTTTCTACAAATTGCTCATTTTGTCAACTTGAAGGCACGTCTATTGAAATTCTATGTGCATTAATTACATAACAAATTAGATATATTTCCGTTTACATATGATGTAAGCAAGTAAAGCAATGATGAAAACATAGTCAATATGAGGTAGCAATAAAAAATCTCAGGCTGGTTCCAGTAAGGGGACTCAATCCTTCCCATTTTTCCTGTCACGTCAGCTTTCTCTCTCCAGCGATCTTCAGGCGATTGGGTGCCCCAGTAAGGCGACCTACACTACAAAAAACATACCCCACAAATATACCTTTTATAATTATTCAATACACACATAAAACTGAATTTGTATTCGATCGTCCAAGGGACCCTGTTGTGTAAATAAGGATGGGTGATCTAGTTCCCACAATAAGGAGATTGAGATGTAATCGATCGCCACACTCGATCGTTACACCTTATTGGAACCAACCTCACATATGCATATTATTAAACGAATAAGTTATTTTATTTTATTTTTATCGATAAAAGATGTTTCATACACCCGGTAAATTTTATTACATCCAAAAATATTGAAGTATCTAAGATGTGGGTGAATCTCACATCTTAATCCGTTACAAATACGGAAAACAAACGCACAAATTATACTTCAAACCAAACCTATGATAAGTATAACAAACCAAACTTATGAAAACTACTCTATCAAACTACGAACATCTAGTATGTATTACCACAAACATTTATATCAAAGGCATCAAAAATAGCTAGTTGCTCATCAGTCAAATCTTCGCAGTCATCTTCATCATACGGGTTATAATCAGGAGCGAGCCAGGAATTCTTTTCAGGGGGGGGGGGCAAAATTTTTTAAAAGACACCGGCATGTTAGAAAGGAAACAAAAGATTACGGAGTATAATATATAACTATGTAAAAAGTTTGCAACATATTTGTTCATTCAACGTTTTGGTTGCACACGGCATTCATTTGCATAACCAAAATCATCTAAAAATGAATCTGAACCAAAATTCTTGGCTATAGGACAGAATATGGATTGATGGATGGATGAGGGACTAAGTACGTGAACTAATAGAGAGATATCTAGTTTGTAGGTGGATCAAATGTTAATATATGATAGTGAAATCGGCTTTGGACTACAACACATATGCTAATTACTAGGGCTTTGTGGGTGGGCCATGGCCCACCTTAGCCCCCATATAGCTACGCCCCTGGTTGTAATAATAATCATCTTTTAAACGTTAGTATAGGCCCTTCCTCCCGATTACACATTCACTCTTGGATGCCATGAAACCAGTTGTTTCATTAAAAACATCTTCCACTTCATGATCACTCTCTTCGTCATCCATACAAGCCACATTAGACGTTGGCTCCTCATGTGCTAATTGTACCTCATTCACAAATGTAATATCATTATGTGTACTTAGCAAGATTTGAATAGGCTTCGTATGAGCCTTTTGACTCTCATCCACAACTGTTTCAGCCCTCATGGAGCTAGCTAGCCCAGTTGCACCTAATATATCATCATTTTCAACAGATCTAAATGCATCAAAAGAGTTCGAACAACTTGCCTTTTACTAGACGTAAAATTTTGTATTAAACGAATAAGTATCATCCTACGTAGAAATAACGTCAACGTCATCATATGAAAACACTTTGCTAAATATAGTTTTTTGTATAACACAAATACACACATATCGGTGGTTCATGCAAACAAATACATATCACCACTTATATTTACTGACACATTATTATTATTATTATTATTATTATTATTATTATTATTATTATTATTATTATTATTTAAAGCTTAACCTTATTATTATTATTATTATTATTATTATTATTATTATTATTATTATTAGGACATCACTTTATTAGAAACTCAAAAGATATATAAGAAGTTAGTGGGAAGCCTAGATACTAACTGCGCTCCCATTCCTCTAGCTATAGAAAAACTAATCTTACTAAAGATATGAGAAGCCGCACGTGCTCAAATGTTTTGGGTCATCGAGAACTTTCGGATTCGTTTCAGTAAGGTCATAGCATCCTTCTCAAGTTCCCCAAAAGAAGAGAATAAGAAGGGGAGAAACCCATATCCAATTTCCGCGCACTTAGCCTCATACTTGACGCGTTTACGTTGTGCGGCCATAGACACCGCATGACCTGGCACAAAATCAACCATACCTGTTTGCGTCAAGGGCTATGACTCAGTCAAATCAACCATACATCAAGCCCTCCGTCCCATGAGTAGAGCAACGTACCAGCTGGACGTAAGGGTTTGTCCCTTTCTCCACTAAGCCCGATGTCAATTTAATTATTATTATTATTATTATTATTATTATTATTATTATTATTATTACATTCGAATTGACTACTATTGGTAGTGGTTGTTTCCATGAAAATAAATACTCTCTCCATCTCAATTTAATTGTTCATATTTTATTTTTGAAACATCTCAAAAATATTATCCATTTTTCATTTTTAGTAAGAAAAAGAAAATTTAGTGGAGGAATATTCTATATGAGTGGTTGATAGTTGTAGTGGTTCCACTTTTATTAAATTTGTGTTTTTTGTCTCTTGACAATAATTTTGAGGCGGAGTAAACATCATCCCTTATTGTTTGTTAATATTTTATCATTTGTTAGGGCCCGTTTGATATGAGGGTATTGGAGGGTGTAAAATCAAAGAAAATTTAACAGTTGTTTGGTACGTTTTTCTTTTTCTGACAAAAGTATTGAATGACACATTTGATAGTGGCCAACTAGTAGGGAATTGGTGAATGGACACAAAGTGGTCTCACATCTCATCAATTTCAATCACAAGTTTGAATAGTTTATCTTTTTAATATACTTTTTTCTCTCTTTTATTTTTAACAAATAAAATTTTTTATATATAATATTAATTTATAAATTATATATACCATATATTTTCTCTCTCCTACTTTTCTTTCAAACACTTCTCAAATCCGAATCCAATTTCAATCACACTTACAAACCAAACGGGCCCTTATCACATTCTATCTGACTATGTTAACACATACAAATTAGTGGTTGTTTCTAAGCAAACACATACATACCAACGAATCAGCCATACCACCGCTCAACTTTTTCTAACATATTTTTTTTCGAAGAATTTACCACAACAATTGACAAAAATATTTTAAGCCATTTAAGACCAGCCGTAATGGCTCGGTCGAAGGTCTCGGTTGACGCATCATCCGACGCGTCCCACCAATACACTCCTCCCACCCCGACCCTCTTAGACTTAAAAATAGAGAAGTTGGTCGTAAAAAAGAACGAGTCGTTAAACACGAAAAAACAAACCAACCACAACAACAACCACCTTTTTATCAAAATAATCCGTTTCAACCTCCGTTTAAACAACCAATGTACCAACAACAACGACAATCTCAAATGTATCATCCAAAAAGGTTACACGAGTCACCATGCACCAGTGTACCAATCTAAAACTTCTCAACATTATTCTCCGGTTAACTGTTTTAATGTTGATGAAGATTTGGATCCGTTTTTTGATAGTCAAGATTATTCTCTGGCTCAAGGTTCGAATGATCCATTCGTACTCGTTCAAGACGACACTCATGTCGAAGAGGTGTCGCCCATAAAAAAGAAGGCATAAAAAAGACGTAAAAAAGCCAAGACGTCTACAAGATCTGAAAGAATTCCATACGGCAGAAGAGTTAGCGTTGTGTAAAGCTTGGATAAACACGTATGAAAATAACATCACATGGAACGCTAAAAAAGTAGGGGGTTTTGGACGATTGTACTAAGTTACTTTGAGAAATAAATGGGGGAATAAAGAAGAGGATACAATGCCCTCAACACCAAATGAAAAAATAAATTTCGTCATAAAATTGGTAAATTTTGCGCGGTTCACAATAATGTAAAATGGAGAAACCAGAGTGGTGCAAATGACCAACATGTGTTTGATCAAGCGTGTCCTGAATATCAAGCGACATATGGTCAGAGCTTCACACTAATTGAGCCATAAAAACTTTTAAGGGAACATAAAAATTGGAAAGAGATTGAGATGCCAAAATTTACAAAACCAAAGAAAAAGGCTCTCAAAAAATTAAAGACATCGGAAACCACCTCGCACACCACATCCGACTCAGCACATGTTGGTTTTAATTCAAATGACGAAACAACTGATTAAGGTTCGGGACATTTCCCTGATCAACCATTTGAACCCGTTGTTGTGAAGCACCCATGTTATTCCTTCCATTAGCATTAAATCCTTGACCACTACCCATCTAACGACCATTTCCGCGATTCTGAATCTCAACCCTTCCATTGTTAACAACAGCTTGATTTCTGGTGTTTAATGAAGAACAAATACGGTTGTTGGATTTGTTAGCAAATCTCCCGAAGGCTCTAGCAATCATCACAAATCCTTGATTCAACGCATCGATGGCTTCAGCATCCTCATCAGGAGTTTCATTGTATAGTGCTGAATCAGTATTGTTGTTGTTGTAAGGAACCAGTTGAGTTTCTTGTGATTGCTTTGAAGGATCATATGGTGTAATTTGAGCAGTTTGTTGTGGTGGATTTGTGAAGACAGTTGGCAATGTTAGAAATTGAGGATAACATGCTTGAGTGTACAAAGCAAGAGTTTGATTATCTGGTAGAGATGGAGAAGCAGGGACTCCACAGATAATTCTATCTTTGTCTACTTCCTTTTGATGATGCTTTAAGTAGTCATACAACAATCCGTAAGTTGCTTGATGAAGATTCTTAGCTTGACGGATGAATGTAACATACTTCTCCCAATCAGGACCAAGACAGCTGAGGAACTTTGTATTGATTGCAATCCTTGGCATGATGATGCCGTTTTTGGCTAAGTCATTGATGATGTCTGAGAACCTATAATAGTATGACTCTAATGATTCCCCCAACTCAATCATGAAATTCTCATATGATAAGTAAAGTTTGGATTCCATATCTTCTTGATTGAGAGTAGTGCCTTCCATTAAAAGATGAATTTATTCCCACATAGCTTTTGCAGTCTTTTGAGCATCAACACTGCGAAGAATCAGATTGGGTAAACCCAAAAGGATATATTGCATTGCAATTTCATCTTCTTCCATGTGAAGTAGTTGTTCAGCAGTGAGTTGATCAACTCTGAGAATGTTGATCATATCATCTCTTGGTGGAGTAGCATTTGGATCTCCGGGTATAGTGACAGTAAGCATCTGAAAAGGACCTTCCAGGATGACCTTCTTCAAAAACTTACCATGTGCTTTCTTGAGATCACAAAACCTAAAAAACCTTATTACCAATTGATCGTAGTTCTCGAGAGTGAGCATTGGAGGTCTTTCAAGGGATCCAGCTTCATGAATGGACTGTTGGCTGCTTAAAGCTTCACACATCTTTGCAAACCAAGTAGGTTCCTTCTCCGTTGTGACATTCATAGCATACTTAGCTGGAAACTGATATTGGAAGTAGTTACAATGTTGAACTTGTTGATGATGGTTTGGTTGAGGGATTTGTGGTGGAAGAGGTTGTGCTCCTTGAGGAAAGTAAACTAATGATTGTTGTTGAAATTGTTGTTGAGGATATTGTTGTTGTTGTCGTCGTTGTTGTTGTTGTTGTTGAAGATACTCATAAGGAAAGTAGTTGGAGTAAGGTGGTTGAGACATCCTGAAACTTATGTTGAAGATGGATCTTTGTAGTCGAATGAAACTTGTTGATGAAGTACACTTAGGCATAGAAACCAGCTTAGGCGTAAACAGTGAGTCTTACGCATGACTTCCTTCTTACGCGTAATACTCCCTCCGTCCCTAAATAAGTGTCCGGTTTGAATTTTCAAAGTAAAACTAGTTCAACTTTGACCGTAAATATTTTTTTTGTGTTATATAATATTTGATGAAAAACTATATCAATGAAAAACACACTTAAAACCCAATCAATTCATATATTTTGCATCAAGTATTATATAACACTCGCAAAAATATATATGGTCAAAGTTGATCCAGTTTGACTTTGAAAAGTCAAACTGGACACTTATTTAGGGACGGAGGGAGTAATAGCTTAGGCGTAACTCCTTAGTACATGTAAGCTTTAGGTTAAACGTAGGCTTATGCGTAAACTTAAGGTTTAGAAGTAAGAACCTTACATGTAAGTTAGACTTAGGTGTAGAGTGATTACTCGTAAACTTTAGAGCTTAGACGTAAAACTAGGGTTTTACCCAAAAATCCTTTACACTTATCCAAGTGTAAAAGATATCCATAAGTCGAAGTATTTTCAGGCTTATCCAAGCAAGAAAACACTGAGTAAACCAACAGCTTCGAAATTAATGAAGAAAATCCTTAGGCGTAGGAAACTGTTAGGCGTAGGAATGACTTAGGCGTAAACTAGGGTTTTCTTAGGCGTAACTTTCACATAATTCACCAAAACTGATTTTTATGCACTATAACGTTTTGTAAACTTGATTTTAATGATGAAACAGTTTCAAATTCACCAAAATAACACAAAAGTACGAAACTTGATGATCCAAAGTACTTTTCAACCTTACGCTTAAACTGGAACTCGTATCTAAAACCAAGCTTAAAAACAACTTTAAACACGTAAAGCTTGATACTTTTTGCAAAAAACTGAAACTTTAACACCAAATAAACCTTAACCCATAAGCATCTTGAGTTTAAAAGTGAAAAAATGAAAGTTTTAAGCGTATGAAAAGTGTAGAACGTTAAACCCACGCGTATAGAACCAAACTTCAAAAACAATATGTTTCACCCAACTAGATGTCTCTGATACCACTGTTAGGTCACCATAAGTTAACACAAGGATCAATATGTAAGAAATATAGATGAGATGACCGGATGAACACACACAAACACACACACGATAAGATGATAAACAAAGGTTATGCGTAGAGATGTATTAAGTGTGAACAACCAACCCTCAATTGAGGGTTTACAACATTATTTATAGGGGAAGGGAGCTAGGGCAACACTTCTAGTCCTTTCCTTTCTTATTGGGCTTTTGCATAGGCTCATGGGCTTTCTACATGAGCCTAGCCTTAAATACTAACATAAAAGCCTATTTAACCAACCTATTACATATTAATGACTAACACTTGAAATACATGTTAGGAGTGATTCCAACAAAGGGGCACTTTGCAAGGGAGTGTAGGGCTCCAAAGAGGAATGGTGACAATTTCAAGAAGGCAACTGAAGAGCAAAAGCCTTCTTTAGCATTGGTGGCTCAAGATGGACTTGGTGACTATGACTGGAGTGACCAGATTGAGTAAGGACCTAATGCTGCTTTTCTTGCAAGTGAAGCTTCCAATGTTCAAAACTTTGCTCTTATGGCATATGCTTCTTCATCTGGTTCTGATTCTGAGGTATCAAATAATTCAAAAAGTTATGTTTGTTCTTTTAAATCTTGTCAGGATAATTTAGAAGCTCTTAAAGCTATAAATGAGAGTCTTAGATTGGAAGTTGAACGTCTTGAAATGGATAACTTAGGTTATAGAGTTGGTCTTAAAAATGTGGAAGAAAAACTTGAGTTTAGTAAAAAGTGTGAGTTTAAATATGTGGACAAGATTAACATTCTAGGCGGTGAAGCAGGTACTCCACGGATAATTCTATCTTTGTCTACTTCCTTTTGATGATGCTTCAAGTAGTCATACAACAATCCGTAAGTTGCTTGATGAAGATTCTTAGCTTGACGGATGAATGTAACATACTTCTCCCAATCAGGACCAAGACAGATGAGGAACTTTGTATTGATTGCAATCCTTGGCATGATGATGCCGTGTTTCGCTAAGTCCATGATGATGTCTGAGAACCTATGATAGTATGACTCTAATGATTCCCCCAACTCAATCATGAAATTCTCATATGATAAGTAAAGTTTGGATTCCATATCTTCTTGATTGAGAGTAGTGCCTTCCATTAGAAGATGAATTTATTCACACATAGGTTTTGCAGTCTTTTAAGCATCAACACTGCGAAGAATCGGATTGGGTAAACCCAAAAGGATATATTGCATTGCAATTTCATCTTCTTCCAAGTGAAGTAGTTGTTCAGCAATGAGTTGATCAACTCTGAGAATGTTGATCATATCATCTCTTGGTGGAGTAGCATTTGGATCTCCGGGTATAGTGACAGTAGGCATCTAAAAAGGACCTTCAAGGATGACCTTCTTCAAAAACTTACCATGTGGTTTCTTGAGATCACAAAACCTAAAAAAACCTTATTACCCATTGATCGTAGTTCCCGAGAGTGAGCATTGGAGGTCTATCAAGGGATCTAGCTTCATGAATGGACTGTTGGCTGCTTAAAGCTTCACACATCTTTGCAAACCAAGTAGGTTCCTTCTGCGTTGTGACATTCATAGCATACTTAGCTGGAAACTGATATTAGAAGTAGTTACAATGTTGAACTTGTTGACGATGGTTTGGTTGAGGGATTTGTGGTGGAAGAGGTTGTGCTCCTTGAGGAAAGTAAACTGATGATGGTTGTTGAGGATATTGTTGTTGTTGTTGTTGTTGTTGAAGATACTCATGAGGAAAGTAGTTAGAGTAAGGTGGTTGAGACATCTTGAAACTTGTGTTGAAGATGGATCTTTGTAGTCGAATGAAACTTGTTGATGAAGTACACTTAGGCGTAGAAACCAGCTTAGGCGTAAACAGTGAGTCTTACGCATAACTTCCTTCTTACGTGTAACAATAGCTTAAGCGTAACTCCTTAGTACATGTAAGCTTTAGGTTAAACGTAAGCTTATGCGTAAACTTAAGGTTTAGAAGTAAGAACCTTACGTGTCAGTTAGACTTAGGCGTAGAGTGATTACTCGTAAACTTTAGAGCTTAGGCGTAAAACTAGGGTTTTACCCAAAAATCCTTTACACTTATCCAAGTGTAAAAGATATCCATAAGTCGAAGTGTTTTCAGGCTTATCCAAGCAAGAAAACACTGAGTAAACCAACAGCTTCAAAAATCAATGAAGAAAATCCTTAGGCGTAGGAAATTGTTAGGCGTAGGAATGACTTAGGCGTAGAGCTTAGGCGTAAACTAGGGTTTCTTAGGCGTAACTTTCACAGAATTCAGCAAAACTGATTTTTATGCACTATAACGTTTTGTAAACCTGATTTTAATGATGAAACAGTTTCAAAATCACCAAAATAACCCAAAAGTATGAAACTTGACGATCCAAAGTACTTTTGAACCTTACACGTAAACTGGAACACGTATCTAAAACCAAGCTTAAAAACTACTTTAAACACGTAAAGTTTGAAACTTTTTGCAAAAAACTAAAACTTTAACACCAAATAAACCTTAACCCATAAGCATCTTGAGTTCAAAAGTGAAAAAATGAAAGTTTTAAGCGTATGAAAAGTGTAGAACGTTAAACCCACGCGTATAGAACCAAACTTCAAAAACAATATGTTTCTCCAACTAGATGTCTCTGATACCACTGTTAGGTCACCATAAGTTAACATAAGGATCAATATGTAAGAAATATAGATGAGATGACCGGATGAACACACACAAACACACACGATAAGATGATAAACAAAGGTTATGCGTAGAGATGTATTAAGTGTGAACAACCAACCCTCAAGTGAGGGTTTACAACATTATTTATAGGGGAAGGGAGCTAGGGCAACACTTCTAGTCCCTTCCTTTTTTATTGGGCTTTTGCATAGGCTCATGGGCTTTCTACATGAGCCTAGCCTTAAATACTAACATAAAAGCTTATTTAAGCAACCTATTACATATTAATGACTAACACTTGAAATACAAGTTAGGAGTGATTCCAACAAAGGGGCACTTTGCAAGGGAGTGTAGGGCTCCAAAGAGGAATGGTGACAATTTCAAGAAGGCAACTGAAGAGCAAAAGCCTTCTTCAGCATTGGTGGCTCAAGATGGACTTGGTGACTATGACTGGAGTGACCAGATTGAGGAAGGACCTAATGCTACTTTTCTTGCAAGTGAAGCTTCCAATGTTCAAAACTTTGCTCTTATGGCATATGCTTCTTCATCTGGTTCTGATTCTGAGGAATCAAATAGTTCAAAAAGTTATGTTTGTTCTTTTAAATCTTGTCAGGATAATTTAGAAGCTCTTAAATCTATAAATGAGAGTCTTAGATTGGAAGTTGAACATCTTGAAATGGATAACTTAGGTTATAGAGTTGGTCTTAAAAATGTGGAAGAAAAACTTGAGTTTAGTAAAAAGTATGAGTTTGAATATGTGGACAAGATTAACATTCTAGGTGGTGAAGTTGATATTAGAGATAAAGAAATCAATGTACTTAAGTAGAAACTTGAAGAAGCTAAAAAAGTAAAACAAGAAGCCCTAGAAGAAAAGGATAAACATGTAGTTAAGGTTGCAAAAACACAATATGCTTCTGATTTAGTAAATAAGTCGATTGAAAGTCACTTAATGAAGAAAGGTTTTGGCTTAGGATACAATGATGTAGCACCTCCCATGAAAAGTGCTTTTGCACCACCTGGAACTGAGTTGTCTTTCAGTAGTGAGTTTAGTTTTAACAAACCTGTAGGTGAAAACAGTGAGTTTAAGTCACCTAAGGTAGTTAATGTGAAGTCATCTGATGCTCCAATCATTGAAGATTGGGTGTCAAAAAGTGAGGATGATAAGTCTGAGTCAACAAAATCTGAAAAGGTAGAAAACATTAAATCTGTTGATTCAAAACAAGCTAAGTTTGTGAAAGCTAGATTTGGAGCATCTATCTCTAAAAAGGTTGTTGAGTATAATGAAATTCCTAGAGAACAGATGAACCAATACAAACCTAGGGGAAATCAAAGGAACTTTAATGGCTTAATCACAAAAAAGTTAGGAAGTGAGTTTAAGTTTGTTAAACAGGCTTGTTATAAATGTGGTAGTTTTGAGCATTTGCAGAGAAATTGTAACAACTACCAACCACCTGTTTGGAACCAATGGAAGAGGATTAATCATCAAAAATTTTCAAAACAATCACATCCTCATCCTAACAGAAACATGGTTCCAAGAGCAGTGTTAATGAGAAATGAAACAACTAAATCTATAATCACTGCTACACCAAAAGGATTTCCAACTGCTAAATCAAAAGCTAATTTCACTGCTAAGCAAAAAGTTTTCACTACTAAGCAAAATATTACCACTGCCAAGGCAAAAGTAGTTTCCACTGCTGAGCCTAAGGTGATAACTGATACAGTAGTTGGAAGTCATTTTTATGTTGTAAAGTCCTCAGCTTGCTAGCAATGGAAAAAAAAAAACAAAGGTTTTAGATCATGTCAGTAGTGCATCAATGGACCTAAAGAAATTTAACTATTTTGATGCACAGGGCAGACACAAGTCAGTATTGGCTTGGGTCCACAAAAGGAACTAATTTCTCTATTTTCATGTGCAGGGCAATCTACAGGAAGATCTAAAGGAAAAAGGTATATTTGATAGTGGTTGCTCTGGGCATATGACATGGGATAAGAGCAACCTTGAGGATTTTGAAGCATTTGATGAAGGATATGTGGCATTTGGCAATGATCTAAAGGGTGGAAATATTGTTGGAAGAGGAACAATTAAGACAGGAAAGTTGGACTTTGAGAAGGTATATTTGATAAAGGGACTAAAATATAATTTGTTCAGTGTTTCTCAAATATGTGATAAAAAGAAGGGAAAATGAGGCAAATGCCCCCGGCGCCCTAAGGCTAATCACTTTCCGGACCACTTTCTTTTTTATTATTTGAAAATGGACCGAGGGCAACCGCTGTCATTGGGCAACTCATCTACATTGTGAAAAGTGTCCCGTATGTGTAAGGCATTGTTTTTTGGGCAACCAAAAGTCGCTGGGCAACCGTATTTTTTAAAAAGGGTTTTTTTTTTTTTTTTTTTTTTTTTTTTTTTTTTTTTTTTTTTTTTACATATACTAGAAAAATTGACATTTGCTTAAAATACTTAAAAGTCATCCCTCCCAAATCAATCAGATTACTCTACCCCAATCCCAAATCGCTCGCACGCTCATCTCTCCCAAATCTCTATCATTGAACCCTAGCAAACAACTCTAATTTGTCTGATTTCCAACAAGTTTATAAATCAGTCACTAAAACTAACATCATTATCAGGTGATGATACAATGGATTCTGATACACTAGCGAATCTTTTAACCCCGAATCGATTACATTTATCGAAAAGACAACTAATTTCATGCAAATTCCTATCTGGGTATGATTTAAGTGATGAAAAACTATCAGAAGCTAAGCTTTTGACTAAAAAATTGTCAGGTTTTTATTCTGATTTCCACCGGAGACGACGATCTCCAACAAGTATATAAATTAGATTCTTATACTGATCTCGACGACGATGATTTCCACCAGAGACGGAGATCTTCTACTGGCAACGGCGATCATAAATCAGGTTGAATTTGATTCCATTGTCTTTAACCTAATTTTAGGGTTTATTTAATTTTGAAGTGAAAATTTAACTTAATTGTAGGGTCTGAGAAAAAGTTCATAAATCAAAAGTTCTATATATTAATGATTAAACATGATATGTCAAACTTGTAAAAGGTTTATCTAGATGCTCTAATGTATTTTATGGCCACAAACTGATATATGCTTTTAAAGGGTTGTTCAAAGAAGCATAAAATGTACCGATGAAAAATTTAGTTTTTAAACTCTCATTTGGTTATGGTCAAGTTCACAGTTGAACTCAAAGACGATTAACTAGCTATTATTGCTTGATGGATGAACTTGCCAATGGTACATTTCATTATTGGAAGAATGCCTGTTTACCATTGTGTAAGCAAAAGGACGACTATGGAGATGATGTATAAAGATATTGTTCAGGCTTTAAAAGCCCAGGGTCGCGTGGAAGACCCTAGAGATTATCTTACTTTCTTTTGCCTTGGGAATCGGGAGGTGAAGAGGGATGGAGAGTATGAACCTTCTGAAACGCCTGAACCGGATTCAGATTATATGAAAGCTAAAGAGGCTCGACATTGCATGATCTATGTGCATGCCAAAATGATGATTGGTAAGTAGCAGGTCCACATTCCTTACTTTTAGGTGGTAATTTTAACTCCAGTTATGAACCCGGGTTGAATAGATGGTGGGTAAAATAGTTTAAATTTGCTATAAATGGAAGAAGGTCAAATGGGTCGACTATGTAAAAAATCTTCAAAATTAAAGTCAAATGCTCACACCCTTGTAAATCATTTCTATTCAACGTAGATATTAATATTTTTATAATTGAATTTTTATGAAGATATAATACAAGAAGAGTCTTTGCGAGCCAACTTAATTTCACTAGGCCCCTATGACCATACTCAGAATTTACCTGTTTTGATCATCTTAGCTTTTAGTCTCACTTTGTGACTGTTATTTATTTTATTTTATTTTTTTAATTCGTGGTTATGTTTCACCTTCCATTTTTATAGTTGATGACGAGTACATATGTAAAACCCTAAAAAAAAAAAAAAAAAAAAAAAAAAATCTCAAATGTGTTAAAAGACCATTATACCCCTCAAGTTAATATTTGTGAAATTCTTAAAACACGTCAAGCTCGTTAACTACGTTTAACACTTAACTTATAAATGATTTATGCAAGATATTAATGACCAACTTACACTTATGTCTACAAAATAAATACAATGCATTATAAGTTATATGGACTAATTTCATGTACAAGTTAACAAAAACATTTAAATATAACTAAAACATATGTAATCATGGTAAATTAAATATCATTGATTTGGTCTAATCTTTTCCCCCATTCACGGCAGAATAGAGCGCTCCCCATGATTCCCCATTTACTCCCCAATAACTTCCCATGATTTTCTCAATTACTCTCCTTTATCACCTCATCTTGTAACTTACATCTACCATTTCAAAATAAACATACAAAGAAAACCTAACTCTCTCATTCAAAAGTGACGGCACATAAAACCTTTTTTCTCTCAAATCCATGTGACACTAGGCTGCTGTGGACGTGAGTTTGGGTCATCAATTTCTGATTCGAAAGGCTACTGATCGTGGGTTGGTCATGAGTATTGCTAGGTCGAAGGGTGGAGGCTGTTTAGCTTTTGGTCGTGGGTCACAAGGTTCAAAGGTGGCTGTTGGTTTTGGTCGAAAGTGAAGGGTGGTTTAGTTTTGGCTCTGTTTTGGTATTCTCCTCCTTCTCTCGCACGCTACAAGGGTATAGTGTCATCTTTCTCTTTCGATTCATCCTTCTTTCGTTTCTTTGATTTCTGTCGTGAAAACTCCATTAAGCATGCATGCCACGAAATAACCACACATGAAATGATAACTTGATGCATGAAATGATAACTTGTTACATGTGATAATAAATGAAAGGCCATGACCCTACTATAATCTGTTATAAATTCTTTGGACTTCACTTTGCATGGCATGCGCATGCTTTACACGAATAAAACATTTACATAAAATGAGATCTATTTTGTCACATGAAATGTTAAGAAAATGACTCGTTAATAGTCGCATGAAATCATGGATGGATTACATAAAATAATGAATGAAAAGGTTTGGTATTTGACCATATGTCTACAACCTGTGTGGACCTCCTTTTGGAATACATGCACACGTTAGAACTTTCACAAATGATAAGATTCATCATCTAGTGATTATATTCATCACATAAAATGGTACTCCCTCCGTCTCATATTTATTGTCCATATTTCCTTTTATGGATGTCTCAAATTAATTGTCTACTTACCCATTTTAGTAAGAAAAATAGAATATAATGAGGGAATATTCCATTTGAGTGGTTGAGAGTCATAATGGTCCCACTTTTATTAATATTTGTGTTTCTTGTCTCCTGACAATAAATTTGAGACGGAGGGAGTACATGAAATAATAAACATGACACCTGAAATATTGAATGAGAAAAGCCCATGTATTCGGTCATATTAATAACCATGGCTGTGAATATGTTCGACCTACTCTTTATACGACTATATGCATGTCGCCTTTATACGATATTGAGCTAAAATAGAAAGTTACCTAAAATAGAAATCTACTTAAAATGGAAAGATTACTAAAAGTGGAAACCTGCTAAAAATGGAAAGCCGTCTAAAACGAGTAATCTGATTCTTATTGAGCGTTATCTAATTCATATAGGTTCCGGACGGTGCGATTGATCTCATTTATTGATTTTACTTTTGTTGTTGCTTGCTTCGAATAAGGTACAGATATTCTATCCCTTTTCAGTAGGGGTTTCTCATGATTCGTTTACATCTTTCGATATTGTATTTGAACTGTTATCCTTTGCTCTGAGCCTTTTTATTAAGGTTTCCATATAACTTTGCTATGCTCCCTTTGATTGAAGCTCCTATGTGAACTGTTTAATATGAACCACTGATATGAACCTTCTGATTATGAACCTTTGATATGCACCTTTGATTATGAACCTTTGCTATGAACTTTGATATGAACCTTTGACTTTTGAACCTATGATAAAACCTTGCCTTGACCTGTCAGTTTGAGACCCGAGCTATCACTAGGCATGGGGGTTCCATGTTCGAGTCATTGATGCACCAATGGCATGAATCTAGTGTGTACGAGTGATGTTACACACCGTCCCTTTCTGTTATCTGATTATTAGCTCGATATATTGTATGGCCACTATCTGTCTGCAGGGGCGTATGGATGCATCCTAGATTTGTTCTGTTATCTGATATATTATGATTTGTCTGGTGAATGATGTCGTGTGCAATACGCGTCTTCACAATCTGGGATCTGATCACTCCATGTCTGTTATATCTGCTATGGTTACTATTGGTTACTACAGGCTACTATGGATATATGATTTGATTCGATTTGTTTTGTTGGCTTGTGGTGGATAACTGGCCCTTTTTCCTCTGTTTCATTTACCCTACTCTGTTCCTTTGATATACCAGATTTATTGACTGACTTCCCTTACTTTGTTCTCAGTTCAGTTTTATTATTATTGTATCGTTATATCTGTTCACTGGGCTTTTTAAGCTCAGCCGCATTTCTTTTCCTGCGGCAGGTACATAAGCTAGGAGCTGGGGATTGTTTGGGTTTAAGAGATGAGCTGATATAGAGACCATGCCTAGTCATCTTAGATTTCATTTGATTTTGTTATTATATTTTCATTCGGAGTTTTCCTTTGGTATCTATGTATTGATAAGTCTTGTTGACTTGAATTCTTGTGAGATTTATTATAAGGCTTCCGCTGTTTGATTTATGTTCATTATGTATGTTCTGATATGACACCATACTGTGATACTTCTACCCTTATCGGGTTGGGGTGTTACAATTATGGTATCAGAGCCCAGGTTGACGACTTGTAGTCAGGACCTGTGATATATGGACTCTAGGATTTGACCGGTAGAGCTTAAGTTTGACCTGTGAGGACTTGGGTAGACATTAGGCTTTCGTTTGTTTCGATCTTTTCCGATTCTTTTGATATTCGTCCAGGTTTGACTTCGATGTTCTTTTGTCTTCGCTGATTCAACCTTCTTCTTTTCGCATTTTGTTATTCTATCTTCGCGCATTCCTTTATCGATCGTTTAGATGGAGACTATTCGTGGAGTCAAAGGTGATGGTACCGATCCTGAGTTGCTGCAACAGTTTCTGAGCTGGAGAGGATCGTGAAGCAGAAGCCGCACCCGACTGCAATGCTGCTGGGGACATCAAGTTGCTGCTGGAGGAAGCTGGATGAATCAACCGGAGGCGCAAAGACGGAGACGAGATTCAACTGGTGGACACTTGGAAGACGTATGAGCAGAAGAAGTATGATCGGCGTACTTTAGTCATGCGGTGAAACTACTACCAAGATTCGGGCATATTGTGGTCAACAGTCCAACCGTTGAGATGCTGAGGAGATTCATCTGTTTCATATGATTGGGCGCGTTTAGATGATGCAGTCCTATGGCTTGATTCTTCGGTGTTACTACGACCTCGCGTTGTGTTTTAAATCCCTTGAATAAATATATGTTCTCTTTTAAATGACCTCTGTTCTGTATAAATTCTGGGTTGGATGATTGTTTTAGCAGTGAAGGACCTGATGCTATTTTCCGACGTATCTCAGTTCGATGGTACTTGCTATGTTCCGTTACGTTCCCTATATGTTCTGCTTCTCTGATTCTGATTCTTTAGTGATGATTGTTTCGGACTAACCATAAGATGTAGAATGGACCGTTAGGTGGTTGATAGAATTGATTTTCACGACTTGAGATAAAGTATGGTCATCATGAAGGTATACTCATATGATGCTGGTATTATGACGCTTGGCCAACGTGATAATACTTACATCATATGACGTACCCTCATTATGATCATAGGATATTTCGAGGAGAGCCTTAGAAGCTTAGAATTTCTGGCACCTGATTAAGATTGACTAAGTTTTCCAAGACCTTGGGATCATTATGCTTATACGTTTAATCTACCTTCATCATCATGCGAATTGATATGTTTGAATTTTCGGCACGTGTTCATCTCTGAAAGTTCTACCGTTTGATCTCGGTTACCCTCATTTTGTTGTAATCTGGTATAACTCCGTTGTTTTCATTCGTGTTAACTTCAATTTTCGAGGACGAAAATTTTTCTTTTAGAGGGGAAGAGTTGTAAAACCCTAAAAAAAAAAAAAAAAAAAATCTCAAATGTGTTAAAAGACCATTATACCCCTCAAGTTAATATCTGTGAAATTCTTAAAACACGTCAAGCTCGTTAACTACGTTTAACACTTAACTTATAAATGATTTATGCAAGATATTAATGACCAACTTACACTTATGTCTACAAAATAAATACAACACATTATATGTTATATGGACTAATTTCATGTACAAGTTAACAAAAACATTTAAATATAACTAAAACATATGTAATAATGGTAAATTAAATATCATTGATTTGGTCTAATCTTTTCCCCCATTCACGGCAGAATAGAGCGCTCCCCATGATTCCCCATTTACTCCCCAATAACTTCCCATGATTTTCTCAATTACTCTCCTTTATCACCTCATCTTGTAACTTACATCTACCATTTCAAAATAAACATACAAAGAAAACCTAACTCTCTCATTCAAAAGTGACGGCACATAAAACCTTTTTGCTCTCAAATCCATGCGACACTAGGCTGCTGTGGACGTGAGTTTGGGTCATCAATTTCTGATTTGAAAGGCTACTAATCGTGGGTTGGTCATGAGTATTGCTAGGTCGAAGGGTGGAGGCTGTTTAGCTTTTGGTCTTGGGTCACAAGGTTCAAAGGTGACTCTGTTTTGGTATTCTCCTCCTTCTCTCGCACGCTACAAGGGTATAGTGTCATCTTTCTCTTTCGATTCGTCCTTCTTTCGTTTCTTTGATTTCTGTCGTGAAAACTCCATTAAGCATGCATGCCACAAAATAACCACACATGAAATGATAACTTGATGCATGAAATGATAACTTGTTACATGTGATAATAAATGAAAGGCCATGACCCTACTATAATCTGTTATAAATTCTTTGGACTTCACTTTGCATGGCATGCGCATGCTTTACACGAATAAAACATTTACATAAAATGAGATCTATTTTGTCAGATGAAATGTTAAGAAAATGACTCGTTAATAGTCGCATGAAATCATGGATGGATTACATAAAATAATGAATGAAAAGGTTTGGTATTTTACCATATGTCTACAACCTGTGTGGACCTCCTTTTGGAATACATGCACACGTTAGAACTTTCACAAATGATAAGATTCATCATCTAGTGATTATATTCATCACATAAAATGGTACATGAAATAATAAACATGACACCTGAAATATTGAATGAGAAAAGCCCATGTATTCGGTCATATTAATAACCATGGCTGTGAATATGTTCGACCTACTCTTTATACGACTATATGCATGTCGCCTTTATACGATATTGAGCTAAAATAGAAAGTTACCTAAAATAGAAATCTACTTAAAATGGAAAGATTACTAAAAGTGGAAACCTGCTAAAAATGGAAAGCCGTCTAAAACGAGTAATCTGATTCTTATTGAGCGTTATCTAATTCATATAGGTTCCGGACGGTGCGATTGATCTCATTTATTGATTTTACTTTTGTTGTTGCTTGCTTCGAATAAGGTACAGATATTCTATCCCTTTTCAATAGGGGTTTCTCATGATTCGTTTACATCTTTCGATATTGTATTTGAACTGTTATCCTTTGCTCTGAGCCTTTTTATTAAGGTTTCCCTATAACTTTGCTATGATCCCTTTGATTGAAGCTCCTATGTGAACTGTTTAATATGAACCACTGATATGAACCTTCTGATTATGAACCTTTGATATGCACCTTTGATTATGAACCTTTGCTATGAACTTTGATATGAACCTTTGACTTTTGAACCTATGATAAAACCTTGCCTTGACCTGTCAGTTTGAGACCCGAGCTATCACTAGGCATGGGGGTTCCATGTTCGTGTCATTGATGCACCAATGGCATGAATCTAGTGTGTACGAGTGATGTTACACACCGTCCCTTTCTGTTATCTGATTATTAGCTCGATATATTGTATGGCCACTATCTGTCTGCAGGGGCGTATGGATGCATCCTAGATTTGTTCTGTTATCTGATATATTATGATTTGTCTGGTGAATGATGTCGTGTGCAATACGTGTCTTCACAATCTGGGATCTGATCACTCCATGTCTGTTATATCTGCTATGGTTACTATTGGTTACTACAGGCTATTATGGATATATGATTTGATTTGATTTGTTTTGTTGGCTTGTGGTGGATAACTAGCCCCTTTTCCTATGTTTCATTTACCCTACTCTGTTCCGTTGATATACCAGATTTATTGACTGACTTCCCTTACTTTGTTCTCAGTTCAGTTTTATTATTATTGTATCGTTATATCTGTTCACTGGGCTTTTTAAGCTCAGCCGCATTTCTTTTCCTGCGGCAGGTACATAAGCTAGTAGCTGGGGATTGTTTGGGTTTAAGAGGTGAGCTGATATAGAGACCATGCCTAGTCATCTTAGACTTCATTTGATTTTGTTATTATATTTTCATTCGGAGTTTTCCTTTAGTATCTATGTATTGATAAGTCTTGTTGACTTGAATTCTTTTGAGATTTATTATAAGGCTTCCGCTGTTTGATTTATGTTCATTATGTATGTTCTGATATGACACCATACTGTGATACTTCTACCCTTATCGGGTTGGGGTGTTACAACATAATAGTCGGATTTGCCAATATCAACCAATGATCAATGGACGGTGCTCGAGACTCCAAAATAGCCATGGGAGCATACCAACCATACCATCTAGCTACCAGTGAACCAGAACGTGGTCAAGTCCATGGTTTCCGTATGGCTCTATGGTACAAACAGCTTGGCATGCTTGATGACACCTTTCAACACCCTAAATCCACATAATGCTTTATGAATTAAGAAGTGTGTATTTGAATACTCGTGCAGGCACCGATAAGTGTCGATGTATCATCTGATAAGTTCATGTTGCTTACGAAAAAATATGCTATACCAATGCCTAATCCTTTTGACAATGAAGGAAACTACGTTATAAGGTAATTATATGCTAGATTCACACTTTTTTACATCGTTCAGAACAAAATAGATTTTGCTGATCTGTTAAAATATAATTCAGTTTGCAAGTTGGATGGGGCAGAAAGCTGAAGAATTAGGAGTTGAACCGTACCCTAGCTTTGCTGGTAAAGAGGTAATACGCTTTACATGAATATCTATATGCTTGTGTGTATGTGATAACAAGCTACATAAATTTACAGATATTATTTGATGAAAGTGAAAATGTTATTGGCATTGCAACTAATGACATGGGAATTGGCAAAGATGGTTCTAAGAAAGATAATTATACACCAGGTGTAGAACTAAAAGGTAGGATTACACTTTTATGAAATTTTAGAATGTGGTAAATTTCACACAGATTTTTGTTTTCTGTGACTTTTAAACTGTCTCATATTGACGAAATTACCAG
This sequence comes from Chrysanthemum seticuspe, assembly GCA_019973895.1. NCBI lineage: Eukaryota > Viridiplantae > Streptophyta > Magnoliopsida > Asterales > Asteraceae > Chrysanthemum > Chrysanthemum seticuspe. The sequence continues at coordinate 332,198,308 of BPTQ01000008.1, read as the reverse complement.
GGCGTATAAATCTCTTTGGTGAAGGATGTCGAGGTTCACTCTCAGAGGTTTGTAGAAAAATCCTGTTACGCGTCTTAATTGACTTGTTTCTTCCGTAGTATAACAATGTTAATATGTTCTGTATGCAGAAAATAATAAAAAAGTATGATCTCGGAAAGAAAGGGCAGGGACAGCACCAAACGTATGCCTTATGAATTAAAGAGGCAAGTGAAATGTTACTCAAACGATATGCGTGTTTATAATTGTTTTTATGCGTATATGATATAACCAATTTTTGAAAATGTTTATTATGTAGGTTTGGGCAATTGATGCCATCAAGCATAAACCCGGTGCTGTGGTTCACACCTTAGGTTGGCCCTTGGATCACAAAACTTACGGGGGGTCATTCCTATACCATATGCAAGATAGACATGTTTCTATTGGATTGGTGTGTGTGTTGAATTACCACAACCCTTACTTCAGTCCTTATGAAGAATTTCAGGTAAAAGTTTGATTTGTTTATATTTGAGGTATATTTCATTATTTTCGAGTATTTTGTGACACTTTTGTCATGCAGAAACTCAAGAATCATCCTTCTATCAGGACGGTTCTTTAGTTGAATGATAGTTCATGAAAAAAAATATGAACTTTGAATCTAGTGGGTGTTAGAATTTCAACTGATGGTGTCCCAAATGGGTGTAGACTCAGCCCGACACTTGGGACCGCAGCCGCCGAGTAGAAAAGAAAAGGGGATAAGTGTTGGAGTAGACTGCTTGTGATTTATGCAGGAGACTGGCCTAATTTAGTCACTTTTATAAGATATACACAACTAGATTTGTGATTATACTATAGAATAGACTTGTGAGTAAGAAAATGAATATTTTTCTCATATGAAAATATGGACCGAAAGACTTGTTTAGAAGTGATGTGGTGCCCCTGTTAGAGTTGCATTTTGGTTAGAAAAATATTGAAGTACCAGCTAATTTTTTGGTTGTTGATACATTATACGATGCTTATAGATCCCCCCAATAGATTTTCTTTTTAGGGATATGTGACTGTCCTTGAAGATAGGTGATCCAGGACATGTACAAAATCACGTGACTTGGTTGTGTTCTTGTGTTGTTTACTTCTTTATCTTCTTATGTTCTCCTTAGATTAATTAATTCTTGATCTTAAATGGTTTTTGCAGTTATGGGTTGCACTCGTGCTTGCAGCCAACATTAGTGCATGGTAAGGCACAACGGTTCTTGTTACAAACTTAAGAAACTACCCATTAAGTCGTGGTATAGTTTCTGGCCTTAAAAGGCTACATTGCCCTTAGTGCTGCTGTTTTCACAGAAGTATACAAACTCTATTCACTTTTCATTAAGTTAAACCACATGCTCTATAACTTGTTCAGGCCCTGTTGTAGCTTTTACTAAATCATAAGTACGCATGATTTTTTTAGACAATAAAATATGTTTGAATGAGGAGAATTGTTAATTACTATGACGTGAGTAATTAGTTTATCAATAAAGAATAGAAATTGAAGTGTTTATGGGTCAGCCAGACCTGACCCGTTTCAATCCTTACTTATGACCCGTACCCAGCCTGCCGATCTTGACACCTCTACTCATAAATGTTAAGCTGATATTGAGCCGTGAATAATGGATTATTACTTAATACTTCCAGGTTGGTTGGTGGGTGGGTTACTCAAAAGATTCAGATGATCCGTTTGGCAGACTCATACGCATAACACCAGGTGTAGGCAGATTTATTGGCAAAAGTTATAACCCAAGGTATAGCTATAAAGATGAAAATCAGAAAATGACAACGCCATATTTTTCTGCTTATGATTTACATAATAATCACAACCATATTTTTCATTACAACCAGTTGGTGTCTGCATCTCCTGGAACTCCGCTATTTGAAATTTTTGTTGTCAAAGAGAATGATGAAATGTACACGATGCAGGTAACTTGCAGTTCATTTATTTATTATGATTGAAAAGAAGAATCTTGGACTAATGATCTTACATAATACTGTTTTGGCTCAAGCGGTCCTGGTTTAACACTTTAACCTGTACTATACCGGTTTTGACCTGATTTATCATGTCCCTTATAATGTCTGGTGATTTAAAACTAATCTCAGTCTATCTTGATAGGTAGTGTTTATACATCGAGCTATATCAAGCTACTTGAAAGCCACATCTCCATCCAATTCTTCTTCTACAAAAGGGACATCAGTAACTAATATTGATAAACCATCTGTAATTGATGTAAAAGGAAACGAGGATAAACCAGGTAAAAATGATGAGAAAAGTATAAATTTTGAGGGAGCTACTAAGGATGGGATTAGAAGCGTGCTAAACTTTCTCAAAGACAAAATAACATAACTAAAATAAAAGATCTCAAGGTTATGAAAGTTGATGTTGAAGAAGTATTGGAGGACAATGATACTGTGAAGGAACTAGAAGATGATGATAAAACAACATCCGATGAAGAATCTGAAGATGAGAATACCCATTATGATGACCCGACATCAGATCAGATAGTTGTGGGTGCAAATGGTGATGATACAGAAGATGGGAAAATCTAGAAATGAAGCTTTTTGTTGGCGGGGTCTTGCATAGCAGAGAGAAGATACACCGTCTAAGGATGAATATGTGCATGTTCCTTACCATGTTGAAGAAATGGAAAAACACTCATTTGTCCTACATGTTCCCGTTAAAAGTCATGACAGTGATAGTGAGGAAAGTATTGCATCTAAGGTTAAAATAGTTGCTATTGCCAGTCAAGGGGTTTCTGAAATGATGCCTCCTGATGTGGCCAAAGCATTATGGAGTTCTGATAAAGTTTCTCGAAAGGTAAGGCTAAAAAGAGATCTATTTTCTCCATGGTATTTATGTTCATCTGTAGTTTTTTTATGTTTCAGCACTTGTATATATATGGTTTGGTAACAGAAGTCCTCTGTTAATCTTTGGGTCTCAAAGGGATGTTCGTGAGATTGTCAAGTTTGCTGTTAGTCAAGTAAAGAAGAGAGAGAAGTTGTCGGAGTATACAAATTTTAGTCAGATCACCAAATCTAGAGGGGATTTAGATCCATTTGACGGTTAGTTCCTTTTTGTCTGTATCTCTCCCCGCACCAATAAATTAACTATTCATAACAATAATAAAATACTTCTTCTGGAGGTGCCCGTTTTGACCTAATCACTAATGAATGGGAATGGATTATGGTTTTCTCAAATGGCCAAGTGGGTTGAATTAAAATATTAGTTCAAAAGGAAATGTGTAAAGAGCACAATATGCTTGATAGGAATTTGTTATATTGGGCTGAATGTTTCGAAACTCACCCAAATTGTATATTGAATCTGTAGAACCTCCTATATAAGTTTGTTCATGAACATACCTTTTCATGAATATAGTATGTGTGATCATATTTAACACACTATCGTTAATTGTCTGCCGCTAGGAACCGCTGCCGCTAGGCGCGGGTACTCGCCTAGTAGTTTGAAATATATGTCAATGTTCCTTAGCATCAAAGGTTGGCCTCAAAAGGAAATTTGGTTTGAACTGCAATAAACTTATTGTTTTTCTGAGGTAGCGCAAAAACTGAGGTGGGTGGATCAGCAGTGTCCTTGGTCAGTGAGGAGCTTGATGGAGATATTGAAGGCCCTAAACATAAATGTAGCGTCATTTGTCAATGTAATATAGCGATATAACCAAAAAACATCGTTCAAATGATAAGAGATAAAGTTAGCGATATAAAGTTTATTATGTCATAATAAACTTTAATAAACACATAAGTTTTGAAACAAGCTGGAAAAATAAGCTTACAAAACATAAGTTTCCGATGACTAGTCGGATGAAAGGACAAGGATCCATTCTTATGTGTTTATTAAAGTTTATTGTGACACCTGTCATGGTGGCCATTCTTATGAAAACAGTTTGACCGATTAAATGCCCTGACGAGTCAAGTTAAAACAGAATCAGAATAGGTAAAACTCATACACATATATAACAAGCGTATATGGCTATAACTTATAATGCTTATGCCATAGAAATGGCGGCGGTTATGGTGTATCCAATGGTAGCTCCTATTAGAATCCCATACTGAGCTATTCCACAAATTTTGTATTGAAGCCCACCTGTAAAACATTTAGAAGCCAAGCACATCGTATTATATGCCTTGTACATTTCGTCTTCATATATTCAGTGAAAGATTGAAGGATCTGATAGCTAGTAAGTTTGTAACTCACTTATATTATAAGAACATCTTTAAAACTCTTCTATTTTAGTGTCACGGTTTCTGGCATCTATCTAAGGACACCAACACATACAGTGCTTAAAATAAGTTCTATGTTATCTAAAGACATGCCAGTTTTGAACAACTTTATAACCTTAACCCTTGGCCCATGTGTTCAAAAACAAAAACCTCAAATAAAAAAAAGAATAACAAATTATGGAATATGCAAGCACTTACTAGAATCTTTATCTGTCTAATTATTTATAACCAATATTCTTTCATGTAAAAAACATGTGTTATACATTACCAATTATCTATCCTAAGAGGCATATATCTACAAGCACTTGTCCTATATTCACTTTTACCATATATCCAAAGCCACATGAAAAACAAGCGTATCAAGAAAAACTAATCAACTTTGAAACTCTTATAGATTGCTGAGTATGTAGCCTTTCATTTGAGTACGTACCCAAATATCAGGTGATCGACATGCTTGATTGAACCATTTCAAGTTTTATGTTATTAGTATTAGTTGCTATTTAAAGTCTATAATTTTAAAGAATAACGATTAGGAGAAATAAAATTCTGAAACGCTAACTATAACCACATAAACAAAGTTAGGAGCTAAATAAAGGATTCATGATTACCAAGATTAGCTTTTACGGCTTGCATGTAGTTGTAGTTTCTGGTACCAGTAACAGGGTCAGGAGACCTATAGCAGTCCGAGAGCAAGAGACAAAAGAGAAGCAGTTCCATCAATCCAACCCAATTGACCATAGCACCATGCTAGTGACAACACTCCTGATTCTATAACTGCTGTTATGATATGTGCACTTGCACTCGTTAACGTCCCTTCAAAAGCACCAAAAAATGTTATAACAGCTAGTTAAAAGAAAAAAATTTGAACTTACTTAATCAATAGACACACATAACTCAGAAGTCCTAAACTAAGCCATAAAAAGGGTGCTTATGAAACATAAGCTGAGAACCGTTAAGCTCATAAGCTGATAAATAATCTTAAACAAACACCCCCACTGCCCCACATCCTTCTCAACTACAGTAATTAATATCTATTACGTAAACATGACCGCAGTCAAAATCAAAGCAGTAAACGCAGCAAAAATAACCCAATGATCAGTGGAAATCAACTCTGACATCCTTCTCAATGCCCGAACCAATGTAACCGGTTTCGCAATCTGCCCAATCTCAACTTGTTCACTAAACCTCCACCATTTTCCACCAAGAAACACATCCGTAACTAACTTAACTAACTTCAACAACCTCTCACTCACTCCATCCACATTCACATCCACATCCTCACCCTCAACGTACGCCTCATTCGCCTGCGTAACAAACATAAATATTTGGTCATCTCTCCGGTCAACGCTCCGGTCAACATTCTGGTGAAGTTTCTGGCGAGTGAATTTAAGGTCAAATTTGGCGAAGTGTATAATCTTCATAATCTTCAATTTGTGCATATACCTTCTTTATTGTAAGGTGTGACTGTTTCAGGATAAGTAAGATTAAGAGAAATACTCCATGGTAGTCCTAATTCATCAATGTTAATCGTTGGATCTAGAGTGATGACTGGCGTCTGGTTGTTGGGTGGTTGTGGTGGTGTGAGTTGTGATGCTTTATGTAGAGGAGTAGAGGTGTGAGGTATGTGGTGGTGTGAGTCTGTGTTTTGTGTGGGTATGTGATTTTTTTTAATTTAAAATGTAAAATGACCAAAATATCCTTGTGTATAAATACAAGTTGCCCAAAAATATAAAGTTGCCCAAAAAACAATACCTTACAATACATGACATATACTTTCAACATATGTACTTGTGTCATAAGTTGTCGGCCACGTGGCAGCCTCCAGTTGGATCCAAGAAAATCGATGGGCAACCGGTCTAGTTTCAAATAAAAAAAAAAGCATGGTTCAGAAAGTGATTAGCCTCAGGGTGCCAGGGGCATTTGCCTCATTTTCCCTAAAAAGAATTGGGTTCTTTTTGGGGAATCTGAATGTGTGGTTTTATCACCTGACTTTAAGATGCCTGATGATAAGTATGTGCAACTTAGGGTTCCTAGGAAAGAAAACATATATTGTTTTAATATGAAAGATGTCACTCCTAATAGAACCTTAACTTGTTTGTTTGCAAAATCATCTGTTGATGAGTCAAAACTGTGGCATAGAACGCTAGGTCACTTGAATTTCAAAACAATCAATAAATTGGTGAAGGGAAACCTTGTTAGAGGTCTACCTGCAAAAGTTTTTGAAAGTAAAGAACTTTGTGTGGCTTGTCAAAAAGGTAAACAACATAGAGCCTCTTGTAAGACCAAGACTGTGAACACCATTTCTCAACCACTGTTTATGTTACATATGGATTTTTTTGGTCCTACATTTGTGAAAAGTTTGAATCATAAGCAGTATTGCCTAGTTATTACAGATGATTATAGCAAATTTTCTTGGTTTAGCATCTAAGAGTGAAACTAGTGAGATTCTCAAGGGTTGCATAACTAAGATAGAAAATCTAGTAAACCAAAAGGTTAAAGTAATCAGATGTGATAATTGAACTGAGTTTAAGAATGATGTTATGAATCAATTTTGAGTGGTAAATGTTATAGAAAGATAGTTTAGTGTTGCTAGGACACCTCAGCAAAATGGTGTAGCTGAGAGGAAAAATAGAACACTAATTGAGGCTGCAAGAACAATGTTGTCTGAATTCAAATTACCTACTACCTTTTAGGCTGAAGCAGCAGGCATAGCATGCTATGTGTAGAATAGGAGTAAGGTAGTTAAGCCTATGATAGATTTCCTAAAACCTTTTGGGTGTCCTGTTACTATCTTGAATACCATAGACCACCTAGGCAAGTTTGAGGAAAAGGCAGATGATGGATACTTTATTGGCTATTCTTTCAATAGTAAAGCTTTTAGAGTATACAATAGGAGGAGTAGAAGGGTTGAAGAAAACCTACATGTTAGGTTTAGTGAAGAAACTCCTAGTGTTGAGAGTAAAGGACCAGAATGGCTTTTTAATATTGAAATGCTAACAAAATCTATGAATTATAAGCCAGTCAATGCAGGTACATCCACTAATGTTGATGCAGGTACACAAAAGAATTCTGATGTAGGAACAAATTCTAAGGAAGCTGAATCTTCAAAAGAATTCTATTTGATTGAGAAGTGGAAACCTGGTTCTATCTCTCCCATCATTGAAAAGAAGGGTCCCTCAGATGATGATGTTGTGAAAATTGTAGATCCAGGGATCATGGGAGATCATCATCATGATAAGGAAGAGTTATCTCATGATAACTCAGTGTCAGTAGAAGAAATTGTGAAAAAGAAGGGAGTTACTGATAACACTGCTAAACCAAGTGTTACCACTGCTAGTTCATCTGATACTACTGCTGGCATAAATTATACCACTGCTGAGTCCTTACCAACAAAACCAACTAGCAGTACTATCTTTGAAAACACTGCTAACCCTTTAATAGTATTGCTGATCTGGAAATTGATCCAGATGTGCCAGATTTGGAAGAAATGGATTCTCCTGCAGATGATGATGCTTTTGATGACTATCTCAATGATGCTGATGTTGCTAATTTAGAGACTGTCATTCTAGAAAGTCCAGTTCCTACAACCAGAATCCCTAAAGATCATCCCAAAGAGTTAATTCTTGGTAACTTAAATACCCCAGTGCAAACAAGAAGCAAGACTCAAAATCTAAAAACCTTCAGTGAACAAGGTTTCTTTGCCAAGTGATAAGGATTTAAAAGGTACACTTTTGAGGGGTTATTTAAGCCCTTAATCGACCACTTTTATATCCGATACTGCTTAATTTAGTTCCTTTTCACTTTTTAGGTCTCTTGAAGGCAAATTGCTGGAATGACACTTATTCGGATGAAAAGGCGCGAATATATGAAGAAAATGGCCAAAGTCAAGAATCAAGACACTCAAGCTACTAGAGCTGAAGGTGAGGGCATCACAGCCAAATGGTGACGCTGTCGCAACACACTTTGTGACAACTCAGAAGCCAAATTGCTATTTTGCACTTGACGGCATCAGGTTTTAAAAAGTTGGGCGTCACAACTCAGACGACATAGATTTGGATCCCGATGGCGTCAGAAGATGAAGCCGACGGTGTCATATCCATAAGGTGACGCCGTCACAAAGTTGACGTGGCCAAGAAGAAAACCTAATGGCGGCGATCCGACGGCGTCACAAATAAAGAGTGACGCCGTCGCATATTGTAACTCTATATATAGAATTCGAATTTTTAGATTTTTAGAGAGGTAGTTTTGTGGAGTAAAACTTAAACCAAACTTTGGCTGTCTTAGGCAGTATCTTAGGGTTCCATACCCTATTTTACAACAAGATAAGTGATTTACTTCATTAATTCAATTATGTCTTCAATTGTTTGTGTGTATGCTTGCATGTTTTCCATGTCCGGCTAATTTACTTGTGTGTTTGGTTAGATCTATGAAACTTAGGTATTGAATATTGATTGGTTGTCTCTTATCTTAATTGTAATTGACCTAGTATTGCGATAGGTCATTCGTTGTGTTTTTAATGCTTGAGTAATCTTTGTGAACATTGGTTTATAATCACCTAGAGTTATTGTAGGCTAAACATCCAAAGGTAACCTTAGAGTTAGTTTATGAATCCTAGAGATTTCGTAGGCAATAACCTTAAGGTAGTCTCAAAGAGTTAGGGAAAAACGCATACCCTACGACCTTAGAAGACAAAAAACCGCATACCCTACGACCTTAGAAGACACAACGAGTTAAGAATAAGGACGTGACAATTCAACCATCAATAGGAGATAACTAGAGAGTAATAGCATCTAGGTAAACACATTTTTAACTATCATACGAGCACACAACAATAGACATAGACTACCCTTTAGATTAGTTCATTAGAATAGTAGAGTAATCGGTAGAAATACCACCCCCCAAATCCAATACCCCAAGATTCGTACCTTTCAATTTAAAAAAAAATATATAAAAAAGATAAAAAAATAATCTTCCTCAACCCCAACCTTAGCGTAGTAATTTCTCACTAGCATTCCTATTCCCCTAGAGAACGATATCAATTCTCGAGGCTTACCTTAATACCAAACTACAACGATTAGGTTCACTGTCTAGGGTGTTGAAAAAATTGCTCGACTAAAAGGAATTTCCTTTGACCCCGAACGCGCATTGTACGCGTATCACCAAGTCTCTTCACAAAAGAAACAATCATCTAGACTTGCAAAATTGTCTTTTTGCTTGCTTTTTGTCACGGAAAGAGCCTAAGAGAGTTGAGGAAGCATTAGGTGAAGAAGGATGGGTTGAATCAATGCAAGAAGAACTGCTTCAATTCAGACTTCAAAAAGTTTGGACACTGGTTGATCTACCTAATAGCAAGAGGGCTATTGAAACTAAATGTGTATTCAGAAACAAGAGGGATAAAAGGGGGATTGTTGTAAGGAATAAGTCAAGGTTGGTTGCTCAAGGATACACAAAAATAGAAGGCCTGGACTATGATGAAGTGTTTGCACCTGTTGCTAGGATATAGGCTATCAGACTATTTTTGGCATACGCTTCATTTAAAAATTTTGTGGTGTATCAAATGGATGTAAAAAGTGCCTTTTCATATGGAACAATTGAAGAAGAGGTATATGTTTGTCAACCTCTTGGCTTTGAAGATCCTGATCACCCTGATAAGGTATATAGGGTTAAGAAGACAATGTATGGGTTGCATCAAGCTCCTAGGGAATGGTATGATTGCCTATCTATTTATTTGTTGGACAATGGGTTCAAAAGAGGTTTGATTGACAAGACATTGTTCATAAAGACCCAAGGATGATATTTTGCTGGTTCAAGTGTATGTAGATGATATCATCTTTGGCTCAACAAACAAGGTGTTGTGCAAGGATTTTGAGAAACTTATGCATGATAAGTTTCAGATGAGTGTTATGGGTGAACTTACATTCTTTTTGGGGCTACAGGTTCAACAAAGGACTGATGGTATCTTTATCAGTCAAGATAAATATGTAGCTGACATCTTGAAGAAGTTTGGGTTTAAGGATGTTAAAAGTGCAAGTACACCTATGGAAACACAGAAGCCACTGCTACCAGATGATAGAAGTGCAAGAGATGATGTGAAGATGTATAGATCCATGATTGGCTCCCTGATGTATCTTACCTCTTCTAGGCCAGATATAATGTTTGTAGTATGTGTGTGTGCAAGATTTCAAGTTACACCTAACATAACACACATGAATGCTATGAAAAGAATCTTTAGATATCTTAAGGGTCATCCTAAATTGGTCCTTTGGTATTCTAAGGATTCACCTTTTGATTTGGTGGCCTATACTGATAGTGATTATGCTGGGGCAAGCTTGGATAGAAAGTCTACTACTGGAGGGTGTCAGTTTTTGGGAAGCAGACTTATCTCATGGCAATGTAAGAAACATATGTGGCTACTGCAAGTTGCTGTGGTCAAGTGCTTTGGATTCAGAATCAATTGCTGGACTTTGGGTACAATTTCATGCATACTAAGATTTACATTGACAATAATAGTACTATATGCATCATTAAAAATCCTGTTTTGCATTCTAGAACTAAACATATTGAGATAAGACATCACTTTATTAGAGATTGCAATGAGAAAAGGTTAATTCAAATGATTAAAATACATACTGATTACAATGTAGCAGACTTACTCACTAAAGCTTTTGATGTGGGGAGGTTTCAGTACTTAGTAGTTAGTATAGGAATGATCAATCTCTAAGTCTCAAAATGTTTTTATAAAAGTTTGTAAAAAGATAGTACTGCTATTGGTAATCTTAGTGCTGCTCGTGTATATTTTTCCATTGTTTGTTATTTTTGTCCCACTAACAATTTTGTAGATCTAAAAGTTAAATACACACAATCAGTAGCAAGGAATGAAAGGAAAAGATGAAAGTTTATTCATTATAAAGGCTACATCTATAGATGTAGCAGTACAACATCAACTTTCATTACAACATCAACATATCACTACTTACACCATCTACTCCAGGGCTCTCTTTCCTTTCCCACTCACATATGGCATGCTCTGCCTACCCTTCCTCCCAACCACCTCCCAAACATGGTGGCTGGGAAGACCAAGCACCTGCTCTCTCTTATGTGGTGCTGGAGTGGGAGGAGCTGACCTTTGTGCTGAAGGGGCTACCATCAACGCTCTAGAAGGACCAACTGCTTCATCTTCATCAGTGTCATGGTAGAAAGAGACAAAGCTATGCATGGAATTCAGATCTGAGCTGGAGTCTTCCACATGTGATGGTTGAGTAGGAAGTTGCTCAGATGAAGTACCCACTGGTTCTGGTGCTGGAGCAGGAGTTGTGTTCATGAAGGTTAAAGTGGTGTGCAGGGGAGGAAAGTAGTTCTCCCATCCATCATTGGAAGCAGGGCTTGAGGATGAATCTGATGAGATATCAATTACATCTGGGTTACTCATTCTGATGATATTTTTTGGAGAGTTGTTGGTAAAAGTGAACTTGAAAAGTAAGTATGGTTTTGGTTTATGGTTGAAGGTCCTTAAATAGACTTAATGTTGAGATCAGATGGTTTAATGCAAGTAAGGTTTGATTTGGTGAAGGAATTAATGAGGAGTTTGACTATAAGATGTTTTGGTGGATGAGTAAATAAATGGGTTGATCATTTGACTTACTGCTAAGTCACTTTTATTGGTCCTGCTAGTGTATCTACCACTGCTAGTTATTTTTAAAGTGCTGCTAACCTTAACAAAAGTTTGTGTAGTTTTGGTTTGTGTTTATCTCATGCAGGTTTTTGAAGAAGCTGCGTACATCTGGGTTTTGGAGTTTGTTGCTGGAGTTTTTAGTATTAAAAAAATGTAAATTTTGTTGTATTCTTCTTCAAAAAGGTGCATGGTATCTCTTAATTGCCAAATCATTTGCAAAGGAGGACTTGGTTGACAGAATGGAAGGCATAGTTGTTTCCACTGCTAGCCTATTTTGTTACCACTGCTAGTTAATTTGTTTCCACTGCTAGTGTTAACTAAGAACTGCTAGTAAGTTTCTGATGAAGTGTGAAACTTGAGGGGCTGTTTTGAAACTTTTTGATGACAACGTATTTAATCCCTAAATCACTATTGGTCCTTCAATTGGTCTTTCAAACAACATTACTTGGCGCTTATCACGAACCCTAACCTCACATATCACTTAATTTTACTACCCCAAATTCCACGAACCCTAATCTTAAAATGGCAAATGAATTTTCCACTTCATACAACTTAGTTTCTTGCTTGGTTAAGAATGAAGCCTCTGAAGGTTTCCATGAGATGATTGAGTTCATCAAAGACAGTCCTATTCATTATGCTTTAACGGCAACACCAATCATTCTTAAATCTTACATTCGTCAGTTTTGGAGGACGGCTGAACTTGAACAGAGGAATGGTGTAGATGTTATTAGGGCAGTGGTTGATGAACAAGAAATTTTGGTTACAGAGGAGGTAATAAGGACTGTCTTACAGTTTGAGGATGCTGCTGGAGAGGTTAATATGGCTAATGATAAGATTTTTGCTAGTTTGGAACGAATAGGATATGAAAGAAGGGGTCAAAGTCTTAAGTTTCATAAAGGTATGTTTTCCCCCAGTGGAAGTTTTTAATTCATACTTATCTAATGTCCCTGAGTAGCAAAACAACTGGTTTTGATGAATTCCCTTCAAAGATTGCTACTTCTCTTATTTGCCTTACTCAACAACGGATATACAATTGGTTAAGAATGATATTTGAGGCTTTGCAAAAGAATATTAAGGACCAGGGAAAATATTTCTTGTATCCTAGATTCATTCAATTGATAGTAGATCACTACAAGAAAAGTGGCTTTTTAGGACCCCCATAAGCGTCATGAAAGCGTTTCATGTAAGGCGGTTGTAATAGGTCCAAAGCGTCCTAACCCTTATGAAACCAATTTTATGGTCGTATTATATGTCTATGAACAACACAAATAGCGTCCTAATAAAACCATATTAGGACACTTTTACAATGTTTTAACATGTGATTACCTACTTTTAATCTTTTGAGACACATAAAAACGTCCTTAAAAGTATTGTTAGGACGCTTATGATGTAACATCATAGCTATTTTAGCAACCAAGAAAAGGGTACTAATAACTCAAATAAGATTATGATACCAATTTTATGGTCGCATTTTAGGTCTATAAACAACACAAATAACGTCCTAATAAAAACATATTAGGACACTTTTCCAATGTTCTAACATGTGGTAACCTACTTTTAATCTTTTGATACACGTACAAGCGTCCTTTAATGTTAATTCTTAGGACGGTTATCATATACCGTTATAGTTACTTTAACACCAAGAAAAGGGTCCTAATATCCCAAATACGATTATGAAACCAAATTTATGGTCGCATAATATGTCTATGAACAACCAAATAACATCCTAATAACAACATATTAGGACACTTTTACAATGTTGTAAAATGTTGTTACCTAATTTTAATCTTTTGATACACATACAAGCGTACTTAAAAGATAATTGTTAGGACGCTTATCATATAACATTATAGCTATTTTAGCACCAAGAAAAGGGTTCTAATATCTCAAAGAAGATTATGAAACCAATTTTTTGGTCGTATAAAATGTCTATTAACAACCTAAATAACGTCCTAATAACAACATATTAGGACACTTTTACAATGTTAAGTTAATTGTTAGAACGGTTAATAAGTTTAATAGGACAATTTCAAAGTCCGGACAAGTCATATGATAGGACGTTATTTTCACCATGCACACTCTATTATTACGATATGAATTAAACATCAACTAAATATTAAATGAATAAAACGAAATTGTATTTCAAATTAGCAATTGTCATAACAAAATCACTAAACATAAATAAGGTAGACAGAATCTAACATAAAGTCTGTTAACATTAAACAATACATTAACGCAACAAGAAGCTTAGTCCGTGGTCATCATGCATCATCTCTCTCAATCCTCACGGACCACCTACAAATAAACACCCATGTATAAGCATTAAGCTCCATGTTAGTATAATTATTGGTATCACAAGATTAACAAAGACATACCGAGATAAAGGGACAAGGCCATGCTATGGTTGCACCAACACAGTCTTCAATTGTGGCAAATAACCCATAGGGTCTCACCAACACTTCATCTCTTTTTGTTGGTACTTGAACGTTTACCTCACACCATCCTCGTCCAATCTCTGTACCACCAACTATATCATTTGGGTTCAAGCTCCTCACCCATCCTTTTGCTACAGTCTCGGTTGAGTTTAGAATGCTTTTAAGGACAACTTCATCCCCGACCTAGATTTCAGTTTTCAACAAACATTTATCAATTTATAGTCAAGACACATGTATTAGGTTAAACAGATGTAATACTGCAGGTATGGAGGCTGGGGTATACAAAGGAGGTCAAAACTTGATCAGTGTAATACTGCAGGTATGGAGGCTGGTGTATACTAAATAAGTTACAAATAAGCTACAATAAGCTAAATAAGTTGTAACTACATGAGTTGTAACTAGATTAAGCTAAAAACTACCAGATAAGCTAAAGGAATAAGCTATAGACCAGAATAATCACTTGATCAAATATCACAGGCCAAACAGGCCAAAACTGTTGGGATATGAAAGTGCTGAAGATATCAAAGTACTGAAGATATGAAAGTACTGTAAGCTGCAAAGTACTGGAAGAAGTCAAATAGTCAAAGTACTGCTAAAGATAAAGTCAAAGTACTGCAATATGAAGTCAAAGTACTGCAAGAACAAAAGAACTGTCATATTCGTTTATGGAAAGTATTGTATTCCATGTTTAGATTACTTGTCGTACAAGGTTATCAATTGTAAACCGACTAGGACTCCTAGATTGGCATTAGAGGTACGATTTCAGAAAAAGAGTTTTAGAGTTTATGAATTAGAGTTTAGAGAAAAGTTCGATTATCTTAGAGTTGTATTAGAGTATCTGCATAATAAGCAGATTTAGAGTTTATTATAAAAGTTTTTCTTCTTAGCTTTGTTAAGTAAATTCCACATACTTGATAAAGATTGCTCAGTGTTTCTTTGTTAATAACTTAGGATTCATCCGAGGTTATTAAACCTTAACAAGCTAGTTAAGATAGTTTGATTAAAGTATATCGATCCAACAAGTGGTATCAGAGCTTGTGTGGAAACTCTGATTAGGAAGAAACCCTACTTCAACTATATTCAAGATGTCGACTGAAGCTGTTCCACCACCCTCAATCACCTCACTCAGAATTCCAATAATCAAGAAGGGAGAATATGATCTCTGGTGCATGAAGATGAGGCAGTATATTGCCATTACAGACCATGCTCTGTGGAATGTAATTGTGAATGGGAATGAAGTTGTTCCAGAACCTGTTCATGTTCCTGGACAACCTATAGCACCAAAGGCAGTCTTACCAGCAGCAACCCTAAGGAATCAAGAGAAGGCTCTAAACATTCTCTTGTCTGTAACACCCCCAATTTCGTGATACGCAGCGGAATTCAAACCGGGTGTTACTTCATGGCACAACAGTCCTAACAATAGAAAACGTACTCTAATGGAGTCGTTTTAAAAGATTTATCATTCGATTTATATAAATATCAGAGTTTACAAAAATGAGGTCCCAGATGGTTTCAAGTTTACAAAATACATTAAATGGGTTTTCGAATGAAAATAAAATTTATAGCCTTCTTCAGTATCTTTGCTCATCTGTGCCAGCTTCCGACATTATGGACCTGAAATACATGCTTAAAACTGTCAACACAAAGGTTGAGTGAAATTCATAGAGTTTAGAAAATCAGTTGAACACATAATATTTGTAGTGTGAGTTATAAATTCACACCAATGGTTTGAAAATGAAACAGTTATTATTGCACTAAGCTCATGATGAAACCAAATTATGCTGGGTGGCACTACCCAAAGTTATGTTGGGTGCCTATTCCCAAAGATATGTTGGGTGCCTATACCCAAAGATATGTTGGGTGCCTCAATACGTGATACTTGAGCCCGCTTTTGTTTGATACGGCTGCCTCAGTACGTTGTGATACTTGAGCCCGCTTTTGTTTGATACGGCTGCCTCAATACGTTGTGATACTTGAGCCCGCTTTTGTTTGATATGGCTGCCTCAAGTATATGATACTCGAGCCCGCTTTTGTTTGATACGGCTGCCTCAAGTATATGATACTCGAGCCCGCTTTGGTTTGATACAATTATATATGCACATAATTATATAAATGCAATTCACGTATAGCAATACTGTTACTTAGCATAAATAAACATTCAGTTCAGATAAACATATAGTTTCAAAGCAATGTGTTCGGTTTAAAAATAAAGCATGTATCTCCCCCAAGGGTTTGTAAAACAATTAAATAATAGAAAGTGGGGCTATGAACTCACGGTAATCAGTAAAAGTTTAAAGTACTTATAAAAGTAAATGCAAATAGTTGAGCATGTATCTCCCCCAAAGAGTTTGTAAAACAAGTATTAAAATAGTAGGGGCTATGACTCACGGTAATCAGTAAAAGTTTAAAGTACTTATAAAAGTAAATGAAAATAGTTGAGCATGTATCTCCCCCAAAAGTAATTCAAAATGTATAAAAGTAGGGGCTATGAAACTCACCTCAAAGTAAATGATAGCAAATGTATAATGAGAATGATGGATATGCCGTGAGAACTTCTACGAGCAACCTAGAATAGGATGTTGCGACTTAGGTTTGAAATAATGATGCGAAAGAAATAACAAAACTATATACGTCTCTATATTGATCGTGATGTAGTATTTGTATGTTTGTTTATAGAAATGGTTTTAGTTTGTATAACTCGTACTACCGTTCGGGCCATCACAATTCAGAGGTCATGCAGTAAACGTTCGAGGAGCTAGGACACTTTAAGTCGTAAATCCAGCAACTCGTCGATACATTTTACTCAAATGAAACCCCTCACATGAAGCTCCCTACTATTGTAGCAGTTAATACGTAAAACATGTATTTTAATTACTTGATTCTATGATATATTAAGAGTTTATAAATACAATAAATAAACAAACAAAGTTTATAAGTATTTATATAAGTTTGAGTTTTATAAATACTTACCTTAATATAGAATGCTTGAGTATTACGGAAAAAAGAAATATAAGCGAAGCTTCGACGTAGAATTTGCAATCTTCGAAAACCCGAGGATATTAGAAGATTATAACAACGCCTTCTTGAGAACCCGAAGAAGAAATGAAGATTATAACAACGTCTTTTTGGAGACTTGAAGTTATTTGAAGATTATAACGACTCTTTCTAGAAAACTTCCAAGAACGAAGATCAAACGCTAGTTTTTCTTCAAGAACACATGAATGTTCTTACAAGATTAATAAGAAATGCCTTAGGTTTAAGACTTTAGATGTTAAGGAGGGGTGGTGCAAGAATAAATA
Organism: Chrysanthemum seticuspe; assembly: GCA_019973895.1. Classification (NCBI taxonomy): domain Eukaryota; kingdom Viridiplantae; phylum Streptophyta; class Magnoliopsida; order Asterales; family Asteraceae; genus Chrysanthemum; species Chrysanthemum seticuspe. The sequence continues at coordinate 332,180,660 of BPTQ01000008.1, read as the reverse complement.
AAGGTTTATGCTTGGTATTTATAGGCTAAAGATTTTAGTTAACTATATATTGGGTTAAAAACTAACCATGGTTAAATTTACACATGTAAATGATCTAAAGGAAGCATGCTTAGGATTTTGACACCAAGGTGATGACTCCCCTCCCTAATTTCGTTCATATAGAGATAAGATGACTTAGGTGGATAGTTTTGGTATTATCTTGATTACGGAGTGAGTTTTGGTTCCGTTAAATGCTAACCGAAGCCATAAAACGTAAAATCGGGTATCGAACTAGGGCATCGTCTCTTGGGCTTTTGAATGGCTACCGCCTAATGTGTCATTTGACCTCAGTCATTCCAGGCAAAAGGATCCGTTCCTGGACTTAGGTTAGGGCAAGAAGGCTACGGTTAAAAACCACCGACATGTCAAGATCAAAATTCGAAAGGTAGATCATTTCCGTAACGCTTTCGCAGAAAGGTTCGGTCTTTAATCTATATCAATAGCAAACCAACCGAATCGCTGCCTTTAAGGGGGAGTACTGCTTATGGCTTTGTATATAAAATGGGTGATAAGTCTTATTGGGTGCAAAAACGCTGCTTAAAGCTGAAAATACGGGTCCAAAACGCTTAATTCGCAGTTTATCGGAAAAGAACGAAATTTCAGGGAAACGACCGTGAATTTATTTAGAGTAGACTAAAATTAGTCTAAAAGTGATATGAGATGTTAAAATGCGGTTTTCTTCATACGCGGGATAACTTAACAGTTATTTGTGAAGTTTAAAAGTTACGCGATTTATGCAAAAATGTAGAACGTATAAGGTTAATTCCTTTATGGTCAAAGGAGGAGGGAAATATGTTTGAATTTTCCAAAAAATGTAAAAGTGTCAAAAAAATATTAGAAACACAGTGCAGTAATCGTTAAGCCTGGGTGTAAGTAGAATTGTTTAAAACGTAAGTTTAGTTTTGTTCAGCGCTGGGTTTATTTGGTAATATTAAAAATAATAAATCTTAAAAATTCTCAAATTAATCATGAGTGATCTAAAAATTTATCTGATGCGAGGAAAATTGTCAGAGTTGATTTTCATTATGCGCGTGATGTTTAAACGGTAGACCGTCTAAAACGAAACTTTAAAACGATGTTTACTTAATAACTTTTGCGAAAATGATCTAACGATAGTCGAACTCTCAGGTTATTACTAAAATAATTTATCTTACGAGAATATGGATTAAAAATTTTACGGGATGAATAGTGAAAGTGAATAGTAAATGTGAATAGTAAATTTTCAAAAATATGAAAAGTAACCCGAAAAATGCGCGTTGTTACATTGTCTGCCATTCCAGATGGTCATCTTCTCAAGTTTCATGATGCTAAGCAGCTCTGGGCTGCTCTCAAGACCAGATTTGGAAGGAATGAAGCCTCTAAGAAGATGCACAGAAATTTGCTGAAGCAACAGTTTGAAACTTTCACAGTAGGAGAAAGAGAGAGTCTTGATGCTGCATATGATAGGTTTCAAAATCTCCTTAACATGTTGGAGTTATACAAGGCAGAAGTATCAGTTGAGGATGCTAATTTAAAGTTTCTAAGGAGTTTGCCATCTACATGGCATGTGATTGCTACTATGATCAGAGGACAACAAGGATTGGATGTTATGGACTTTGATGATCTCTATCATCAACTGAAGGTGTATGAACATGAGATGAGTGGTCAACCCAATTCCAAATCTCACAGTATTGCTTTTCTATCATCTGAAAAGAAGAGCAGTACTTCCAAAAGTACTGCTTCTCCTCAAAGTACTGTTCCTCAAAGTACTGCTATTTACAATCCCCCTTCATATGCTCAGCAGGCCCCACCATCTACCACTTTGCACTCAGATGAAGTTGTGTGTTCCTTCTTTGCACAACAAGCAAGCTTACCTGTCACTTATGAAGAGGATCTAGCACAGATTAAAGAAGATGCACTTGAAGAAATTGATATCAGGTGGCAAGTTGCTATGATCACTGCAAGGATCAAAAAATACATGAAGAAGACAGGCAAAAGTATTGATTTCAAACCAAAACAAGGAATAACTTTTGACAAATCTCAAATTGAATGCTTCAATTGTCAAAAGACTGGTCACTTTGCAAGGGAGTGCAGGTTTGCTAAGTATCAAGCAAACAGAACATCTGAGAAGCCTAAACTTGAGCTTAAAGAAATTCCAATAACTGAAACAAAGGCTTTGGTTGCTCAAGAGAAGTTATCAGAAGTTTACTGGAGTGAAGAATTTGATGATGAACCGGTGACTTACTGTATGGTAGCAGTGGAAGATGCAGTTGAAGACACAATGGAAGCATTGGACTGGAGCACTGCTTTTGATGAAGAATCTGAACATGCTGCTTTGGAATCAGATGATGGCTTTGGAGGATTTGATTGGAGCAAAGAAAGTGAAGATGATCCTGTTCTTCTTGCTATGGTGGCTACTTCTCCAACTCAGTCTCCTATCTCTGAGGTATGCTCAAACTGTTATGAGTTTTATCAAAAATTACTTAACAGTTATGTGATTGAAAGAGATAATTGTATTAGGGCTAGGTCTGAGGTAGCAGGTTATCAAATCACTTTAGAGTCTATGGAAGCTAAAATCATAACACATGAAAATAATGAAATGGCTTGGGCCAAAAAGTATGAACAACAGGATTACCAGTTAAAACTTAGTGAATGGAAACTAAACTGTAAAATTGCTGAAATTGAGAAATTAACAAAGGAAAGAGATGATTTGTTAGCTAAGTTTGCTGCTTGGGGAGAGTCTGGCTTGTCCCATGTTGCTTATGTTGAAAAACAGAGAAGGGCTTACATTAGAACATGCTTAGGATTTGGAATGGACTTTAGTAACATAGATGAAAACCAACCTAGTGATCAGGATGATGGTGTTTTTGAGGACATAACCACTAGTGATGATGAACTCATTAACAATGTAGATACAACTAGTAATGAGGGATCAATAAGTGAACCACCTCCCGAATATAAGAAAGACAATGGTTATCATGCTGTTCCTCATCCCATTAGTCATCAACCCTCTAGGCCTGATGTTTCTCGTTATGGAGTAGACAGTCTAGAGTTTAGGAAGAAGCTGGTTGCTCAATCTAGGTCTGAGAAACCCAAAGAAACTGTTGAAAATACTGTTCAAAATCAAGCAGAACCTTTAAACCAAAGTACTGCTCAACAAGCAGTACCTTCTGCAAAACCTTTTCAAAACAGTACTGCTAAACCTTTTTGGGATAATTTTGGTCAAAACAGATTTATCAGTCATCAAGAAGGCAAAATTATTTTAGGCATAGACCTAGAAGAAATCACTTTGGTCATATGGGTCAAAAACTGTGTTTTGTGTGTTATAGTCCTACTCACTTAATCAAAGATTGTGATAAACACTCAGAATATCTAAGCAAGTTTCCAAGGAATAAGTCTACAAATCAGAAACCTAGCGAGCACAAACCAGTTTGGACTAATTCAAATAGGTTTAATCACAGAAACTTCACACCAGATCATAGATACCCACATCAGAGAAGACCTTCAGTATCTCACAGTACTTTCCAAAGTACTGCTTAGAAACAACGTACTGATAACACTCATTCGAATAGGAATTCTAGGAGATCTCACTATCAACCTAGAAGGTATCACAATTCATATAGGGGATCTAGATCACAGGAACCACCTGTTAAAACTGAATGGGTAAAAAGGGAAAGTATTGCTAAGGGACAAACAGTACGTTCAACAAAAAGTGAATCAGATGTTTGTGTGACACAAGAAAATGCTAAAAATCTGGTGAAAGAGATTTATGTTGAAAAACCAGAAAGTTTTGAAAATCCACATGCTAAAAATCAAAAGATAATTTTGGATCATCATTTGAAAGATAGTGGGAATTACATTCTCAAAGAATTTGAGTTTGTAACTCCACAAGGGGAACACAAGTCAGTAATGGCTTGGGTTCCTAAAAGTTTCTAACTCTTTTCTTTGTGTGCAGGGCAACCCTGAAGAGGAGCTTAAAGATCATCTTATTGTGGATAGTGGTTGCTCTGGAAGTATGACAGGCGATAAAGAGATCCTGTCTGATTTTAGAAATATTAGTGGAGGAAAAGTTGCATTTGGGAATGATCCCAATGGAGTAAGGATTACTGGGAAAGGAACAATTAAAGCTGGAAGAATCGATTTTGAGAATGTCAGATATGTGAAGGAGCTAAAGTTCAACTTGTTTTCAGTCTCTCAAATTTGTGATAAAAAGCATCCTGTGTTATTCACTGACACAGAATGTATCATCCTTTCTTCTGACTTTAAACCTGTTGATGATGACTTGGTAGTACTTAGAGTACCAAGGACAAATGATGTGTATAGTTTAGACATGAAGAGTCTACATTCTTATGGAAGAGCCACATGTTTGGTGGCTAAAGCAACATCTGAAGAGGCACATCAATGGCATAGAAGATTGGGCCATGTTAATTTCAAGAACATCAACAAACTGGTCAAAGGCAATTTAGTTAGAGGTTTACCTTCAAAGACTTACAAGAATGATCAATCATGTTTGGCATGCAAGAAGGGAAAATAACACAAAGCTTCCTGTAAGAAGCTTGAGGAAAGAACTATTAGAGAACCATTGGAGCTATTACATATGGATTTATTTGGACCTGTCTCTGTGGCAAGTTTAGATAAGAAAAAGTACTGTTTGGTTGTAACTGATGATTGTAGTAGATTCAGTTGGGTTTTCTTTTTGGGCTTTAAAGATGATATCTTTGATGCTATTCAGACACTGATAATAGCACTTGAAAACCAATTAAGACTCAAGGTTAGAAGTATTAGATGTGACAATGGAACTGAATTCAAGAACAAACCTATGGATGACTTTTGTGCAAATAAAGGCATAAAGAGGGAGTTTAGTATTGCTAGAACACCATAGCAAAATGGTGTTGCAGAGAGGAAGAATAGGACTTTGATTGAAGCTACAAGGACAATGTTAGCAGATTCCCATCTCCCTATTCAATTTTGGGCAGAAGCTGTAAGTACTGCATGCTATGTACTCAACAGGGTATCTGTCACCAAACCACAGATGAAGACACCCTATGAATTGCTGATGGGCAATAAACCCAACATTCGTTTTATGAAGCCTTTTGGATGCCCTCTTACTATTTTGAACACCATTGATAATCTGGGAAAGTTTGATGGCAAGTCTGAAGAAGGTTACCTATTGGGTTATTGCACTAACAGTAAAGGCTTTAGAGTCTACAACAGAGTTACAAAGAAGATTCAAGACTGTCTTCATGTTGCGTTTTTAGAAGATCAAGACAATGAGAAAGGAAAAGGTCCTGATTGGATGTTTGATCTTGAGATTTTATCTCCTTCAATGAATTATGTTCCTGTTAGAGAAGAAAATCAACCTATGCACAATGAAGCAGATATCCAATTTGTTGTTCATAATGTTCATATTAGACCCGATGCTGTTCCTGATAAAGATCCTGAAAGTCCAAAGCAAAGTACTGCTGTTCCTAAGCAAAGTACTGATTCTCCAAAACAAAGTACTATTGCACCACAATCCTCATTATCTGCAGAGGATCAATCTATTCAAGAGGAACTTAATCAGATGCTTCTTCAAGATGTTTTAGCACATTCTTACAATGATAAACAAATGAGAGCTTATGAAGAGGAAAAGAAGAACAAGACTGCAGAATACTTTCACAGTACTTTCGACCAAAGTACTGCTGCACCTGTTGATAGTACTTTGGATGATTTAGATGATTCTATCATGCCTGGGTTAGAAGACACTGATGATGAGCTTGAAGATGAAGGTATTTTCACAGATTCCAATGAAGGTGCTGATTATACTAACTTGGATGATACATATGAAGTTCCACAGTCTCCAATCTTACGAATTCATAAGACTCATCCAGCTGATCAAATCATTGGTCCTTCTACTTCTGGAGTTATGACAAGACACAAAGCTAAGGGTTTCACAAAACCTCACAATGCTTTACTTAGCTTTGTGTATAAACAAAACAGGCTAAATCATAAAGACCATCAAACCTGCTTATTTACTTGTTTCATCTCTCAAGAGGAACCCAAGAATATTGCTCAAGCTTTGACTAAAGAAAGCTGGGTTGACGCTATGCAGGAAGAACTTCTTCAATTTAAACTTCAAGAAGTTTGGGTTTTATGTGATCTTCCAGATGGGAAGAGAGTTATTGGAACCAGGTGGGTTTTTAAAGTAAAAAGAGATGAAAGAGGCAATGTTATCAAAAACAAGGCAAGGTTAGTTGCTCAGGGTTATAGACAGGAGGAAGGGGTAGATTATGATGAGGTATTTGCTCCTGTAGCAAGGATTGAAGCTATTAGAATATTTCTTGCTTTTGCTTCATACATGGGTTTTCAGGTCTACCAAATGGATGTCAAGAGTACCTTTCTATATGGTACTATTACAGAAGAGGTGTATGTGAAACAACCTCCAGGTTTTGAAGATCATAAACATCCAAACAAAGTCTATAAGGTGGTTAAGGCTCTTTATGGCCTTCATCAGGCACCTAGAGCTTGGTATGAGCGGCTCTCTACATTCTTATTACAACATGGATATAGAAGAGGAGCTATTGACAAGACTTTGTTTATCAAGAGAGACAAGAAGGATATCATGTTAGTTCAAGTCTATGTTGATGATATCATCTTTGGGGCTACCAAACAGTCCATGGTTAAGGAGTTTGAGCAGCTGATGCAGAAGGAATTTCAAATGAGTTCAATGGGAGAGTTGACATTCTTTTTAGGACTTCAGGTTAAGCAGTCCAAGGAAGGAATTTTCATTAGCCAAGACAAGTATGTTGCAGACATACTTAAGAAGTTTAATTTTGATGATATGAAGGATGTTACTACACCTATTAAATCTATCAATTCATTGGGCAAAGATGAAGATGGACAACCAGTTGAAGTCAAGTTATATAGATCAATGATTGGCTCTCTTATGTATCTTACTGCATCAAGGCCTGATATCATGTTTGCCGTTTGTCTATGTGCAAGATATCAAGTCTCACCAAAGATCTCTCACATGAATGCAGTAAAAAGAATTTTCTGTTATTTGAAACAACAACCTAAGTTGGGGTTGTGGTATTCTAAAGAGTCACCTTTTCACATGGAAGCTTTTTCAGATAGTGACTATGCAGGTGATAATTATGATAGAAGATCCACAACTGGTGGATGCCAATATCTTGGCAGAAGGTTAGTCTCCTGGCAATGCAAGAAGCAGACAATTGCAGCAACATCATCTACTGAAGCTGAATATGTAGCTGCTGCAAGTTGTTGTGGTCAAGTTTTGTGGATGCAGAATCAACTCTTGGACTATGGGTTCAATTTCAAAAATACTCCTATCAATATTGATAATGAGAGTACTATTTGTATTGTGAAGAATATTGTGTATCATTCCAAGACAAAGCATATTCAGATTAGGCATCACTTTATCAGAGATTGTTATGAGCATAGGCTCATCAATGTTGTTAAGGTTCACACAGATGACAATGTAGCTGATTTACTCACAAAAGGTTTTGATGTGTCACGATTCAATCACTTGGTCGTGAGCATTGGAATGATTAACTACTAAGCTATATTTGAGGGGAGGACTATAAGATGTTAGTATAGTCCTGTGTATTGCTTGAGGGGAGGATACTTGTTTATACTTAGTTTCAATGAAGAAATTTGGCAAAGTACTGTTTTTCCTGAAAGTACTGCTTGGAAAGTACTGCTTGGGAAAGTACTGCTTATGTGGAAAGTACTGTTTGTCGTATTAAAGTACTGTTCCAATGGTAATATTGATGGGTAATTGATAGTAACGGTAACTTTGTTATTATAGGCTGTGATTTTTCAAATCCCACCTATAAATAACTACTTCCCGATTTTCCCCCTCATATTATTACTTTACATCTTTTCCATTCTTATCTCCCAATCACCCTCTCTTTATTATTTGATAAAATCTTTATTGTGCTCACTTATTCAACAATGGCGAATCATTTAACTGTTTCAAAGCACAATATGGTGGCTAATTTGGACAAGACTGAGGCGAATGTCGCTTTTTATGATATCATTGATTATCTTACTGGGTCGCCTATTAGTTATGCTCTTTTAGTTGAGCCGGATATTATTGAACCATGGATTCAAGAATTTTGGGCTAATGCTCGAGATAACATGGAGGAGGATGAATATTATATTAGATCAACAGTTGATGGACGGACTATCAAGATTACTGTTGAAACAATCAGACCTTGATAGATCTTGAGCTCGTGGATCGTTATATATGCCTATGTAATCACAAGCACAATAAAAGACAATCTCTACTACTTATATTTATCAATGGAATATAAACACAAGTAACAAATAACTAAGAACTCTGTGATCCTCTATGGATCTTTATATTAACTAAAACTGAGTTTTTCAAATCGTATAAACATAAAACTAAATAAGATATACACAATCACTTCCTAATAAAGCTCATGTATATCCAAACTAAATATACTAAACACGGAATAATAACTTCCGCAGAAACAAACTAATAACTATTATACTCCAACTCTCAATCTCCCACAGATGTGAATTCTTCCAAATAGAATACCCTTTACCTTCTGAAGATTGAGAATCAAACAAAACCTGAAGATCATCCAACAAATATAAACCAGAACCTGTTGGTGGATGAAAATTATAATACTGAATGACATGTTCATACATCATTTTCAAATCATGTCGAGTCACCAAATGAAGAATGTCCTTCAAGAAGTTGAACTGAATAGCAGTATCATCCAGTCGATAAATAGTGTTAAGCTTCCCAACTTTCCAATTGACCAATACCACATGAGCTCCTTCAGGAAAAACATCAACAGGTCCAACTTTAATAAAGGTAGATTCATCAGCCTTGAGATATAAATAAGGAGTCTTTGAAGAATGTTTCCTAGCCAGTCTGACAGAACTCCTTAAGGAATTGAATTTCCTTTTAACCAAGCTTTTCTGCCTCCTACCAGCTATTGTATCAGTATCAAGCTTTAGAGCATCATCCTGACCCAATGAGTTACCCAAATCCACACTTGGCAATGCTTCAGAAGAAACCAAAGAAGACTCAGCAGAAACAACCACATCAGAAGAAGTGTTAGCATCAGAAGTTGTTTCAGAAGTAACAACTGGAGAGATCACCAGAGGCAAAACAGCATCAAAATTTTCCACTATCTCAACTGTTTTATGTCTCTTAGCTTTAGGAACATCAGACATTGAAGCAATTCTTTCCAATTGAGAAGAAGAAGTAGAACCAGAGGAGGAAAACTTCATAATCATATTATACTGTCTAATCAAAGCATCATCAGACAAAGCACAGATTTGCTTCATTGACATACCAGAATTATAAATAGAAGAATTCTTCACAACTCGCCTCATATGATTCCTCTTCTGAGCAACAGTCATTGGTTTTTCTCTTTTATCTTTATGTCTTTGAGCAATAAGAGCTCTCCTCTTTGCAGCCGCTTCTTGCTTCCTTTGATTACCAAGAGCCACCATTTGATCCACAAAATTTTCATTATCAAAAGCTGCTCCTAATATAAGTTTTGCAAGATTTGGATCAGATGCACCTTGAGTAGTATAAGCATCCCATTGATCATCAGTGATCTTAGGAAGTAATGCATCAAGCTCTAATTTTCTTTCAGCAGACAAATTAGAATCAGATTGATCTTGAAGAAATTTAGCAACAACACGACTCTTCTGTATATTCTCATAATTAGCAAACATCCGAGCCTGAGCTTGATTTTCTTCTTCAGTCACCAGACCTGAATCAATCATATCATCAATCACATCTTCCTGTCCTTTGTCAGAAGATGTCTCAGCAGAACCAATGTGAGCTTCAGAAGGAACAACCAAACCAACATCAGAAGAAACATGTTGAGACAAATCCTCAACAGGTGTAGAGAAAACTTCAGAAGAAGAATTCAACTTATACATTCGCCCAACTATAAAAACTTCATCATCATCTGCTGAAGATGAAACATTTGGTTGTTCTTGTATAGATGAGGTTTGACCATGATCAGAAGCAACCTCCTCAACTAGAACATCAGCAGATGCATCAACAACTGTTGGCTCCTTTGAAGCTTCAGCAGATACCTTATTCAAATATTGTCTTCTTCTTTTTCTAGCAAATATAATAGGCACCTTGCTCCTTGATGATTCAGCAATAGGAGAAGAAACATCAGATGTAAGAGCTGCATCAGCCAAGATACCAAGGGATGCATGAAGATTCTCTTCGTCCTCTTCTTCAGAAGAAACCAGACCTCTCTTTTTACCCCTCTGACCCAGTAACTCCTCTAAGTTCTCAACTTTAGTCTCTAATTCCACAATCTTATTACCAAGAATAGACTTTGTCTCTGCAAGCTCCTTCTTAAGATCAGCCACCTCACCTGTATACTTGTTCATTAGAGCATATATTGAGGTAAGTGTAACAGGATCCTCATCTGCATCAGCTGATTGCTCAGTTGGAATTGGAATTTCATTTGACCGTTCAAGAGTAACATTAACCTGCTCAACATTCGAACATCCTTCACCAAATGGATTCCTAATAGGACTCGGTGTAGGCAATCTATCAATATCAACCTGAACCTCAGCAATATTAACCTGAACCTCATCAATATTAACCTGAACCTCATCAATATTAACCTGAACCTCATCAATAGAAACTTGTGTAGGTGATTGACTAGGACATGGTCTAGGTGAAGGTATGGATGCCTCAGCAACAGCAGAAGGGCCCTCATCAACATCTACTGAAAGATTACCATCAGTAGTATTGGAAGAAGGTAAAATAACAACATTAACCTCATCAGCAGTGTCATTCTCCTGAGGTAACATGGCAGCTAATAAAGGAAAATATGTCCCCTCAAATTTAGTTCTCATCGAAGCAAATAACTTAGAAGTTAAAACACCTATGGGATAAAAAGCTTGGGTGTTGGTAGAAACATTCAATATCATCTGCAAAAACCTAGGGTACATAAAAAACTCACCCTTTTTTCCTAGTTATATTCTCAATCATATTATCGAAAATAAACTTAGAAAAATTATAAGTCAAACCCTTAGATAGACAAATAATACCACATCCCAATTGTGTTGAAAACTGATCCCATCCTCCAGACTTATTGCTTACACACTGAAGCAACGTATGTACCAAAAACCTCCACATAGGACAAAGCTGATTTTTTAACCACATATCAGTCCTTGTACCTCGATATCCAATCACCCTAAGCCCATCAAGTACCACCGCAGAATCAGAATGATAAACTCCATTCTCATCATTCAAATGAAGTTGTCTTCTTATCAGTTCTTCAGTCACAACATACTCTGTTCCATCAACTCTTGCAACAATCTCAGTATCACTTCTTTTTGTAGCCGATGCCCAAAATTGAGTCACCAAGGATTCATATATAGCATTTGGAGAATGCGTTAAAGCATACTGAATCTTTGATCTCTGTAAGAATGCAATCATCGGCCTATATAACTCATCTCCCCGAGCAGTTCCCAGAAAAGCGACCTTATTATGATCATGTTTGATTTGAAGCGCCATGAGAGATTTTGAAAATTAGGGTTACGATTTACACAAATGGAAGTGTTTTGAATGAGAGAAACAAGTGAATCACTTAAAATGGACCGAATATATGCTAGTAGAGAATAAATAGAAATTTCCCAATTTTGGTCAAAGTTGACCAATGATGACGTGGACTTCTACTTTTACTCATATGCACTTTCAACTTCGGTAGAAACGGAAACCATTCTGCTGAAGTATACCAATCAGCAGACACAGATCAAGTATTCAAGAAGCTTCAGTAAATATCTTTTTACTGTTTCACCCACTCGCATTAAATCTCATTACCACTTGAAACCGTCTATAAAACAATCCCAATGCACATATACCTCTTCATCAAAAACCCCCAAATATCATTCCAAACCCTAATTCCACCAATACTCCAAAATTAGCCATCATAAACTATGAGTACCAACCCTGAGATCATAGATCTCACAACATCATCCTCATCATCATCATCATCATCAAGTGAAGATACCAATCCATGGCTTCATTACTTTCCAAAACCATATCCACGACCAAAGAAATCACCCTTTCTCCCTTCATCAGAAGATGATAGTGTAGTGAATCCAAGTGAATCAGCTGATGATTCTGATGACTCCTATAAGGAGAGAACATCTTGCTCCCAACTGATCCGCGCAAAACCGTCAAGTCTAATCACACAAACTGGTCACTTGTGAATGACCGGCCGTAACAGACTTAAAACAGCTCAAGCGCAAATGCAATGAAGATCAGGAGAGTATAGTGTTTCCCCAGGTCGTTAAGTCCCAACGAGCTGTGCGAGAATAGTCAGACGTATAGTGATCGGGAGATTTGAACGGGAAAAAGGGATTGATTATGATTATAACTAAGGAAAAGCCCATAAACTACAGGGGCTTAAATGCAAATTAAAGAAAATTAAAAAGATAAAATATATTAAATAAACGCTATCACTATCTTTACAATGATGTTTTTGTGTTTTTATGAAATAAAATATCTTAAATAAACTATTTTAACTAAAACGTAAACTCAAATTATCTAAAAACGTTACTTAAAACTAAAACGAGCGTTACGTTTAAAAATTACGCTGGAGCGCAAGCAAAAACGTAAAATTTATGAAATAAAAGGCCTACGAGTGTAAAACTAATTTTTTTACTTACTATATGATAAAAGAAATTTTTAGAAAAAAGATTTATATTTTTTTGACTTATATATTTTTTATTATGATTTAATTACTATAAAACACTAATTAAATGTTTAAAAATACTAAAAATAACGAGAAAAATCTGAAACTTTTTGTAAAAATACTTTATACTATTACAGATTTATTAAAAATACAAAAGTGGAAAAAACTAAACTGAATAAGCTACAAATAAGCTAAATAAGTCGTATAAGCTAAACTGGAAAAGAGTGGTTATATACTAGATTGTGCAAGACTTGAACGAGACAAGTCCCAAGGGCAGATGGTAAAGAGTGTGTGTGGTGAGCTGGGTGGCCAGGGTTCGAATCCCAGCAGTGGCACTTTTTTGCAACTTTTTTATTTTTGGAATTTTATTTTTGCAAACTACTAAATACAAGAAAATAAGCAACTTTTGTAACTGGAGCTTTTTACAAAAATGACTAATAAGCTCTGTAATAACTTATTAATCTCAACAGTTGGCTAAGATTCAAAATAAGCACAAGGTTTAAGCCTATTGGCTATTTAAACTACTTAATAAGCAAAATAAAACTAGAAATAAGCTAAGAACTGTATTTAAGCTAAATTGAAAAACTGAATAAGCACAATTTATAAAGAAATAAGCACTGAATGCCTTAAAATAAGCACTGGTAGCAACTGTTTATGCACAGGACTGTTTAATGTACTAGGCACCTATAAGCTATCTTTTAAGCACTATAATAAACTAGGATTTGAAGAAAAATACTTGGACTGACAATTAGACCAGATAGGCTATTCAAAAAACTAAATTAAAAAGATTGGCTTTCACAAATAAGCTCTTGAGAAGCTTTTGAAAAACTGACAAACACTGACTTAACTGGTTAACTTAGACAAAATGGACAGATCTATAAGCTACTAGCAGGCTTATTAAATGAACTCAAAATGGAAAAAATAAGCTTGTGACATTAAGTTAGCTAGGTTGTCTTTCCAAAAAATCAAATTACACAGGTTTAGGCTAATTAATAAGCTCTATGAGAGCTTATGAAACTAGATGGGTGACTGGTGCACAGGGCATATTTCAGACAAGGGGTTCTAAAGAAGCTAACAATTAAGCACTTGACAAGTTGAGTAAAGACAATCTAGTATTTTTCTATTTTAGTTTAGCAGCTATACTTTACTATCCTAAAAGCTTATGAACTAAGTCTTAGTAATAAACACACAAGAAAATTCTAAGTTTTATTCAAAAACAGGCTATTGAAAAATTTGACTTTTTAATTACACTAACACTTTGACTTTTATGAACTTGAGATTGATTTTTATGAATGATTATGTTATAATAAGCTATATGAAGATTATTTTAAGCTAAATTATCTAGTTTTAAGCTAATATGATGAGGTTTGTATCTCAAAATCCTAACAGTGACTGTCAAAGATGAGATTAATAAGATTTTGACTTTTTACTAACTAGGACTAATTTTAATGACTGAATTGAACTATTAAACACAAATATGACTTATAACAACCATAAGCAACCACAAAACTTGCCTCTAGCAGGCTTCACTGAGCAAATCCAAACACCCATTTTGAAACTGTTTTGCAAGGTGAAACTGCATTAACCAATGATTTAACTCATTCCATTAATTAAACTGACTTTCATATCCTAATTACTACTGATTGAACTGGTTTAACTTACTTGGTGACCACAAATAACAGATTATGCTATAATTAATGAAGAGCACTTACAACATGTCCTTTAGCCACTATGGCTTGAAAACAGAACCAATGAACTACCAACCTATCACAACCAACCCATTGAACTCAAAACAAACCCATTTCCATGTCTGCATCACCCTGTTACCATCTGCATCAATTTTGCTCTTACTTTGACTTTTGTTGACCAGATTCCAAAGTTGCTTGAAAATGGATTCTAAGCTTATCAAAAAGCTATAGTAGCTTAAATAAACCTATTTGAGCTTACAAATAAGCTTATTGAAGCTTATGCATAAGAGTTGAATTTGGAAATTTGCAACAGTGAACCAGATTTCATGAAACTAAATGGAAACTTTGCTTTAAGGTTTAAGATGAATTAAAACAACTAAATAACTTAGTTTAAGTATCATAAAGCTTGAGATTACAAATTTAATAGCTAATTAAGACATTTTAAAATAAAACGACATACAAATAAAAAAACAAAAACTAGCTACCCCTTCTACCCTTTCTTTCTCCTCTTTTATGCTTCCAACTTGTTCCACGTGGCCTTCTGATGCAATCCCACCACTTTTCCTGGCCAATGGGAGAGTTTTGTGAGATTTGGCCAATTTATCCTTTTGGCGGGAAAAGTGGTTTTGACCACTGTTGACTTAGGCTGCAACTAGGGGGGGTAGACAGGTGTGATGTTGAGGGGAGTTGAGGGGAAGGTGATAAGGTGATGGGAGAGGGTATTGGGAGAAGCAGAGGTGTTGCAGGCACAAGTTGGGGAAGAAAACTGCTTGGGAGGGAAACCTCTGGTTTTGACTGGGGTTGACTGACCAGGCTAATATCAAGGGAGTTCAAAAAGGCTTTTTTGACAGGGGGTCCAGAATTGGGTAAGGGTCAAAAATGGCTTTTAGGTTTTAATATTGGAGGGGCTTAAGGTGTAAATTCTGAAACTTCAAGTACCTAGGCTGCCAATTCTGAAAAGTTTCTCCAAGGACTAAAACTGACAATCTCAGAAAGTACAGGGACCAAATCTGTCATTCTCCAATTTTCCAGGGGCCAATTCTGCCAATTTTCAAACTTGGAGGACCATTTTTGTAATTTTCTCAAACTTTTGACATTTTTCACCAAAGGACTAAATTTGACAAGTTATGATTTAAAAAGGACCTTTGATGATTTTTCTTTTGAAATTATGTGCTCAGGGACTGTTTTTGACAACTTTAGAAACTTGAGGGACTAAAACTGCAATTTTTGCAAATTTGATATGTTTTTCATCTGATTTTGATATTTTTGCATTTAAAACACATAAAACACTGATTTGTGATATTTTTATCATTTTGATGCATTTCTGAGTGTTTTCAGATGTTTTTGCAGTCTAATTGGTACAAAAATGATGAGTATTTAGACACTCATCAATCCCCCACACTAAGATATTGCTAGTCCCTAGCAATGTTTTGAGAAAAATTAATGGATTTTATCTCTTTACCAAAAGCCATTACTTCTGGAGTAGCCAAATGTTTCAGTTCAAGTAAGAACCTTGGTACACCGATAACCAAGTGATTTTGAGCAAACCACCAGCTTTCAACGGATTTGATTTGTCTTTACCAGAAGCCGTACCCTTCTGGACTAGCCAACTCTTAGATAAATTATCAATATTATCTTTGGTGAGTCGATTACCAATTATGGTTTTTCCACTGCCTTTACCACAAGCCATAAACTTGCGGGCTAGCCAACTCTTCACTTTTAAGGATATGGTGAGCTGAATACCATACAATTTTGGGCAAATTGCAAGCCATTAACGGATTTGATAAATCTTTACCAAGAGCCGTTTGCTCCTGGATTAGCCAATCCTTATGTGGGTTAGACATGGTGGACTGATTACCATTTGTTGTGTTTAGTACATAGTACTTCCACTAAAAAAAAAAAAAATTTAAATTTGGCCATATGGGGGAAAAAGGGACTAAAAGGGTACATTTATGATCAAAATCGCCAGAATTTCCCCCCCACACTTAGAAATGAATATTGTCCTCAATATTCAAAGTACCGGCTGTTATGCCGAAACTTAGAACGTAAAAAGATAATAAACCTAGCTAAGTGTAGAAACACAACAATTATTCTCTTTTTCAATATTTACAATTTTCATTCATTTTTTAGATCTATATACAACATGTGGGGTATCTCCCCCACACTAGGGTGGTACACACGGGTGAAAACCCATGTTTAGCTACTGTTTTTGATTACCGAGTCGCTAGCTTGACTCGACCCCGAATTAATTTGTTCATGGGGGAGTAAGTGGAAGAGACAATCTCCATCGGACTTTCATTCAAGATGTTTGGACAAACATTGAAGCACGTGAAAGTTCCACACCGATGAGATACAGACAGACAGACCCGGCTCACAAATGATAAATGAAAATGCCTGGGTCAAAGATAATGTCTTCATTCCCGAAGGAGTGAAGAACAGGAGAAGCCACGGGATATGTGAAGAAGAGAAAGAAAATCATGATAAATATCATGACTAACTCATCATCTTCATCCATAGGAGGATCCATAATTTCAGGATTATGAATCTCATCATTTAAGCTTATGTGATCAAGACAAATCTCGGGTGTGTCATGATCAAATTGGGAGTTATCATACTCCGGCGGAGATATGATATGAGTGAGTTCACCGGCGAACTCCTCGTGAAGAGAATCAATCACAAGATGTAAATATGTGGATTCTTGTTCCACTGTAGATTCATTATTATCCTCAATCTGAGTATCAAAGAGTGGATTCTCAGAAATTAAAGTGAATTCAGAGTCGAATTCAAATAGAGGATTAGTTGTGGATTCTTGTTCCACTGTAGACTCATCACTATCCTCGATCTGAGTATCAAAGAGTGGATTCTCAGAAATTAAAGTGAATTCATAGTCGAATTCAAATAGAGGATTAGTGAAAGTAGTTTTGAATGTTTCAGGAACAAAGTGATTAACATTCTCAATTGGACTGTTGGGATAAGAAGTGAGTGAACGATCATTATCAAGGAGACTTTCAGTCTCTCCCAGATCGGCTTTGAATTCAGAAAGACTATCATTACTTTTCGATGAAAGTGGATTGGTGTGAGTGAGCTCATCGGTGAACTCCTCAAGATGATGATCAGCATCAGACTGTGGGAATGATGCCTCAACATACTCGATGTTTCCATGAGAAGTACAATCGTCGCTAACATCGGAGAAAGTTTCAAAATGATCTTTTGAACACTCAAGAGGGGAGATAGAATCACACACATGATCAGAAGTTCCCTGTGACTCTCTCGGGATTGGGACAAGGTTCTCAACACTAGACTTTATGAATTCGTCCGATTCCTTTTCAGGAACAGTGTCAAGATGCTCGTCCCCCATGTTCAGAGAGTGAGTGGGAGCTTCGGGTGTGATAGCAGTTGTTTGAGATGGAATCTCAACTGCTGGGATGTCATCTGATGAACTTGATGAATCAAGTGTATCATCATCATCACTGTCATCAGGAATAAAACGAAATTGAGAGCTAGATCTGGCTGCTTTTTCTTTTGCAATTGATTCCTTAACAGATTTCTCAAAGGCAATTTGGGATTTTATTTTAGCAGCCTGCTCTTCAGCTAACAATTCTTCCATGGATTTCTCATGTGAATTTTGAATGACAGGACATTGTGGGGGTGGAGATTTGTCAAAACCGGAAGGTTGACATTGATAATCATCATGAGGACCCCCACACTGTACACAAGAAAAACTGGGAATATTATGAAGTATAGTTTTATTGAACTCCTCACCTCTTTTCAGTAACTCCAGAAGCTCTAGATAAGAGTCTTGTTGGGCTTGCTGAGGAGTTGGAGTCATTTGGCACTGTGGAGGTTGGTCGTGATATGGATAGTCGTAATTGTTACAAGGAAATGGATTCCCTGTTTGACAATCAGAGCTGAAATGGGGACCTCCACAGTTCTCACAACAAAATGATTGTTGTGGGTGGTCATGTGAATAATATGGAATTTGGTCATTTCCAAAGTCCTGAGTGTTACCAGAAAACTGTTCATAGACAAACGTGTTTCCGGATTGACACTCAAATCCTTGGTGAGGACCTCCACAATACTCACAGCAGTAATGTTGGTTATATGAAGATGAGTCGGGCTGTGGTGGGTAATTGGAAAAGTTTGAGGGGTCGTTAAATGAGTTCTGATTAGGATCATAATCAAATGAATTCCTCGAACCACAAAACAAACAACTCCCGTTACGGATATCATTACCACATTGTACACACGTACACCAACGACAGGGTGAACCATAAAGAGGCTCACCACAACCGACACAAGGAATAAACGATTCTATTTGAGAATTATGAGAAGGAATCTGATTATTCAAAGAATCAACAAAACCAACATTGTGCTCTGAATGACTATCAAGTCTCGAAGAACATTTTGAAAAATCCGGAGGTGGGACAAGTGGTGTGCTCTGAGAGCTAGCAATTTCCACCATTTCCGTTAAGGTCTCCGGTTCTGGTTCTTGAGAAACGTAAAGATTAGGTAAGTCATTCATGCGAGTCACCTGTCTGAATTCTGCATGTTTGCTTTTAACCGTAAATTGTGAAAGTTTATGATCAATTCTAGACGGCTTATGAGCAATTGAGGGATTAGATCTTTGGATAACCGTAGGTTGGACGTATTTAGTACTTCCTTTATTAGAGGGAAGTACCTGGTCCTTTGTCACCCCGGTTTCTCGTTCTATTTCCCTACGCAGAATGAATGGATCTTCACGAACAACGCGAATTCTAGACATTTGTGATAAAGTCTGAAGCTTTCCAGCTTCGTCCCAGAATTCGTCCTCGAGAGATTCCATGAGAAAAAGAATCAAATGGGTAGAGGGTAAAGGGATAAAGAATCAAAGAGGGTAGGAGGGTTAAGATGAATATTTTTGGTATTTTTGGAAAACATTTTGAAAAAACAAAGACTGAAAATCTTTTTGGGTTTTTGATTTTTTTAAAAGATGGTATGAACAAGGAGTGATTATTCAAATCACTAATCTGCTAAACGTAATACTATTAGCACTGCTCCCCGGCAGCGGCGCCAAAATTTGATCCGCGCAAAACCGTCAAGTCTAATCACACAAACTGGTCACTTGTGAATGACCGGCCGTAACAGACTTAAAACAGCTCAAGCGCAAATGCAATGAAGATCAGGAGAGTATAGTGTTTCCCCAGGTCGTTAAGTCCCAACGAGCTGTGCGAGAATAGTCAGACGTATAGTGATCGGGAGATTTGAACGGGAAAAAGGGATTGATTATGATTATAACTAAGGAAAAGCCCATAAACTACAGGGGCTTAAATGCAAATTAAAGAAAATTAAAAAGATAAAATATATTAAATAAACGCTATCACTATCTTTACAATGATGTTTTTGTGTTTTTATGAAATAAAATATCTTAAATAAACTATTTTAACTAAAACGTAAACTCAAATTATCTAAAAACGTTACTTAAAACTAAAACGAGCGTTACGTTTAAAAATTACGCTGGAGCGCAAGCAAAAACGTAAAATTTATGAAATAAAAGGCCTACGAGTGTAAAACTAATTTTTTTACTTACTATATGATAAAAGAAATTTTTAGAAAAAAGATTTATATTTTTTTGACTTATATATTTTTTATTATGATTTAATTACTATAAAACACTAATTAAATGTTTAAAAATACTAAAAATAACGAGAAAAATCTAAAACTTTTTGTAAAAATACTTTATACTATTACAGATTTATTAAAAATACAAAAGTGGAAAAAACTAAACTGAATAAGCTACAAATAAGCTAAATAAGTCGTATAAGCTAAACTGGAAAAGAGTGGTTATATACTAGATTGTGCAAGACTTGAACGAGACAAGTCCCAAGGGCAGATGGTAAAGAGTGTGTGTGGTGAGCTGGGTGGCCAGGGTTCGAATCCCAGCAGTGGCACTTTTTTGCAACTTTTTTATTTTTGGAATTTTATTTTTGCAAACTACTAAATACAAGAAAATAAGCAACTTTTGTAACTGGAGCTTTTTACAAAAATGACTAATAAGCTCTGTAATAACTTATTAATCTCAACAGTTGGCTAAGATTCAAAATAAGCACAAGGTTTAAGCCTATTGGCTATTTAAACTACTTAATAAGCAAAATAAAACTAGAAATAAGCTAAGAACTGTATTTAAGCTAAATTGAAAAACTGAATAAGCACAATTTATAAAGAAATAAGCACTGAATGCCTTAAAATAAGCACTGGTAGCAACTGTTTATGCACAGGACTGTTTAATGTACTAGGCACCTATAAGCTATCTTTTAAGCACTATAATAAACTAGGATTTGAAGAAAAATACTTGGACTGACAATTAGACCAGATAGGCTATTCAAAAAACTAAATTAAAAAGATTGGCTTTCACAAATAAGCTCTTGAGAAGCTTTTGAAAAACTGACAAACACTGACTTAACTGGTTAACTTAGACAAAATGGACAGATCTATAAGCTACTAGCAGGCTTATTAAATGAACTCAAAATGGAAAAAATAAGCTTGTGACATTAAGTTAGCTAGGTTGTCTTTCCAAAAAATCAAATTACACAGGTTTAGGCTAATTAATAAGCTCTATGAGAGCTTATGAAACTAGATGGGTGACTGGTGCACAGGGCATATTTCAGACAAGGGGTTCTAAAGAAGCTAACAATTAAGCACTTGACAAGTTGAGTAAAGACAATCTAGTATTTTTCTATTTTAGTTTAGCAGCTATACTTTACTATCCTAAAAGCTTATGAACTAAGTCTTAGTAATAAACACACAAGAAAATTCTAAGTTTTATTCAAAAACAGGCTATTGAAAAATTTGACTTTTTAATTACACTAACACTTTGACTTTTATGAACTTGAGATTGATTTTTATGAATGATTATGTTATAATAAGCTATATGAAGATTATTTTAAGCTAAATTATCTAGTTTTAAGCTAATATGATGAGGTTTGTATCTCAAAATCCTAACAGTGACTGTCAAAGATGAGATTAATAAGATTTTGACTTTTTACTAACTAGGACTAATTTTAATGACTGAATTGAACTATTAAACACAAATATGACTTATAACAACCATAAGCAACCACAAAACTTGCCTCTAGCAGGCTTCACTGAGCAAATCCAAACACCCATTTTGAAACTGTTTTGCAAGGTGAAACTGCATTAACCAATGATTTAACTCATTCCATTAATTAAACTGACTTTCATATCCTAATTACTACTGATTGAACTGGTTTAACTTACTTGGTGACCACAAATAACAGATTATGCTATAACTAATGAAGAGCACTTACAACATGTCCTTTAGCCACTATGGCTTGAAAACAGAACCAATGAACTACCAACCTATCACAACCAACCCATTGAACTCAAAACAAACCCATTTCCATGTCTGCATCACCCTGTTACCATCTGCATCAATTTTGCTCTTACTTTGACTTTTGTTGACCAGATTCCAAAGTTGCTTGAAAATGGATTCTAAGCTTATCAAAAAGCTATAGTAGCTTAAATAAACCTATTTGAGCTTACAAATAAGCTTATTGAAGCTTATGCATAAGAGTTGAATTTGGAAATTTGCAACAGTGAACCAGATTTCATGAAACTAAATGGAAACTTTGCTTTAAGGTTTAAGATGAATTAAAACAACTAAATAACTTAGTTTAAGTATCATAAAGCTTGAGATTACAAATTTAATAGCTAATTAAGACATTTTAAAATAAAACGACATACAAATAAAAAAACAAAAACTAGCTACCCCTTCTACCCTTTCTTTCTCCTCTTTTATGCTTCCAACTTGTTCCACGTGGCCTTTTGATGCAATCCCACCACTTTTCCTGGCCAATGGGAGAGTTTTGTGAGATTTGGCCAATTTATCCTTTTGGCGGGAAAAGTGGTTTTGACCACTGTTGACTTAGGCTGCAACTAGGGGGGGTAGACAGGTGTGATGTTGAGGGGAGTTGAGGGGAAGGTGATAAGGTGATGGGAGAGGGTATTGGGAGAAGCAGAGGTGTTGCAGGCACAAGTTGGGGAAGAAAACTGCTTGGGAGGGAAACCTCTGGTTTTGACTGGGGTTGACTGACCAGGCTAATATCAAGGGAGTTCAAAAAGGCTTTTTTGACAGGGGGTCCAGAATTGGGTAAGGGTCAAAAATGGCTTTTAGGTTTTAATATTGGAGGGGCTTAAGGTGTAAATTCTGAAACTTCAAGTACCTAGGCTGCCAATTCTGAAAAGTTTCTCCAAGGACTAAAACTGACAATCTCAGAAAGTACAGGGACCAAATCTGTCATTCTCCAATTTTCCAGGGGCCAATTCTGCCAATTTTCAAACTTGGAGGACCATTTTTGTAATTTTCTCAAACTTTTGACATTTTTCACCAAAGGACTAAATTTGACAAGTTATGATTTAAAAAGGACCTTTGATGATTTTTCTTTTGAAATTATGTGCTCAGGGACTGTTTTGACAATTTTAGAAACTTGA
Organism: Chrysanthemum seticuspe; assembly: GCA_019973895.1. NCBI lineage: Eukaryota > Viridiplantae > Streptophyta > Magnoliopsida > Asterales > Asteraceae > Chrysanthemum > Chrysanthemum seticuspe. The sequence continues at coordinate 332,157,748 of BPTQ01000008.1, read as the reverse complement.
GGGACTAAAACTGCAATTTTTGCAAATTTGATATGTTTTTCATCTGATTTTGATATTTTTGCATTTAAAACACATAAAACACTGATTTGTGATATTTTTATCATTTTGATGCATTTCTGAGTGTTTTCAGATGTTTTTGCAGTCTAATTGGTACAAAAATGATGAGTATTTAGACACTCATCACCAACCTTCAGCACCTCAGCCTCAACGAAGGCCACGAGCCAAAAATCCACCACTTCCAAAAGATAGAGAGGTGGTTCTTGGTCTTTCTGCATCAGGTTTTGGTGCATCATCACATATCGTATAAGGGAAGAACTTAAGGAGGGTAGATGGATTGCATTTTGGTTGAAATAAATAGATGAAGCACGAAGGACACATTGTTTTTCTCCATCATCATATGTGGTCATTGTCATCATCAATGTTTGCATCAATCCATCTTCTCCATTTTGATCCTTAGCATCTTCGTCATACTGGTCATGTATCTCCAGCCATCAAGATAGAATGAATGGGTGATTATGCAAGACTTCACGAATGCATATCCAGCATTTAGTGTGAAAGATGTGAGCGATCATGCATATCCAACAGCCTGTTAGATGTTGGAACGGATGATATGTAATAGATTAGGATTAGTAGATCATGTAGATGCATTTGATGTTGTTAGTACTCTGTAAGCTGTAAGCTGTAAACTGTTTCTTGAATGAATGAATGATCAATTTGCTTCAGTACTTCTTTTGAATGAACCATATAACTGCAGTACATCATCTTCAGAGGAAACAAATGACTCACTTCAGCACTTTGAATTCAGTAGAAACAAGCTTTATCCTTTATGACCATATCCCAAATGAACAATCACTCTGCAAGACAAAACAAACACAGAGAAACACACAAACCAACAAAGAGAAACACACTAAAATTATATTAGCAGGTTAGAGTTAGATAAAAGCAAACAAATATACAAAATTACATAACACAATGCAAAGTTATACACAAATCCTCCCCTGAGGCATATGCCTCCCCTGAGGCCTATGCCTCCCCTTAAACTTTGCAGTTAAGGGTTAAGCATACCGATATGGACCACAAGGTGTTGAAACCTTGGTCCATCAAAAGCCTTTGTTAACAAATCTGCCACATTATCATCAGTATGAATTTTGAGCACTTTAATCAAATTTTTATCATATGCATCTCTTATAAAGTGGTGCCTGATTTCAATATATTTTGTTCGACTGTGAAAAACTAGATTTTTAACAATGCATATGGTACTTTGATTATCAATAAAAATTGTTGTGTTCATGAAATTGTACCCATAATCCAACAACTGATTTTGACTCCAAAGAACCTGTCCACAGCAATTTGCAGCAGCAACGTACTCTGCTTCAGTAGATGAGGTAGCCACAATAGTCTGTTTCTTGCATTGCCAAGAAATCAATCTCTTTCCAAGGAATTGGCAACCTCCAGTGGTGGACCTCCTATCCAGATTAGCACCAGCATAGTCACTATCACTATAAGCTTCCAACTTAAAAGGAGACTCTTTTGGGTACCAAAGACCTAGAAGAGGTTGGCCTTTGAGGTACTTAAAGATCTTCTTAACAGCATTGAGATGGGAAGTCAGTGGAGTAACTTGATGTCGTGAACAAACACTCACAGCAAAAGTAATATCAGGCCTTGAAGCTGTTAAATACATCAAAGAGCCAATCATGGACCTGTACAGATGAACATTCACAGGTGGATCAGCTTAATTATTGGTCTTTGTCTTTGGAGCTTCATAAGGTGTAGTGGCAGTCCTTACACCCTCCATACCAAACTTCTTCAAGATATCTGATAAGGTTTTAAAAGGTACCTTTTTAAGGGGTCATTTAAGCCCTTATTCGATCACTTCTGTATCCGTTATTGCTTAATATCGTTCCTTTTCACTTTTTAGGTCTCTTGAAGGCAAAATGCTGGAATGATGCTTATTTGGACGAAAAGGCGCGAATATACGAAGAAAATGGCCAAAGTCAGAATCGAGACACTCAAAGCTGCTGAAACATAAGGCGACGGTGTCACTGCATATCTGCGACGCCGTCGGGAAGGAATTTTGCGACGGGTCAGAAGCGAAATTGCATGTTTTCAAGGGACGACGTCAGGTTCTAAAGGAGTAGGCCGTCGTTACTCAGACGGCCTAGATGCAGCCAAGACGGCGTCAGAGCTGAAGGGGACGGCGTCACAGTCATAAGGTGACGCCGTCGCAAGGTTTACGTGGCCAAGACGAAACCCTAATGACGGCGACACGACGGCGTCACGAAACATAAGGTGACGCCGTCGCAGATGTAATCTTATATATAGAATCCGAATTTTTCAGTTTTGTGGGTAGTCTTTTGGGAGTAAAAACCTAAAACCGAACCAAGGCTTTCTTGTGCAGTATTTTAGGGTTCTAAACCCTATTATACATCAAGCTAAGTATTTACTTCATTAATTTAATTATGTCTTTGATTATTTGTGTGTATGCTTGCATGTTCTCCATGTCCGGCTAATTTATTTGTGTGTTTGCTTAGGGAATATGAAACTTAATTATTGAACATTGATTGGTTGATACTTATCTTAGTTGACTAATGATCTAGAGTGCGCTAGATTATTCGTTGTGTGCTTAATGCTTGACTTTTCTTTGTGAACTTTAAAATATAATTATCTAGGTAATTGTAGGATAAAGTATTCAAGGTCAACCGTAGAGTAGGCGTCTATAAATCACTAGAGGATTTGTAAACAAGACCCTTTGGTAATTTCAAAGAGATAGGGAAACAAGCACGCCCTACAACCTTAGAAACACAACGCAACTAGGAATAAGGACGTGACAAATCAACCATCAATAGGAGATAATTAAGGAGTAGTAAAACCTAAGTGAACACATCTTTAAACTATCATACGAGTACACATCAATTAGACATAGACTATCACAACCTTAGCTTAGATAATTAGATAATAGTAGAGTAATCGGTAGCAATACCAACCCCCCCCCCAAATCCAATACCCGAGATTCGTACCCTTTCATTTTCTAAAAAACATAAAAAGATAAAAAATAATCTTCCTCAACCTCAACCTTAGCGTAGTAACTTCTCACTAGCATTCCTATTCCCCTAGAGAACGATATCAATACCCGTGGCTTACCCTAATTACTACACTACAACGATTAGGTTCACTGCCTAGGGTGTTATAAAACTTGCTCGAAGAAAAGGAAGTTTCCTTGACCCCGAACGACGCGTGTAGCGTTATCAAGTTTTTGGCGCCGCTGCCGGGGAATAGAATAGCTAGTTAGTAGTCCACCTCGTTTAGGTTTCTTTGCTTGATTCCTATCAAGTGAGATTTTTTTTTTCTTTTTATTAGCTTCCTTGTAGTCTATCCCCCTTCTTTGTGTTTGTGTTCGTAAAACCCTTTTCATTTGTCGCTATGGCAAGTGAAATTGCATTTGCATCATTAACAAATGAGGAACAGTTGAATTTCGCAGATTGGTTTGGTTTTAATTGTTCTAATGAATTTGTGAGTGAACTTAGAGATATCCAAAAGGAGATGGGTGTAAGGTTGGATGGATTTGATACATTCTGTACTTGTGTGGCTTCTATTCAACAATCATTATCAGGATCAACTCCTTTTAGTGACACCATCTGGAGAATTTTTCAGAAAAGCCTCCTATGCATAAACCATCAATTGAATGATCTTAGGCACCATGATCAAAAAGACCTAGTTTTTAAGAACATGGAACCTAAGCCCGAACAAGATTGTGAGATGGTTATAGTTGAACTGCCTAGTTGCATGCGTGGGATAGATTTCAAAGCATATGACACGCGTGAGGAATCCTTTAGGAAAATAGAACATAATGATCAAATTTTTGAGAATAATTCTTATGAATCGGACCAAGAATTTGAAATGGCTAAAGAAGGATTTGAGATGCTTAGGAGTGTATTTTGGTCAGATCATACTAAAACACATGAACATTTGGTAGGTCTAGATATAATGGAGAAAAAGGTGGAAACTCCAAGCCCACAAGCCCTACCATCACTTGAGGAATACACATCACCTATAACTTACCCGGAAGAAGTAGAAGAGACTATAGGAGCCTCAATTGATAGAGAACCTTTGGACCAAACGCCACTAGAGAATGTAGGTTTAGATGCTTATTGTCGTGACCTCTCTCTTAGTCCTAGGGAAGTTCCTAATTTTGATGAACCGGAGCCTCAACCAAAAACCTTACCCAATTTTCCGTCTTTAGATGTGAATCTTGGAATTGAATTAGGCCCCAATCCACCCATCAAAATGAATAGTCCGGGTAGTTGCTTGACAAAGGTGGCAGATTCTAGGCCATGTAGAGTGGAAGCTAATATAGGAGTAACCCATGACCTTACACACTTATATCACCCATTCATGGTTGATAACAAGAAACACTATGGGTTTAAACCGGGTTTATTAGGTCAAGATGGATCCTTAACTAAGAATCTTTTGAAGTTGATAGAAGATGATCCATTTTTAGGAGGGAGATTTGATTCACCCGCTACACCAATAGACTTAGGTAGGGTTATAATGAATGGAGCACACTCCTTTGAGCATATAAATCACCCATCACCCTCTCCTCACGTAGCAAATTTCCACCCTAAGGGTGTGTATTGCTACTATCACCCGCACTTAAACTTAAGTGTAGGAAAAACTTCCCCTTTATCTGTTAAATAAGGGTAGAGTCAGGCTCGTGACTCGAACAAAAACAAGCGCTTCTTGGGAGGCAACCCATGTATTTGTTTTTCATTTTTATTTGTGTGTCGTATATCTTTTATTAATTGTTTGTCCTCATGTTTGAATTTGTAAAAATGCTTTATTTTGTTTTTAACCTCGTCTTAATTACATATAAAGGTATTTTACATAAAGGATAAGTGTAGGGAGGATTACACACGTTTTCGTAAGAAACGTAAACATGAGAATAACAATTAACTAAAAGATATATATGTTTGTTTGTTCGAGTCAAATGCTTGTATCGAGTCATAATGGATGTTTTTGCAGAAATTTTTCCAGATTCTAAAGATGTAAATTTTCCGGAATTTTTTCCAGAAAATCGCAGACCAGTTTTTGTCAGGATAACCTGACGGCGTCAGGATTGCAACCTAACGGCGTCAGGAAGGAATAAAAACATCAGCTTACTTTTTCTCGTTTTCTGAGCTACTTGTAAAATTTTGAAATTTTCCAGATCTTAATTTTCTAAAAAAATTCTGTAAACATACATTCCACAAGCATTATATCCTAGTTTAAATCGAGTCTTATGTATATTATTACCGCCGATTTTACGCGAAGGTTTCATTTGTTTTCTTCTAGTGTGCAGGTTTAGTTTGTCAAGAAGAAGTTACACAAGTTTGGAAGGAGCCTTTCACGCAAAAAACTCTTCTTGGAAAAGATTTAACCACCACTTTTCACGGATCCTACCGAGCTAATCAGGGGAGTATTAGTTTCTTTCATTTTTAATTACCTTCCATTATCATGACTTTGATACTTTCGGGGAACATTGGGGACAATGTTCAGTTTAAGTGTAGGGAGGGAAAATAAAACGGGAACTTTGAAACTATGCTTATCCTTGACTATTTGCTTTGTCCAAGTGTAATTGTGTAATAAACCATGAGAAAATGTAGGTTAAGGTAATTTTAGCCAAATTTAAAATTTTTTCATGACATATAGGAGTGGGCCATTAGTCTTAACAAAAGCGTCTCATGGATAGGAAGTTGCATGACTAGCACAAAAACCCTTTACCACCTAAATTCCACCCAAAATGTGAGGATCGCCCTTAGATTAGTAGGAATTAAAGCATTCATCTTTAATGCTTAGAGTGTGAACCGGTAGTATATTAGATTCTAGAACTTGTTTTGTGATGCATTCCGAGATCGCTAGTGAGACTACACTTGTGTAGTTAGGATTAACTAAATGATAAGAGGCATTAGGATAAACCCTTGTTTGATACCTGTAATATAATTACTTCTTCCACCTCGGTTGAGTAATTCCCCCACACCCTTTGCGTTGTACTCATCTTTAGTACACGATACCCCTAGTTAACCCCTCAGAGCCTATCCTTTTCGCGGTTCTCGTGATGTTTCGGTTTTTCCGGAATATCAATGAAGAGCATTGTTTACACCCCACCCCCAAATATACACCCAAATCGCCTTAGCCTACCTTTATTGCACTCACTTTTAGTGCAAATTTATGTTATCACCCAAAACCCTTAGTTCAATTATCTGGTTGCTTGCATGAGTTGCTAAGTCGAGTCATATCCTTTGTATACAGTTTTGGGATGATTGGGATTCATGGGAAAAGTTAAAGTTTATGAAATATAGGGAAGAGAACGTTAAACTCAAATTCCCTTTGTTTGCATAATAATGTACTCCAAGTGTTTTGATCTTTTCAATTCGGGTCAAATTAGTGTTAGAGTAATAAAAACTCAAGTGTAGGGATGTGTCTATAAATCCCTATCATTTTGATGTACCGTAGAGGATGGTAGAGTAAAAGTGTATGCACACAAAAAAAAAAAAAAAAAAAAAAAAAAAAAAAATCGAAAAAAAATAGAAAAAGAAAAAAAAAAGGAAAAAAGAAGAGAGTGAAAAAAAAAAAAAAAAAAAAAAAAAAAAAAACAACCATACGGGCTACCATCCTACATCTATCTTTTAAATTATGTTTGTTTATTTTCGTTGCCTAGAGTTTTAGAGTGTCGAGTCTTGGCTTAGCAACGCCATTCTTCGTATACTTGCAACATAGAGATTTTTGACTATCCACCACTAAATAGCCTATCCCACCAAACCCTTCATTTCCCTACCGTAAGCCTAACGTTACAACCCTTTAAAAGACCTCTTTGATAGTCTTTCCTAGGTGCTTACGCCAAAGCGACGGAGGTTTGATCTATTCTCAAGCCTATGGTAATCTATGTACTAGGACCGGTTAATGAGTGTTTATCTTCCATTTCCGATTTGTTATATTTCATATATACACCCGAGAGAGATGTGAGTATCCAAACACCCCATGTGAGGTGCTAGTATGTAATTTCCATGCTTGTTATGACTTTTGCGGGGCTTATATGTGTTGTGGACCGTTTTGAATGGATGCTTCATGACCCCTAACTTATAAATTAATTGGCTAAAAGCACATTTGCTTGAGGACAAGCAAATACCAAGTGTAGGGATATTTGATAAGGTTTTAAAAGGTACCTTTTTAAGGGGTCATTTAAGCCCTTATTCGATCACTTCTGTATCCGTTATTGCTTAATATCGTTCCTTTTCACTTTTTAGGTCTCTTGAAGGCAAAATGCTGGAATGATGCTTATTTGGACGAAAAGGCGCGAATATACGAAGAAAATGGCCAAAGTCAGAATCGAGACACTCAAAGCTGCTGAAACATAAGGCGACGGCGTCACTGCATATCTGCGACGCCGTCGGGAAGGAATTTTGCGACGGGTCAGAAGCGAAATTGAATGTTTTCAAGGGACGACGTCAGGTTCTAAAGGAGTAGGCCGTCGTTACTCAGACGGCCTAGATGCAGCCAAGACGGCGTCAGAGCTGAAGGGGACGGTGTCACAGTCATAAGGTGACGCCGTCGCAAGGTTTACGTGGCCAAGACGAAACCCTAATGACGGCGACACGACGGCGTCATGAAACATAAGGTGACGCCGTCGCAGATGTAATCTTATATATAGAATCCGAATTTTTCAGTTTTGTGGGTAGTCTTTTGGGAGTAAAAACCTAAAACCGAACCAAGGCTTTCTTGTGCAGTATTTTAGGGTTCTAAACCCTATTATACATCAAGCTAAGTATTTACTTCATTAATTTAATTATGTCTTTGATTATTTGTGTGTATGCTTGCATGTTCTCCATGTCCGGCTAATTTATTTGTGTGTTTGCTTAGGGAATATGAAACTTAATTATTGAACATTGATTGGTTGATACTTATCTTAGTTGACTAATGATCTAGAGTGCGCTAGATTATTCGTTGTGTGCTTAATGCTTGACTTTTCTTTGTGAACTTTAAAATATAATTATCTAGGTAATTGTAGGATAAAGTATTCAAGGTCAACCGTAGAGTAGGCGTCTATAAATCACTAGAGGATTTGTAAACAAGACCCTTTGGTAATTTCAAAGAGATAGGGAAACAAGCACGCCCTACAACCTTAGAAACACAACGCAACTAGGAATAAGGACGTGACAAATCAACCATCAATAGGAGATAATTAAGGAGTAGTAAAACCTAAGTGAACACATCTTTAAACTATCATACGAGTACACATCAATTAGACATAGACTATCACAACCTTAGCTTAGATAATTAGATAATAGTAGAGTAATCGGTAGCAATACCAACCCCCCCCCCAAATCCAATACCCGAGATTCGTACCCTTTCATTTTCTAAAAAACATAAAAAGATAAAAAATAATCTTCCTCAACCTCAACCTTAGCGTAGTAACTTCTCACTAGCATTCCTATTCCCCTAGAGAACGATATCAATACCCGTGGCTTACCCTAATTACTACACTACAACGATTAGGTTCACTGCCTAGGGTGTTATAAAACTTGCTCGAAGAAAAGGAAGTTTCCTTGACCCCGAACGACGCGTGTAGCGTTATCAATATCCCTCACATATTTATCCTGACTGATAAAGATACCATCAGGTTTCTGCTGAACTTGGAGACCCAAAAAGAAAGTCATCTCTCCCATGGCACTTATCTGAAACTCACCCTTCATAAGCTCCTCAAACTCCCTGCACCAAGCTTCCTTTGTGGATCCAAAAATAATGTCATCCACATATACTTGCACAAGAATAATGTCAGTGGAATTCTTCTTAAGGAATAAAGTCTTATCAATGGCACCTCTTCTATAACCATGCTTCAAAAGAAATGTAGAAAGCCTAGCATACCAGGCTTTGGGTGCCTGATGTAGTCCATAGAGAGCTTTGACTACCTTATAAACATAATTAGGATGATCTAGATCTTCAAATCCTTTAGGTTGAGTGACATAAACCTCCTCTTCAATTTCACCATACAAGAAGGCTCCTTTAACATCCATCTGATAGACCATAAAACCCATATAGGATGCATAAGCTAAGAAAATCCGTATGGCCTCAACTCTAGCCACTGGTGCAAACACTTCATCATAATCTATCCCCTCCTCTTGTCTATAACCCTGTGCAACTAATCTGGCTTTGTTTTTAATGACAACACCTCGTGCATCTCTCTTATTCTTCAGAATCCATTTAGTCCCAATTGCATACTTACCATCAGGTAGTGGTACCAATATCTAAACTTGCTGATTTTGAAATTGTTGCATCTCATCCTGCATTGCTTCAAGCCAACTTGAGTCTTCAAGAGCCTGAGCAACACTGGTTGGTTCCACTTGTAAGAGAAAACAAGCAAACAAACAATGTTCGTAGTCTGTGCGATTGTCTCTCTGCTGATTTGAAACATAAGAGATAAAAGCCACCTAACCATATTTAGAACGTGTTACAGTCCCTCTTGTTCTAACAGGTGCATTAGGATCACCAATAATATTAGTCTGTGGATGAGCATTGTTGATCCTTGTAGTAGTAGTGGTGTTGACATCAATGGAGGAATCAAGATTAGTCACAGTAGGTTCAAAGTCAGTATCATAGGAAGGTGTGTTGAAGATTCCTGCTTTAGGTTGATGATGACCAAGATCTGAAGGTTTTGGAAACCGTGTATAAGGTTCTCCAAGGTCTGTTGACACTCTAGTAGAAATAAGAGTAGAGTCAACATGTCTTTCAGCCGAATTGGAAAGGTGAGGAGAAACAGAATCACTTTCAGCAGAATTGACATTTCCACTGATTGCTTCATTTGTACTATCTTCAACATTCCTCTCAGCTTCTAAATTGGCTGCATACTCTTGTTTCTTCAGTCTAGCAAGTTCCTCAGCATAATGGAATTCATCTTCACCCACATCAGTATAATCTTTAGAAGTGTCACCTACAAAATTGTTAGGGGAGAAGGAAGGCACTACAATGGGTTGTTCATCATCTTCAGACCCACTGTCAGAATGAGCATCCAAAGTTCCTGCACTGGTAGTTGGAGATGCTTGAGAATCTACATTTTGGTTAGCCATATGTCTAGAATAACCCAAGTAATCTGTCAAGTAATCAAGGTCAAATGACCAAACATGATCCTGTCCTTGAACATTAGACTTGTCTTCTAGATACCTCAGATTCAATGTTTCCTCAATCTTCTTAGCAGATACATTGTAAACCATGTATGCCTTACTATGAGCAGAATACCCCACAATGTAACCATCATCAGCTTTCTCATCAAATTTGCCCAACGGATCACTTGTATTCAAAATTGTCACTTGACAACCAAACGGTTTAAGGTAATGAATAACATGAACTTTCCCAAAAAGAAGTTCATATGGTGTTTTAAGGTGTGGTCTAGTAATGGACACTCTATTGAGTACATAACAAGCTGTACCAACAGCTTCAGTCCAAAACATGGTTGGAAGTTTAGAGTCTGCCAGCATTGATCTTGCAGCCTCTATTAAGGTTCTATTTTTTCTTTCGGCCACCCCATTTTGTTGAGGGGTTCTTGGAGTGCTATAGTCCCTTTTTATTCCCTTTGACCTACAGAGTTCTATAAGTACAACATTCTTGAACTCTGTCCCATTATCACACCTAATTCCTTTCACCTTTTTGTTCAACTGATTTTCAATAAAGGTAACGAAGTCTTTCAACACTACAGATGTTTCATCTTTGGTCCTTAGAAAGAATACCCAACAAAATTTGCTATAACCATCAGTGATCACCAGAAAAAAATATTTATGATCAATGCTTCTCACTTGAGTTGGACCAAACAGATCCATATGAAGCAGCTGAAGAGGTTCAGAAATAGTACTTTCTGCCGTAACAGGAACACCTTTGTAGGAGGCTCTGTGCTGCTTTCCTTTGTTGCATGCAACACAGTTATGATCATTGGTGAAAACTTTGGAAGGAAGACCTTGAACAAGACCCAATTTTGAGAGCTGATTTATGGTCTTGAAGTTGACATGGGCCATCCTTCTATGCCATTTGGTGGACTCATCCACGGATGCTTTAGCCACCAAACACGTTAAGTCACCTGCTGGTTTGACATCTGATAAGTTGAATGTATAAAGATTGTGACTGCGAGGAACTTTCAGTAGAATTGAAGTTTCTTCTGGGAGTTTGAAGTCTTTAGATAGCACAAGACATTCATCCTCTGTGAAGAGTACTTTGTTCTTGGTGTCACATATTTGTGAGACTGAAAACAAATTAAAGTGTTGAAGTTCCTTGACATAATATACATTCTCAAAGTCCAGCTGAGGTGTTTTGATGGTCCCTTTCCCAGTAATTCTGCCATCACTTCCTCCAAAGGTTACATTGCCTCCTCCTTCAATGGGTACAAAGTTATGCATCATATCCCTGTTTCCTGACATACTAGGACAACCACTATCAACAATTCCAACATCTTTATGCTTAAGGGGATGATCCTACAACAACAACAAAAATATACAGAATGTTAGTACACTATGGAGGCTCAAGTCATTGCTGACTTGAACCTGCCTTGTGGATCATATGAGTTATGCCAAGCAGAAGAATAAGATCCACTATTGTTCTTGGGTTTCCATTGAAACTTAGGTCCCTGTTTATTCCAAGAACAACCTGCTGAGGTCTTGACAGCAGTGTCCCAGTACCCTTTCCCATCAGTCATAGGGTTAACATATTTAGTCCAATAACCATATTTAAAGTATTCACTGGTTGGTTGAACATATGGTTTTCTGATTGGTCTTCTCCAAGGAAAAGAATTATTATTATTAGTAGCTTGTGGAACATAAGGTGGTATATCATTAACATTGGTCCGCATTGGTCTAGATTTCCTAGAATCACCACACCTACTCATCCTTTGCTCATGATAATCACAATCCTTAATTAAATGAAATTTACTTCCACACACAAAACATTTTTTCTGATTAGAAGATTTATTCAAACCAAGAGATGTGTTATTACAAGCAGAAGTATTCAAGGCAAAACCATGAAAAGAATTGTTTTTAACAGTACTATTATGCAAAGAATTAAAATGTAAGTCTTCAGAGGCAACTGTCTTGGAAGTAGATTCCTTGGCAGCAACTCTGACACTCTTATTGGTAGTCTTGGGTGCAGGCAGGGGTGAAGACTTGGGAAGGTCAGACTTGTCATTTGAATCACACTCTGTTGACCCTTGCTTGGAGAACTTGTCACTGTTAACACAAGAGACAAGGTCATTAGAAGAAGTATCAGGGTCTGGCAAGTCCTTTGACTTTTTGCCATAGAGATGATGTGATCCATCAAAGTCAACATTAATGGAAAGGTCAATGGGCATGTGCTCACCTCTAATAGGTCCACGCACAGCATGTAGGTCACCCTGTTTTTTCAAAATTAGCTAGGCCTACTGATGTAGATTTACGTGTGTCATCCCTAGCTTCTAAGCCAACATATTTCTTAAAACCTAAAGCCACTGTAGAATTAGAAGCTTGACTACTATAAATAAAACCAGCTAACTTATTTCCATTCATTATCCATTCTTTATGCCTAGCAATTTCCTCATTAAGTTTCTCCTTAAGCTCTAGATTTTCTGACTTTAAATCTGCTCTTAACTTCTCAGACCACTTTAACTCATTTTTAGCACATTCGATATCCCTTTCTAATACACCTATCTTTTCATCATAAGCTATTTGATTCTTCTGAAACCAAACCTTTTGTCTTTCTAGTGTTTTTAAAGCCTATTTATACGCTTCAACTTCTACATAGCATTCATTATATTTAGGTTCCAAAATATCATAAGCTTCTTTGAGTGTATTATAACGCTCACTACAACCAAACAAACAGTTTTGTACCTGAGAGATGCCCATTAAGGCAATCTGATCATGCCTATCCTCTGAAGGGCAGCTTGCAATCAAACCAACATTATCATTACCAGGACCATCATTATCGTCCTGCTCATGTTGCTTCCAGTCCACATTGCTATCAAGAGTGATCAAGGCAGCTGATCCCTTTGAAGTTCCTGCCTCCTTCTGATACTGCTGATAAGAAGAGTATCTTGTCTCATCACCAGCTTTCCTGTCTTTGCATTCTCTAGAAAAGTGACCCATCTGTTGACATGTGAAGCATTTAACCTTCCTCTTGTCAAACCTTGCTGGATCTCGTCCTTTGAATCCAAACCTTCTTCCAGCTTTTCGCTCAAAATTCTTGATATCCATGGAAAGCATGGCCAACTGCCACTTCAACTTCATCTCTTCCATCTCAAGTGGGTCCACTTGATCAAAATCCTCATATGCCAGATCCTGCTGAGGATCATAATCAGCAAAGAAGGATCCAAGAATATCTTCCATAATACCACTTGATTTAGGATGAGAGTTTGATGAGGGAGCAGCATAAGATGATGATGAATATGGGCTTGGACCATAACTTGTCTTTGGAGTAGAGGCTCCAACGAATGCTGTGTGACTAGCAGAAGAAGATGATCGAAAAGGGCTTCTTACATCATGTTCAAGAGCTTTAAGTTTGTGGTACAGCTCATCAAAGGTAATCATGTCCAAACCACCTTTAGCTTTTAAAGCAATGCTTACATGTAGCCAGGATGGAGGTAAAGACCTCAGAAACTTAGAATTACAATCATCATTATCTGGCTTTGCCTGCAGCTGATTCAACTGACTTAAAATCTTGTGAAACTTGTCATAGCCCTTGTGTATTCCTTCCTCTTCAGAGATTTGAAAGTCCTGAAACTATTGTCTCAGCATGGACTTCTTCAGTCTCCTAGACTCCTCATTCCCACCGAACTTTGCCTTGATTGCTAACCATATATCCTTAGCATCTTGCATGAAGTGAAAATCACTCAAGTGATCCTCAGGAATAGCTTGAAGAAGAATGGTTCTGACCTTGGTTTCTCTCTGAACCGCCAGCAACTCTTCAGTAGATTTAGGAGGAACATTCATCATCTTACCCGTAGCATCCGTAGTAGTTCTCTTCAAACTGTTTCCCTTCAAGACTATCTCCCATAGATTCCAATCAATGTTGGAGATCCAGTTCTGCATCTTCATCGCCCAAAGATCATATTCCTCCCTTTTAAGGTAAGGAAACTTAACATTGCTATTAGAGAGACTTAGTTGTTGCAGATGAGTGGAGTTTCGGTCGTTGGTGATTTCGGTATCAACATCTGAACCAGGCATGATGATTTTGTTATGATTGTATGGGTGTTCAGAAAAACTTGTCCTTAGTATCTCGTAGAGACTCTCACGAGGCTCTGATACCACTTGTTGAAACAAACAGACCTTGATAGATCTTGAGCTCGTGGATCGTTATATATGCCTATGTAATCACAAGCACAATAAAAGACAATCTCTACTACTTATATTTATCAGCGGAATATAAACACAAGTAACAAATAACTAAGAACTCTGTGATCCTCTATGGATCTTTATATTAACTAAAACTGATTTTTTCAAATCGGTACCTAACTCATTCTAATGTGTTCCTTTTATAGATAAGGAACCCTAAACAAAATCGCTAAACCGTTTCCCAAGAAACGTATAAACATAAAACTAAATAAGATATACACAATCACTTCCTAATAAAGCTCATGTATATCCAAACTAAATATACTAAACACGGAATAATCACTTCCGCAGAAACAAACTAATAACTATTATACTTCAGCAGATTATGTCTTCGGCAGAATCCACTCTTCTTCAGTAGAAACCCTTCGGCAGTAATTTCAGCATAATCCAAACTTCACATAATTCCCAACAATTACAGAAGCCTCTATTCGAGAAGATTTATTATTTGGAGATGAAGATGGGGCTATTCGATTTGACAAGCAACTGATTTGGGATACTTTTAGGAATCTTGGTTATGAAGGATCTTTGACAGAATAAACATTCAAGAAAGAATTATTCTGTCCTCAATGGAAGTTCTTGATTCATGTACTGCTCTATTGCATAAGTTCTAAAAGTACTTCTTGGGAGCAGTTTGGGTCCAATATAGCATCTGCAGTGGTTGGTTTAGCTACAGACAGAGTGTTTAATTTTTCAAGGCTTATTTTGGATGGGATGCTATCACATATATCATCTGGGTCAAAATGGTTAATGTACCCAAGGTTTGTACAGGTTTTCTTAAACACGCAATTGGCTGATGTTCCAAAACCTGCTGCTTTATTACCTGTCATTGTGCAACAAGCCAAAATATTTACATTTATGGCTAGGCGAAGTGATTTGTTCAGAGGTGGAGATATTCCATTAACTACTACAATGATGGAAGTTGTTCAAGCTGTACATGCTGAAGCTGGAGAGGATGAAGAAAGTGAAGGTACTGATTCTGTACATGGTACTGCTTCACAAAGTGCTGCCTCACAAGGTACTGCTTCTGCAAGTACTGCTTCTATTGAAGGTACTGCATCTTTACAGGGTACTGTTTCTCCAAGCCCTGACGTTCAAGCAGAGATTGAAAGAACACCTACTTCATCTCCACAACGTTCTGTTCCTATTTCAGAGGCACATTCACATCTTCAAGGTGATGCTCATACTATACCTCGTAAAGGTTTGAGTTTGGATAATTATGCTTTGACAAGGGTGCTAGTTAGGTTGAACAAGACTGTTGAGCGTCAAGCTAAAGCACTTAGGAAGTTGAGGCGTAAGTATATCTGGTTGAGGAATTTTATTAAACCATATATTCAAGGTTTCAACTTATGGGTTAAAGAGGAAAACAAATGTCGTAAACAACTTCGAAAGGAGTTAAAACGAAAGAAGGTTCCTAAATCATCTTCTGTCAACTTGGGGAGGAATTTAGAAAAGGAAAATTTGAAAGAAGATGTTACGAAGAAGAAAGAATCTGTAAGTACTGCAGAAAAGATTATTTCAGATTCTGAGGAACAACAAGAAGAAGAAGTGCAAGTTTAAGGTACTGATGATCAAGGTACTGAACATCGAAGTACTATTTTTCATGATACATCTAGGCAAGAAGTAATAACACCAAGGGTATTGAATTTTGAAGAAGAAGCTGGTGCTTCTACATTTGTTATAGAAGAAGAGGAGGAAGTTACATTCAAACCTATTCTTTCTGCGAGTGATGATGAATTAATTGTTACAATTTTAGATTTGTCACAACCAAGAGGAGGAGTTACTATTAGAGATGTACAAGAAGAAGAACAACCAAGAGCTTCTCAACCTACCATTGATCCTAAAGACAAAGGGAAAGGTGTTCTGGTTGAAACCAAGAAAAAGAAACTCACTTTAGCAGAACTTAGAGCAATTGAAGTTGCTAGAAATGAAGCTGCAGCTAGAAAAGTTCAAGAAGAGTTAGATGCTAAAGATAGAGAAGAACAAGAAGCTCAAGAAGCTCTGAATAGAAAAGCAGCTCAAAAGGTGCAAGATGAATTAGATGCTGAAGCTACTGAACCTTTACAGTATCCTACACCTATTAGATATATGCCAAGAAGACCTAATTTAGCTAAGGAAAGGAATGCTATGATGGCTTATTTAAAAGGTCGAGGATATAAAGGTTTGCAGAAGCTAAATTATGTTGATATGAAAACACTCTATGATGCTGAAACAAAAGCTTATAAGAAGAGTGTTGCTGACATTAAAGACTTCAGAGAAGAAGCTCATTGGACTGAAGCTGAAAGGAAGAAGAGCTTAAAGAGAAAAAGAAAATCTGAAGTTACAGATGTTCAGTTTTCAAAGAAAGAAAAGGTTAAATTAAGATCTAAGACTAGTGATGAATTAAAGAATTATCTCAGAGTGGTAGATTTTGATTATACAAAGGAAGATGATGACATGAAGATGAACAGATCAAAGATCAGTGTTTTTAAAGTTGTGAAATCCAAGAATGGAGATTACATGATTTTTCATAAAGAAGATGAAAGCTTCAAAGTTTTCAAAAGGCTATGGGATTTATTGCATATTATAGATAGGGTAGACTTATTCAACTTATATCATGTTGTGAAGGCTTACTTTGAAGAGAATCCATTGGAAGGGATTGGTTTGGTTTTACATGGTGATCTCATAACTATATGGGAAACTGAAGAAGAGAGCACTGATGATATCTGGAAGAATCAAGAAAGCTGGGAAATAGTTTGCTGGAGATTCTTTGAAGAATCTGGAGTTCATGTTTTGGAGTTGGAAAATGGAACAATGATACATACATTTGCAGAAAGAAGATACCCTCTCACAGTTGAGCTCATGAGAAGAATGCTAGAGCATGGATTAGAAGTAGAAGAAGACAATGAAACTGCTTGCATGGTTATCAACTTGTTTATAAACTGGACTACTATTGCTGAGAATGATCTATAACTGGTATGAATTCTATTTGAATAAATACTTTTTGATATATCAGTACTTTTATTCAAAGTACTGCTGATCAGACAGTACTTTCATCAAAGTACTGTTTGCTGAACTAAACCAGTTAAATGAATTTTTAGAAGAAACCTTTTTACTAAGTAATAAATATTTTAAAATAAAGGTTGAATAAATGGTTTTTGTGATGATAACATCAATAGGTTATCAATCCACCATGGTTACAAAAGGATTGACTAATCCATGAGCAAACGGCTCTGGTAAAGATATATCAAATCCGTTTTTAGTTGACAACTTGCTAATAAGTTGGATGGTATTCAACTCACCATATCAGTAATGTGAAGAGTTGGCTAGCCCACAAGAAAATGGCTTGTGGTAAAGGCTGTGGAAAAACCATTATTGGTAATTAGTTCACCATTAGATAGAAGAACTAACTAGTCCAGAAGGGTACAGCTTTTGGTAAAGACAAATCAAATCTGTTGATAGCTGGTGGTTTGCTAAAAATCATATGGTTATCAATGTACCATGGTCTTACACACCAAAACATTTGGCTACTCCAGAGATAATGGCTTTGGTAAAGAGATCTAAATCCATTAATTTTTCAATGATTCACTTGAAAGTGATGAGAATAGTATGCAACTTAAACTGAATTAAATGTACAAATTGTCATATGTTGCTGTGTTGCTGAAAAGATGGAGCTTGTTGGATGATGCTGTAAAGAGAACAATTCTAAGAGATACTTTGACAAGAATAGATATTACAGAGATATAATCTAAAGACTAAGAAACAATCCGTTTTTAAAGATGAAGCTGTTAAAGATATATTCACAAAAGAAACTTGAAGTCAAGCAAGTAGAATTCAAGTTAGGGGAGGATTGTTGGGATATGAAAGTGCTGAAGATATCAAAGTACTGAAGATATGAAAGTACTGTAAGCTGCAAAGTACTGGAAGAAGTCAAATAGTCAAAGTACTGCTAAAGATAAAGTCAAAGTACTGCAATATGAAGTCAAAGTACTGCAAGAACTAAAGAACTGTTATATTCGTTTATGGAAAGTATTGTATTCCATGTTTAGATTACTTGTCGTACAAGGTTATCAATTGTAAACCGACTAGGATATCCTTGAGCCTATAAAAGGACTCCTAGATTGGCATTAGAGGTACGATTTAAGAAAAAGAGTTTTAGAGTTTATGAATTAGAGTTTAGAGAAAAGTTCGATTATCTTAGAGTTGTATTAGAGTATCTGCATAATAAGCAGATTTAGAGTTTATTATAAAAGTTTTTCTTCTTAGCTTTGTTAAGTAAATTCCGCATACTTGATAAAGATTGCTCAGTGTTTCTTTGTTAATAACTTAGGATTTATCCGAGGTTATTAAACCTTAAGAAGCTAGTTAAGTTAGTTTGATTAAAGTATATCGATCCAACAAAAACCAACAACCTTGCAGCCCTTGTGGGTCCCACTAGGGTTGACAGGGATCCAAAGTGAGACTTGATATGAAAAGGTGACTTATTGAGGTTTCTAAAAAGCTAGGACTAATGGTTTGGGTCCCACAGATAAGCACTTGATGAGGGCTTGAACTTGGGTGGTCAACACTGATCACTCAGTGTATGGGTGGAATTGGACAAACAAAAAGCTATCTGCAGACCTATCTAATAAGCTCAAAAGTTTGAAATAAGCCCTGAACTTTATAGATGAGCTTATTGGCTTTCAAAAAAACCAATAAGCTCACTGTGTGGCCCACTAATGAAGAAGCTAAGGCACATGGAAAGTTGGGGTTTTGAGCTGATGCCCTGGTGCAGGGCAATGGTTAGCCCTGCAGGCCACTTTGAACTATCACCTAAGCCAGAGAAAAAATCATAAAAATAAGCTAACTGTGGGATTCAAAAGCTTAGATGGGGAATTTCAACATGTAAAAATCTCAAGACTTGAATCTCAACACAAAATTCACAAAAATTCTCCCAAGATCTGAGTTTCTAACTAACATACCATTTTGACTTTTTGATTTTGAACTTAAACTTTGACTTTAATGAAACTTGTTTGATCCGTATGCACTAATTATGATTATATAATCTATGATAACAATAATTTAAGATACATGAACAAGAATTAGACCAAGTGGGTGAGATTTGATCCTCACATGTCCCAACAGTGGACTGTGAGAGTGAAGGTAATTTGATTTTGACTTTCTCTAGTTTAAAGATTGGTTTTATAGTTTTACTAGTTCTAATATCACCTAGAGGTCATAGTGTGCAGATAAACAAGTGAAAAGTTAACTACCACAGTTGAAACAACACAGAACCAAACACCCCTTAATAACTGAGTTAACAAATTTAAAAGGCAAATGAGCAATCTAAATCATAATACTGATACATAAGCTTGTAGCCTAGGTTCATTAGCTATCAAAGATAAAATAAGCTATAACATCTAGAAAGGAACGATTTATAATAGAAACAAACCCGTAAGAGTGGAGGTTCATTGATTACAACAGGAGAATCTTGTGATGTAAGAGGTGGAACAATGGAACTATCCGTCGACCCATTCTTCTCTGATAGCTGGGCTCGTAACTTTTCATTTTCACTAGTAAGTTCTCCACATCTAGACTTCAATTCGTTGTTTTCTCTATGACATGCTAAACGACTTGGTATTACACCCCAAACAGCAGAAGCAAGAACACCTAGACCATACATGCCTGCATCACCATTTCGATCTTTACCCATAACTGTAGAAAAAATAGCATCTGGTCCAGGATTATCAATCGAACCCTCGGGCAGATTATCACTAAGTCGTTTCATATCATCCGGCATTTTATATAAACATGAACAACATATAGTAAAAGCATGTATTACAAAAAAAAGCATATTGTGTTTAACTTATGCTATTAATACACTTTTCCAAACACAAAAGCATATTACTTACAATCGCTTTTGCAGTGTCATCATTTTTGGTATTTCCATCTTTGGAGAAGCATGCACTAAAAAGATCCAATCGAGTTGGATCTCGTCCCAAATATGTCTGTATGAATAAAAAGAAAATGAATATTAACAGTGGATATCCACATGATACATTAACAATCCCACTTTCTCCATACACTTACCTTTAACTCTTCCCTTTTGCGAGCATAACTTTTTTTACCGGTTCTTTGGATCATCTTCTTTTTTGCCCGATTCGCCTTGTTTTTTTCACTTAAACTCTGCAGCAGGAAAGTAAAATATCATAATGGGAAATTTAGTAATGTTATTTAAAGTGGAAGAGTATTTCACACCTTAGTGTTTTCTTTATTCCAATACTTCACAAGCTTCTTCTATTGTTTTTTTTACACTTGCTTTGGCCTAGATCTTATTTGTTGCTTAACTGACAAAGACGGATCATGGTAGTGTTCCTTAACTCTTGCCCTCCAGTTCTTCACCTTCCGCCCAAATGATTGCAATATCCATTTTTCTCCAGCTTCTGGAATATCAAATTTTGTCTAAAAAATGTAATAGCTCACATTAGAAAACAAATACTTTATTCATTAACATACAAATTTAACATTGTGTACCTTTAAGAGTTCAAGCAAAGCTTTTTTTTTTGCGGCGTCAACTTTATTCCATGGTTTATAAATCGGACAATACTTTCCACTCCTTGAAAGTGTTCCCATGAAATGAGTCAGATGACTACTTTTGTCGTTAATAGGTTGTCCATGTTCATTAACTAAAATAGGAATTCTATCCCCTTTTTCTTGGGCCCAAACTTTTTCCATACGTGTTGGTCCTCTCTTTCTTTTGCTTACAATCCGAACTACAAAAAGTGAACATGATTTACAATAGATACGTATACATTTAAAATACTAAATAATTCGAAATGGAGGCAATATCTTAGCGTTGTATTTTGTCTTGTTTTAATTTAACTTTATTATATATTCTTCTTATATGACACAATATATGATATATATGATTTTTAAAACGATGCAATCAAGTAGGCCATGTTAACCTGTTTCATTTCGAGCTTGTGTAACTATATGGTTTTCTTCATTTTCAGAATGCTCAGCTTGAATCTCTTCTCCGTGTAGATCATCGCCGTCATTTGTTAAATCGTTCACATTCTCCAAATCATCCTCATTCTCCAAATCATCCTCATTCTCCAAATCATCCATGTCTTTATCTACATCATCTTCTGAAGTAGCTTGTTGTTCAATATCTTCATTCATAGGTATGTCTTCGATATCATCATTTTCAACATCATAAAGGTCTTCATTGTTATCTATATTAAAATAAAATTAAAAAAAAACAAAAAAAAACAAGTAAGCACCGAAAATAGTTAACTGAATATACACTTAATAGTAATTTAATATCATATATATAGTATTTGAAATTTATGTATAGTTACCATCAGATCTCAAGTCACGCTCCCCGTGGTCATGATCGTTGTCAATTGCAACTAAGTTTCTCTCAGTTGCAGTTAATCTCCCTCTGTTGACAGAATGTGGTTGATCATTTCTCGTTTGGACTTGGTCGGACTCCTGTACCCTACTACGTATTGCCCTCCCTGTATCAATCTGTTGTCCCTTTTGCGATTGAGATTCTGAAGATGTTAGCCCACTGGAGACATTCGGAGCACTCATTCGTTTTTGTGCTAAATTTTTATATCTAGTCATGGACTGTGGAGCAATGTATTTTCGATTCTGTTTCATGCAAGTAGAATTGTTAGAAAACAAACATAAAGAAAATATCGTAGCCAAATTTATTATTCGTACCTTTTTATTTGTTTTTGTAGCCGCTTCTTCTGGGTTATCTTCCTCAGCAATAAGATGGAAGTCTGAACCAGACATATAATCTGCATCTTTCTCACCTGTATCCGTTGGTTTCTTTTTCTTTTTCTTTGTTTTGTCACTCTCTACTAGACTTGTCAAAGACTTAGCAAGATTTTTCACTCCCAAAGCTTGTAATCTCTGTTGGTTTTCTTGAATCCTTGTCCTTCTGGACATTTCATAATCATTCGTATTTCTCGTGGTGATTTGGCGTTGCATCCTGTTATTTTCCATAACTGGTGCACAAAACAAATAAAATTATTATGAGATTGCAAAGAACAATAGTCATTTGAGAACAACAAAACTGAAATCAAATCACTACCTGTTATATGTTACAGAATGAAATACATTATCTACAAACAAAAAATAGACGCAAATCCTTCAGTTACATGTCACAGAATGAAATACATTAGCCAGAAACTAATATCAAATCACTATCACTATCACTACCCAAATCCTTTGACCCAACTTTACACAGGTATACCAACATTCATTTAAATTAAACAGAGCAACTTAAATACAACTTGTACCACATCACAAATAAGCAGCACTTATGATCACATATGAGACTCATCACAAGAGGTCAACCAAACACATACCCGAACCCACCATTTCCCACACTCACAATGTATAATAATAACAATGTATAACAATGATAATACCAATAATAATAACAATAACAATAACAATAATAATAATAATAATAATAATAATAATAATAATAATAATAATAATAATAATAATAATAATAATAATAATAATAATAATAATAATAATAATAATAATAATATAATAATAATAATAATAATAATAATAATAATAATAATAATAATAATAATAATAATAATAATAATAATAATAATAATAATAATAATAATAATAATAACAACAACAATAATAATAACAACAAGAGAGGTTTGAATTACCTGTTGAGTCAGATCTTCATTCAAAAGTGAAAACCCACAATCCTTGTTTTGCTGCCCACATACAACCCTAAACCAAAATTGAGATTTTAACCGTCTGTGAAAAACGATCTCCATTAATAAAATCGAATCAAATACTTCATTTCCGAAAAGATATGCTTGATTTTCGCAGCTCCAAAAGTTATTTATGAATCTGAATTTTTCCCCAAAAATTTTAAGCGGGTTTATGTGAACGTGGGTGTGTAAGTTTTCCCCTAATTTTTAGATTATAATTAGATTTATAATTAAATTAACTAATAGTAGTATATAGTATATGAAATGTATTATATTATTGTATATATATAATATATAAGTATTTTATTGTATGTGAAACTAAAAATGAAGTAGATTTGGCATTCGTTTTTCCGACTTCCGGGGTCAAACAACAATATCAATGTGATGTAGTAATCAGTCTCTGTTGTATCTTACTGCCCGAAATGGAGCGGCTCCAGATAGTTCATTTGTTTTACGCGGTCGTTATTTAAAATGTTGCTATTTTCTTACAGACGGGATTTATCCTACGTGGTCTACGTTTGTTAAAGCGTATCCGCATCTAGTTGACCCGAAAGATAAAGTGAGATGTAGGACAGTAAACCACACTAGAGTCATATATGCCATTGGTGCATCAATGAGACGGACATGCATGGAACCCTATGAATAATGAAATGGCTCGGGTTTGAAACTGGGAGTCAGATATCATATCATAATCAGAGTGTCATATCAAAAGGTTCATATCCAATGTTGCAAAATTCGCGAATCAGTAGTCGGGCGGTCGACCACCTTGTAGCTTGTAATCGGTCTGGGCGGGATGAATCGGTGATAAGGTATAATTTGATGTATAATTACCCGGTCTTTGCTCGGGTTATCAAATAAGGGCCCGTTTGGTTGGTGGGTGTTGCTTTGGATTCAGGATTGATTTAGTAAAAACGTAAAGTTTATGAAATAATAACTTTGAAAAAGCTAATATGAATAACTCTCAACGGATGCAGTCGTTCATTTATATCGTCAAGAGTTTTTACGTAAGTCGACTTCCTATGACGTCACATTCCGAGGATGCTTTGTAGCCTATATTCTACACATATTGAACGGAGGAATTGTCCTAGGCATTTGCGAGGCCAATATACGCGAGGTGATCATAAAGTGCCGACTATTATGATTGAATGTATTGCTTCGCATGAAGTCAGAGATAGGACAGTAATCCAACACGAGCCCAGAAACATAACATATCATATCATATAACAGATAATCCACTAACTGTAGATAACAGATATAGGATGCATCCATACTCCCCTGCAGATAACATAGTGGCCAAACATATACTTGAGCTCCTAACATGTAACATATAAGGGATGGTGTGGAACGTCACTCAAACACACTAGAGTCATAACAACTGGGTCAAATCAAATGGTTCAGAAAAGCATATCAAAGGTTCATAATAAAAGTTTCATAGCAAAGATTCGTCATTAAGGTTCATAGTAAAAAGAATCATATGAAGATTCGTCATTAAGGTTCATCAAGGTCGACAATAGGGCAATATCACCGGTTCATAAGACCCAAGTGTACTATCGGGTTGTTCGGTTAGTTTGGTTTCATTCAATTTGAAAATAATAATCATGAATATTTTAAAAATAATATTTAAATTATAACCATTTATAAAGATGGGCGTGATCTTTTTGAAATTCATGGGTTGAAGAGGTTAAACGGGTTTTGGGTTGACACAGTCAACCCTTTTTTGATACAAAAGTTGCCACATTAAGGAAAAAAGCTTAAACGGGTTGTCAGGTCGACCCAATTAATTTATTCACAACCCGAACCTACCCTGATTAAGAAACGGTTAGATGGGTCGACCCAAACCCGACCCGAAATATATTTATACTCAACACCGAGTTACTAGGGTTCAGGCAACAGCAGCCCTTGTGTGTTTTTGGCTTTTTAAATTTTGCTTATTAGCTTATTTTAGGTTTGCTTACTAGATTAGACTGCTTATTTAGGTTTCCCTTAGCTCCCCTTAGCTTATTTCATCCATATGTAGCTTATTAACAGATTATTATAGCTTTTTCAGTTTTCAAAATTTCCTTCTTAGTTTTTTATTCATAACTGCTTTTAAATTCAGCTTATAACTTGCTTATTCTTAGTTTTCAAAAAAGTTTCTTTTATAAAAGTTTCTTATTTTTATTAGCTTATTAAGTCTGCAAAAAGAAAAATAAAAAAAAAAAATTACAAAAAGCTGAGGCTGGGATTCGAACCCCAGACCTCAGCCCTTACCAAGCGCACAGCACACAGATTGCCAATTCCACGCTGGCAATCCTCACCTTTTTTGCGCCAAAATGCAATTTAAGGGCTGAGATGATGATAGAGCAATTAAATGGCTGGGATTTGTTTAAAGAAGCACACAAGTTGATTTGGGACTGCTATACATTACAGAAGAAGCAAAATTGAAGAGAAGCCAATTTGTTATCTTTCTAGTATAAATAGCAACTCTTATAAGCCTTCATGGCAAGTAGTTCTTAGTTAGTTTTCTAAATTTAACATTGTAATCTGTTTTTCCTAAAGTTAATATAAGTCTCAGTTTTTATTCCAAGCCCTGTAATTTTCTTTTCAGTTTTAATAAGAATACAAAATTTTTAGCAAAAATCTTGTTCAAGCTTATGTAAAAATTACTTTTGCAATTTTATAATTTTTTTACCTTTTATAAGTTTTCACCTTTTAGCAAAATTTTGTATAAATTAGTTTATCTAGCTTTGAAGTAATAATTACTTTTGCAAGCTTATGTAAAAATTACTTTTGTAATTTTGACTTTTAATTTCTAATTTTTAGATATAAATTAGTTTATCTAGCTTTGAAGTAATAATTAGGCAATTAATTAAGAAATAGCTTAAAAATAAATTGTAAAAGTATTTCTAATTTTAAGATCCAAATCCACATCATTCCACCATCCAAAATTGCCAACAGGAATCACCACCATCATCAAGACCAGGTAATACCTCATAAATGAAACCCTAATCGTTTTTGCTAAATTTTTATGAAACAACATATGTTGTTAATTGAATTAGGCTCCCTTTCTTTTTGTTGAAATTATATGTGGTTTTCTGTGGTTAATTGAATTAGGTTTAAGATGGATACGAGTTGGATGTCTTTACCTAGATTTACCATTGAATATAAAAAAGGTCTTGACGACTTTCTTGATCATATATTCTATAATGAGGGTAAAAATGGACAGATTTCATGTCCATGTATTGATTGTGGTAATCAGATATGGGTAGATCGGACGGAGGCTACAACACATCTGTTATGTGTCGGGTTTATGAAAGGTTATACAATTCCACCTTTCAGTTCCAAATCAAGTGATGCTCCAATGTTGGATGCTAAAGATGACATGCAAGGCTTGGTGAATGATGCCTTCCATCGATTTGGTGATGACACACTAACCGATGACATGGGAACACAAACTGAAAGTATGAGTATGCCAAACCTAAAGGCAAAAAAATTTTATAAAGTGTTGGGAGAGGCAAAGAAACCACTATATCCTGGGTGTAAGTTATCAGTTCTTTCTTTTATCATTAGACTATTTCATGGTAAGTGTGTTGGGAAATTTAGTGATAATGGTTTCAGGAAGATGCTAGATACAATGAGGGAAGCCTTCCCCGATGCTTCTATACCAAAGTCATTGTATGAACTAAGGAAGATAATTCGAGAGTTGGGACTTAGTTATGATAAAATTGATGCATGTCCTAATGATTGTATGCTGTACTGGAAAGAAAACATTAATAAAACAGAATGTGATATATGCCATACGTCAAGGTATAAAGCAAGTGAAGATGATTGTGCAGATGAGTCAACCACAGCTGATACACGTAAGAAGATTGGAGCAAAGATGTTGCGTTATTTTCCGCTCTTACCACGATTGCAAATGTTATTTATGTCATCTAAAACAGCCGCCTCCATGAGATGGCATGAAGAGAGTCGCACGAAAGATGGTTACTTGAGACATCCTGCAGATTCCCCGGCATGGAAAGCATTTGATTTTAAGTATGATAAGTTTGCCAAGGAATCTCGTAATGTCAGGCTTGGTTTAGCGAGTGATGGGTTTAACCCTTTTGGAACAATGAGTGTTTCTCATAGTACATGGCCTGTTGTTTTGACGCCATATAATCTACCTCCTTGGATGTGCATGCAGAAGCCTTATTTCTTTCTAACGTTACTTATACCTGGCCCATCTGCTCCTGGGAATAATATAGATGTCTATATGGAACCGTTAGTTGCTGAGCTAAAGGAGTTGTGGGATCGTAAAGGAGTAGACACTTATGATGCATCAACAAAAAGTAACTTTCGGATGCGTGCTTGTTTGTTATGTACGATCAGTGACTTTCCTGCTTATGCAAATTTATCCGGATGGAGCACCAAAGGTAAACTTGCATGTCCTAACTGCCATAAACATAAAAAATCAACACGCTTGAGTCATGGCAAAAAACAATGTTTTATGGGACATCGTCGATATTTGCCTATTGATCATGCTTTTAGAAGAGATACAAACTCTGTTGATGGCACAGAAGAACTAGACAGGCAACCCCGTGGCTTAAGAGGACAAGAAGTACTTGATGAGTTAGATGGTTTTGAAGTTAAATTTGGAAAACTTGTGAAGAGCAACTTAAATTTACCTTTTAATTGGAAGAAGAAAAGTATTTTTTTTGAGTTACCATACTGGAAAGATAACTTGCTACGCCATAATCTAGATGTAATGCATATTGAGAAGAATGTTTGTGACAGTGTCCTTGGAACACTAATGAATCTAGATGGGAAGACCAAGGATCATATAAAAGCACGCCTAGATTTACAAGAAATGGGCATTAGACCTGAACTTCATCCTATAGTTCAAGATAACAACAAAGTTTATTTGCCACCTGCTTGTTTCTCAATGGATAAAAAAGAGAAAGATATTTTTTGTCGTGTGCTTAATAAGGTGAAAGTTCCAGATGGTTATGCAGGTAATATATCAAGATGCGTAGAGTTAAAACCTCCAAAACTATTTGGACTTAAAAGTCATGATTGCCATATTTTGATGCAGCAGTTGCTTCCCATTGCCTTGCAAAATGTGTTGCCTAAGCACGTGCGCTATACTGTGATGAAGTTATGTCGTTACTATAAAAAATTATGTGCAAAGGTTCTTAATCCAAATGATTTGGTTCAAATGGAAACCGAGATTGGAAAAATACTTAGTGATTTAGAAAGGATTTTTCCGCCATCATTCTTTGATGTCATGGTTCATCTTTTGGTTCATCTTGCTTCAGAGGCCAGATTAGGAGGGACAATTCATTACCGTTGGATGTATCCAATCGAGAGGTGCACATTACTATTATAGTAAATACCTTTATTAACAAATATTATTGAATCTAAAATTATTGGTTTTGATATCTCAGGTATTTAGCTACATTAAAATCTTACGTGCGAAACAGGAATAACCCGGAGGGTTCCATTGCAGAAGGATATCTAGCTGAAGAGTGTGTGTCGTTTTGTTCATTGTACTTATCCAGTGATGTTGAGACCGTACATAATAAGACAAGTTGAAATAATGATGACGATGGTTATGAGGATGTTTTACCTATCTTTTCTATGGCGGGTCGACCGATTGGTGCTACAAAGGTAGAAATGATGGAACTTGACATTTTGGCTAAAGCACATTCATATGTGTTGTTCAATTGTAGTGAAGTTGATGAATTTCGAACGTAAGTAATTATATTAGTTGTGAGTTTCATAAATTATATTATACGATTAATAGTTGTCGTTGTTATCATCATTATCATCTGTTAACACTGCAGTGAACATCTGGCATTGGTTCATCATCAAAATCGGAGAGAACGTAAGCGTGACATTCAACGTTTACATAGTGAGACTTTTGAGTCGTGGTTTCAAGATCATGTAAGGCATATACACAGGTTTATTACTTTTGAAAAATCATTATAATGACATAGCATTTTCGACCTACTAATAACAAAACAATTAACACATCTTGCCTTATTTCAGGTTGAGGAGCTACATGCTAGAGGGGATCACAGAATCACAGAAAGTCTAAGGTGCTTGGCAAGTGGTCCATCTGAGTATGTGAAAAAATATAAGGGATTTATCATAAATGGTTTCCGATTTTACACAAAAGATGTAGAACATAATAGGAAAACACAGAATAGTGGGGTTAATCTTCAGGCCATGACAAACAGTTACTCGAGTGCTACAGATAACAATCCTATCACGGGAGATGTAACTTACTACGGGGTTTTGAATGATATAATTGAGTTGGAGTATGGTATTGACAAGAAAGTAGTTTTGTTCGATTGTGATTGGATTTCGAATGGTTCAAGGAAAAAAGAAGATGACAACGGGTTTACTCTATTGAATTTTGAAGGATTGAAGGCTCATAACGAGCCTTTTATACTAGCTTCTCAACCACATAAAGTATTTTACGTTGCAGATAGTGTTGACAAAGGATGGCAAGTTGTGATCAAGACAGCGCCCAGACATGTTTATGACATGGATGAACAAAAAAGTCTTGATGACGTGGAAACACATTTGCAGGGTGACTCATTTATGTGTCCTCAACATGACGAAACAATGGATATTGAATTGGTTAGAGGTGGTTTCGATGGAACCGTTGTGGACAACAATGACTTAGTTATTGCCGATGAAGAAGATCCAGTTGAAGAAGCTTAATGATTTCAATTAGCTAAATAATAATAGTCCCTGTTTTTATGTAAAATTAGTTGTTAAGAATCAATGACAATCCTCATTACTGTTTGTATAACTCTTTCTTATATATTACTTATTTAATTTTAGGTAATTTTAACTTTTTAGCTTCTTGTTATTTATATTTTCACTTTGAGATCTCAAAACAACCCTGCTTAAGGGGTGTTTGGCTCAAATGGGTCAAACGGGTCAATATGGCTTATCACTGTTTGGCTCAAATGCCATATTAAGAGCTTAATTTCTGCTTATTCACTGTTGTTTCTCTTCTGTTTTTTGTTTCCTTTAGTAGCTTGTACTACTGACTAGAGAATTCTGAGCTTAATTGGGATTCTAGATCTTATCTTGTTGCTTTAATTTGGTCTGCTAATCACCCCATTAGGACTGAGATGCCCTGCACTCAGTCATTTTTGTTTTTTAATCAAGCCTAGTTTATTTTGTGAGTGCAATTCTGGCTTAGTATAGTACAGCAATAATGCACCAAATTAACCATTATCATTGATAGATAAGGACAATACAAAGACAGATAACCCATACATAACTTCCAAAAGATTGAGACATATAACAATACAAAGACAGATAACAAGTGTCCTATTATGGTGTATCAAGTTTTGATACCCAAGTATCAAGTGTCATACTAACTAATGTTTAAATAAAACTTTTGTAAATAAGCGTTCTAAAAAACTGATGTTTTATGACTCAAATAAAGGAGTGTTCTATTATGGCGTAGGATAATAAAACCACAACAAATAAGCGTACTATAAAGGTTAATGTTAAAAGACACAGTTGTCAAGGGTCCTGTTAATTTTTTTTCAAATAAAACTTTTGCAATTAAGCGTTCTATAAAACTGAATAAACGTTATAAAAAGCGGATGTTTTACGACTCTAAAAAGATGTGCCATATTGTGGTGTATCATAAACAAACCATTATGAATAAGCGTTCTATAAAGGTTAACGTTATAAGACGCTATTGTCAAGGGTCCTATTCACTTTTCTTATAAAAAAAACGTTTGCGAATAAGTGTTCCATAAAACCGATGTTTTATGACTCAAATATCAAGTGTCTTATGATGGTGTATCAATCTATGGGACCCAAGTGTCAACTGTCATATTAAGTTATGTTTTAATAATACGTTTGCGAATAAGCGTTTTAAATAATTAATGTTTTATGACTTATATATCAAGTGTCCTATTATGGTGTATTGTAATAAAACCATAATTAATATGCATCCTTTAAGGGTCCTATTAAGTTTTGTTATAATAAAAATTTTGCAAATAATCGTTTTAAAAAAATGATGTTATAAAACCATTGTACATAAGCGTCCTATAAAGGTTAACATTATAATACCCACGTATCAAAGGTCCTATTAAATTTTGCTATAATAAAACTTTTTGTGAATAAGCGTTTTAACTAACTGATGTCTTATGACTCAAAACTCAAGTGTCCTATTATGGTTTATTATAATACAATCATAATGAATAAACGTCTTATAAAGATAATTTATTAGGATCCATATTTTAAGTGTCATATTAAGTTATATGATAATAGGACCCCAAATCATCGACCATCCTATTATATACCTTTTTAGGACATCGCCTAAGTAGCAAATATTTAAAAAGGACCCTAAACGCTCATATGTCCTATTAAAAAGTTTTTTAGGACTCCATTATCATACCGTCCCACACAAAGGGTCCTAAAAAGCCACTTTTGTTGTAGTGGATAGTCAAATTGTAGATCCCAAACCACACCAGGGGAAGTATGATTTGTTGTTCATAACCACTAAAGTCTTTACTAATATGAAGAGGAAAAACAACAATTTTTCAGGGAATGTTACTCCTCTTTTTCCACACATGATTAATTTGCCAAATGTTCCAGAGAATGTAGAGGATACTAAACCTCAACCTACCCCAACCCTTGCTAATAATGAGGATTCCACTGCTACACCTTCAACTACTACTGAACCTTTACCTTCCACTTCCCAACCCCAAATCATTTTGGTCACCCATAGGAGGAAGAAGGGCACTGAGCTTCCTCAGGCTAGTGCTAGTGGTGTAGTTAATGAAACTGTCACAGGTTATGTAGGTGACATGATTGGAGGGCTTTCACTACTACCTCAAGCTTAGTAGCTGAGCAGGACAGTGAAAACATAAATAAGACCCAACCAATGGCAACACCTAATGTTGAGAGTTCTTTTGAGCTGAATACAGGTGGAGGAATCCCCAGCCACCTGGCTACTATGGGGGACATGGATGTTCATGCTAGGTCTGATGCCATGTTGCATACACCCTATGATTCACTTCTTGGAGGAGGTCACACACCTCGAAGTGATGAGGGTAGACTTGACACTGAACAGGAATTGATGGCTGACATTTTTGTACAAACTGATAATTCCAATGACCCACCTCTCGGACCAGGTTACACAGGTCAAAGTGGTAAGGAAGCTATGAAAGTTATTCAGGAATTGATGGATCGATGTACCACAATAGAGTCTAAGATCACTGGCATACAACAACTAACTACTTCTCAGGCTGACACAATCAGAAAATTGCAGCACAGGGTCAGAGTTTCGGAGAGACTAAGGAGGCAAGGGGTCAATACAGTGAAAAGAGTGAAAAAGGTGGGAAAAAGGTCAAGCTCCTCTGGCAATCAAGGTTTGGAGAATGTATCCAAACAGGGGAGGAGTGAAAGTACAAATTCAGGGGAGGTTTTAGTAGATATGGAGATGGACAGTGGAGATAATGTTGATGAATATTTGGTGGCTGACAAGGATGGCAATGAGGTAGTGTTGGATGATTCTTCAAAGACTGCTGTGGATAAAGATAAAGAAGTGGAGCAGGCAACCACTGCCAGTATTGCTACAACCACTGCTAGTGTTGCTGCAATTACTGCTGCAACCACGGCTAGCAAAATGCTAACCACTACTAGTTCAGATGTTTCTATTGCAGATCCAACTGCTGCTAGAACAATAACCACTACAATAACATCAACAAAAAAATCAAAGGAGGTTGAGGATGAGGTTGCATTACAATTTCTCAACTTAAAACAATCTCAACTCACATCTACACCTCAAAATGCACCCAACCCAACTGCTAAGGGTATTACAATTGGTGAGCCTGTACTGAAGTCAGCAGTTACTCAACCTAAGGTTCTTGGAAAGGGTAAAGCTGCTATCATTGAAGAAGAGCCACCTATGAAGTTTGGGAGTAGAGCAGAGCAAGTAGCATTTGATGAAGAGGAAGCTAAAAGATTACATATGGAATTAAATGCTGATGTTCTTGCTGAAGATAAGAAGACTGCAGAGCAAGAAGAAGCCTCTCTTAAGGCAATAGAGGAATGGAATAAAGAACAAAGGCTTCTTCAAGCATCTGAGAAACTGCAGGAACAAATGACTATAGAAGAATGAGGTTTATATGACATTGATACAAGATCAAAGTTGTTGGTTGATAAGGTCAGGAAGATGAAACAACAAAATGAGTTTAAAGCATATTATGCTAAGAAGAACAAACCACCAACAAAGCAACATAAAAGAAGTCAAATGATGAAATTTATCAAGCATATGGGTGAAAATAGGAATCTGAATTTGAAGAGTTATTCTTATGAGAGAATTGAGCAGCTTTATAACTCTTGCAAAAGAAGGTTTGAAAATTTCATTCCTATGGATTCTGGGAAAGAAGATAAGATGTTAAGGAAACATAAGAAAGCTGGATCTGTGATGGAGGAGTCATGTTCTAAAAGACAAAAGTTGAATGATGAAGAGAGATTAGATCAGTTTATTATGATTAATGAACAAATGCCTGAAGATCCTATTTCTCCTACACCTTTAAAATCTAAATACCCTCTCATAGATTAGCAGAGTGTTTCAGTGGAAGGAAGGGATGTTATTGAGCTGACTAGATTAAATGGATACAAAAGTCAGTACTTCTCATTTGATAATCTTCTATTCTTTCTAACCAGAAGTGACTTGGAGAAGTTGTGGGAGATAGTGTTTTTTAGATGTGGTAAGCTTGGACCTATAGGTACCATGGCTTATTCCATATGGTCTACATTAAGATGTATGTTTGAGCCCAATCCAGAGGATAAATGTTGGGAAGACTGTGTGGTTCAAGAATGGGTACTATATGCTTATTGTGAAGTGCATGCTGTTAAGCTTTCTGAAGGAAAACTCTATATGCTGATAGATAGAGATTATCCATTGATGAAGAGTGTAGCTAGACAGATGTTGGAGGTCAAGCTTAACCTATCATGTTCAAAACTAGATCATCTACTAATTCATCCACTTTTGAAGAAGATTGAAATGATTGCGGATTTTGAAATTCCTTTAGCAATCAAGGACAAGCTTCATGGTAGAAAGAAAAGAATGGCAGATAGATCAAAAGAAATTAATGAAGAATCTGATTCTGAGAAGGAGCATGAAGAGGCTGATAGGTGTTTGGACACATCCTCCAAATAAGATGTTGTGTGCTTAAAGAGAAACTTGATGATTTTGATTGTAAATATCAAGTTTAGGGGAAGATTGTTGGGTTTTAGGTTCTGCTAACAAGAATTATCCTAAGTATGGAATCACTGCCAGTACAACAGATACCACGGCTAGAAGAAAGGTTACAACTGCTCAAGACAAACCACTTCTAGTAGAAGTTGCATACCACTGCTATTGTTATTTACCGCTGCTAGTATGTTATGTCGGTTTAGTTGATTATTATAGAATGTCTTGGGTAGGATGTTTTGTATTAGATAAATATGGAAAAGATATTTATCTTGTAGAATAAGTAATGTATATTGTAAAGGACTCTTTAGCCTATAAAAGGAGGTCATAGGTTTAGTTAGATATATGTTTTTGTGATATCTAGAGTCGATACAATTCAAGGTTGTAAAACCCTAATATTGCAAAGAGTATTCGTATATTATTAATATATTGAGGTGTTTAGTGATAATTACTGTTCAATTATTATTATTCTTCTTAAGGTTGAGCACTAGATTCTGCATAGTGTTTAACAGTTTGTGTTCGTATAGTCAGCTTCTATATAAGATTGTTTGCTCAACTAGGATCAACAAAATTCCCAAACTATATGAGTGTATAAGTCTCCTTTAGAAAACCCTAGATCTACAAGTGATAATTAAGTCATCTCTTTAGAATCTCCTACTATCAGCAAGCCGCAACTCACGCAATAAATACAATGAATAAACCAACTAGTGCACTCTAGGGTATAAAGGCATTAATTCAGGCGTTCAATCTAACACATATAATATTCTAGCCAGTTTTCTTATTATAACGCAACAACCAATTAAACAAGAGACAATATGAAGCAAGAATTATAAACTAAATCAACTATACTTATTGAGTTTGTCACGAAAAAAATAAGGTCTAATTAATTATAAACAAGTTGCATACAATCATGTTAGGAATTGGAAATTCCATAGTGAAGTATCGGTCACCCCAACTATTATCTAGCCTAAGTTATCTCGTAGACATATCGTTATTTACGTATTTATTAGTTGGTTATTAGCTTAGTTTAGCTTAGAGTAACATCGTGGAGGACGGACGGGTCTTTACCCACTGTATGCCTAATCCACAGTCCGAAGGAGGACGTGTAGTATGTAACTATAAATACTCTCTACCTCCCAAGGTAGAGGGTTGGACCTTTCATTCAATCTAATCTTTCTTTCTTTTGTTTACTTTCTCTCTCTAGAAAGGCTCCCATTCTACTTTCTCTCTCTAAACTCTCTATCTCATTCGATCCATACTAGTGTTTATTATGTGTTTATGAAAACAATTAGTTTTCAATTGGTATCAAGAGCCATGGTTTGATCACTCATCTTTCATGTTCTTGGATTTCTAGTAGTTTTTATAAGGTTTTTGCGTTTGAATGAGTTTAGAGTGATTAGCATCATTTGGATCATTTCTAGTGTTAAAGTTTGGATTTTGATTGTACTTTTGTGTTTAGAATCATTATAAGTGCTTAGGTTTTGATTTGGAAGGCTTAAATCAGCGTGGTTGAGTTGTTTTTGGATTGAAAAGTGGTGTTTTTGAAAGTTTCTTGGAAGCGACATGAGTCTCGTTGCATAATTCTTCGTAGCGATTTGTCCCTACGATCAAGTGACTTGTCTTTGTTTTTGAAAGGTAGTGGACGTACTTTTTTGTCTAGCAATTTGTCACTAGCGACTTGTCTTTCCAGCGACTTGTCACTCTAGCGACTTGTCATCCTAGCGATTTGTCCTTCTAGCGACTTGTTACTCTAGCGACTTGTCCTCTTAGCGATTTGTCACTCTAGCAACTTGTCTTTCCAGCAACTTGTCACTTTAGCGATTTATCACTCTAGCGACTTGTCTGTCTAGCAATTTGTCAATACAGCGACTTGTGTGAGAAGCGATTTGTCTTAAATACACTTTGTCTATAGCGATTTTTCATAAGAGTATTGTTAGAAGCGGTTTGACCATTTCATCAGTGCGTTTTGTTGACTTTTCCCGACAAAACTTCAAACGGCTATAACTTTTGAACCGTAACTCCGTTTTCAGCATTCTACCCATCAAAACGACCGTAAGAACGAGGAGAATGGCATGCCAAGTAAAATAAAGGTCAACCCTCGAGGCCTAAATTCGCTCCAAACAGAAGTTATTGAGATTTTTAAGTTTTTAGACCTAAATTTTTCCCTAAAATCGTGCAACAACCAACCCAAATCACAACCAAACAACACTTCAGCTAATCCTTCAAACAATCATCACTCCTAACACATAATCCTCTATTATTATATGGGTCCATCAGTTATCTTAACACGTTCTATTGGTCATTGTATCATGGTTTCTTCTTGATTTTGTAAAATCCCATGAAAGAATCTATTTCTCGGTTTAAGTCATAGACTTGTAAAATCCCGTGTATACTACAACATCATGTCTTACACTACTGACCCAGTGATTTCGGAAGTACTTAAATTGTATGATGCTGTGGACAACAATGATAATGTACGCTACACTGAACGATTAAAGATGATTGAATTAATCAATGACGATGTGAGATCTTCATGTTCTGAGTACAATGAGAATGAATTGCACCTGCTAATGCCACAGAATGCCATGCAAATGGAATGCATCATTGTGCCCTATCAGCTACTTCGCTCTCACCTCATACAGCTTTTATCCATAACTATGGATCGAACATGTAGTGCCCTCTTCCGTCAGGACTTATCTACATTAACTAGAACCTTGCTGTTGAACTTAGAACATTTAAAGCTGCAACTTACCAATGAAAAGGTTCAAAAGGATGGTTCCAGTGCAGCTCTTCAAGTAATCTACAAACAATTTCAGCCATTCATAAGTGGGGAATATTCAGCAGATTACAATCAACACTTGACTGGAATTTCCTTCAAAAAACATACTGGAATGGAAATTCAGGAATTCATTGAGACATTTATCCAACTCATGGATAATGTGGAAAATTACATTAAGGAAGCTGCACAAAAGGATGAAAACGGGAATGAGTGTCAGGTGCAATTGAGAGATAGTTGTGATGAGTCGGGTAATGTATCTGTTGAAAGGTCGGGTGTTGCTGAATGCAGAATATCAGAGACAACAAAGAATGATGTAACCAGTTGTTCAGTTACTCCTAACACACAAGAAGTAGATGCAGTAATCATAAAGGGGAATGAATGTCGGGCACAATCAAAAGATTGTAGTGTTGAGTCGGGTAATGCACCAGATGATGGATCAGTTGACACTAAATACAGAGGCTCAGAGATAGATAAGCTTGACACAGCCAGCGTTACAGTGACTCTTGTTACACATGATGTGGATGCAGATATTAGACCGACAATTGAACAGGTGTCATGTA
The DNA here is from genome assembly GCA_019973895.1 of Chrysanthemum seticuspe. Lineage (NCBI taxonomy): Eukaryota > Viridiplantae > Streptophyta > Magnoliopsida > Asterales > Asteraceae > Chrysanthemum > Chrysanthemum seticuspe. The sequence continues at coordinate 332,120,123 of BPTQ01000008.1, read as the reverse complement.
ATGAGGTACCCTTAACTGTTCAACATAGTGCATCTGCTAATGTACCTAAACAAGCTGATCTTAATGCTGAACATTATTCTAATAAATATTCATTGGTTGAGGCTGAGACTAATAATTTCAAAACAGCTAATATGGTTGATAAAAAGGCTTTTGATGAACTTTCAAACAAATTCTCAAAACTTGAAAAATATTGCATTTCACTAGAAATTGCAATACAAAGAAAGGAGGAAAGTTTTCAATCTATGAAACCATGTAAAAATCCGGAATTTCCTGAATTTCGTGAATTTTTTGAAATAAACAATTTAAAAGCTCAGCTTCAAGCCAAAAACTCGACAATCAACATTTTGAAGAAACATATTTCTGGTATGCATGTGAAAAGTAATTCAATCAAGACTGCACAAGACATTGATTCTATTATAACCAGAAATAATGAACTGTCAATTTATGTGGCTAAATTACTAAAGGAAAATGAGACTTTGAGAAAGCATCACGTAGAACTAAGTGACACTGTCAAAGAAGCTAGAACTAAGTCAATGGAACGAACAAACTCTTTGATAGCAAAAATTGATGATCTCAAAGATCAACTTCAGGAAAAGAGTTTCACTATTGTTGCCTTAAAGAATGAGCTTAGAAAAACCGTAGGGAAAAGTGTGAACACTAAGTTTACAAAACCATCAACCTTAGGGAAGCCAGTTTCTCATCCCACTAGAGACCGGTCCATTGTTAGGCAGCCTTCTGCATTTATATCTGAAAGAACAAAATCTTTAAAGAAAAGGCTTGCCTCCCAAGTTGATGCGATACAAGTTTTGTCAAAACCAGTCACTTCACCTAAGTTACCTAGGAATAATGCTTCTAGCTCTGTTAACTCTCAACAAGTTACTACTTTTACTCCCAGCACCTCTAGGATTAGTTCGAAAACAGTGCCAAAACCATGCATTAAAACCCAGAATTCATATGATATGAATGACTTGTGGAAGAACTATTATCTAGAAGAAGCTAGGAAAAAGGCACAAATTCGAAAAGATGGAATTTTAGGTGCAAGACCTAGGGTGATGAATTCTACAAGATTTCAAAGCACTGCTAATAGTTGTAAACCATTACCTAGGAACACTCAAAAGACTAGGGGTTGGCTTGCATCTAAGAGTAGTTATATGAAGAAGAATACTAAGCATGTAGAAAATGAAACTAGAAATTCTAAGTCTTTTCCGAATAAGAAACATTTTCCTAATTCACATGCTAAGGTACAATCCACTAAGACTACTAACCTGACTAAGGTTCAACATGTTGTGAAGCAAAACAAACCAAAAACTTCGCCTAGATGGATACCAACTGCTAAATCTTTGGAAACTAGGAATAAGGATAAGTCTTCCACTATGCATAAAAAGCCTAACAATCCTAGACCTTGCCATAAGTGGATACCGTCTGGTAGAATGTTTAAGGATGCTGGACTTAGGTGGATACCTACTGGAAAGTTGTTTACCGATAGAAAAATCAAGGTTGACCATGAAACCCCAAAGGGTTTGGATACTATTGTAACTAACCCATATATATGCAATCAAGCTTGTAATGTTAGTGCAGGTACTCCTTACCTAGTTGCAGATACTTCGATCCTTCAATACATGGACTGGCTTAAAGTGTGGATAACAAAAGGATTGATATCTCATAACTCACGGGTTCTAGTAACTCAACCTTGATATTCAATCGGCTATGACGTTTGAACACAACAGTTCAAGCCTCATTCTCTAAAGAAAAGAAAAGTGTATGTTTCAGTGCGCATTATCTTCGAAAGAAGAGAAATCTTCTTATGACATCTGTTCACATCAGTTCAGGCCTCGTACTTCATCATTATGGCGTCTGTAGATAACACTTCAGGCCCCGTTCCTCAAAGAAAAGAAAGGTGTACGCTTCAGTGTGCTTTATCTTCAAAAGAAGATAAATCTTCATGTTTATGACCATTCTCATCGACATTATTCATCAACAAGCTTCATGTTTTTCCCACGCTCTTTCAACCCTCAAGTGGATCTACGTTCATTGGTGTATATTCTTATTCACTTGTTCAAATCAAAAATGGAAACTTCGGATGCAATTTTTGAGGGGGAGAAGAGTGCATATACTACATGTTGATGGATGCTTGAATTATGGTCATATGACTCTCCTTCAACTTCAACGCCTAATGCTTCACTTACTAAGGATAACTGAGATTTATTGTTTGGGATTCATTGGGGGATTCAACTAATTCACCTTCTTCAATTTCCATTGATCAAGATGCACCATTTAAGAAGTACAACTCAGACCATTCAAGAAGCCTAATCTCCAGTTATTCCTCAAGGCATTGATAATGACTATCATGATATTGTAGTTGCACTATTGAATAATGATCCGCTCTTTGGTATTCCTTTGCCAAATCTTCACGGATTATTGTTCATGAATAATGATCCGCTCTTTGGTATTCCTTTGCCAAATCTTCACGGATTATTGTTCCTCTCATTGTGCATGCTATAAATCAACCACATGAACATTAAGGAAAATGACTACCTCATCCGCTCGAAGACATTATTGCTGAATCTCCCATATCAGTCTCTACATGTATACCGTCAGGGAGAATGCATTGATTTTGAGGAATCATTTGCTTTGGTTCATTCAGTGGATCAATGTACATCTGATTGTATGTTTATTCACGTGTTGGGCATTTGACACAAGTTGATTACTTTGGAGTTAATCATTTATCACTCATTTGAGATTAAAGTTGACTTTCACAAAGGCGTGCTCTTATTTGATAACTTGCTCGGGCTTAAGAATTTGAGTTGAAGACTTGGTTTATCTAGTTACCAGCAGTCGGGGTGAATGGTTGAAGACCTGGTTAACTATCACTATTAGGAGTTACGTTGTTTTACTCAGTGTCACATGCAGATGGTGGTGTGGATAATCGCAAGAGGTGTTAATGTCTCATACTCTCATTGGGTATTGAGTACTTAGAAATTTTCATGATGCATGAATTCTCTACACCGTTCTTCCAACATGAGTGCAAGCATAAGTCACAACTGCGGGAAAATTCTACTTCAGTTTCAAGTTTGGTATGTCGGGTTTGCTTCATCACTGGTTACCTCAATTTGTCCACATATGGTTTGGTAAAGATAGTCAGGGAGAGTTTCTGTAGCAGTTGATTCTTATAGGAGTCATATGAGCTAATTTTTGTTCTTCTCTTTTTCAAGAATATTTGGTATGTATAATGTGTTGCTGATTCTGAGGTATCAAAACCAGCAAGGGGGAGAGAGACATACATCTAAATACACAACGAGTACACATGATGAACCTAATACTTCTTTTCTATTGAAGTAATCCCGGGAAAGACAAATGTCATAACCGTAGAGAAACTCAGTGTTTACTCATAGCCTTTGGTGTATTATTCCAACTATGTGGAAGAAGAATATATTATTCCAACTATTTGGGGGAAGGATGTATTATTCCAACCATTTGGGGGGAAGTGGTCTCTGGAGACTTTTGGTTTGTGTTACTTCACCGTTCAGTTGGATGAATTATGAGAAGAATATTTGGAGCGTGAGATGACATTGCTTATCGATATCTTCTATATGATTTATGGTAGTGCTTCTGGCTATTGCTTCATGTACACAATGTAATGATGATTCCGATGTGATCACAACCATTAAGGGAGAGATATGTGTACGTCAGTGACGCAAAACATGTTCACATGATCGAGCTTAATCAGTTATTTCGAATTTAACATCCGCAGAGAAGATCAGTGATTCAAACCAGTTACTGTGATGTCGTTGTTTCTACTCTGGTTGGGTACTTGTGTTCATAATGGGCTGATTGGTTATACAGAAGATAACTGGAATGCACTTGGTAAAATGAAGATGTTGTTATATTGTTCCCTTGAATAGGCAACTGCTTAATCTCGAAGAGTAATGTATAGATAGGGGATGCACAACAATTTCATGTGATCTCGAACCTAATCATTTATTCCGGGTTTGATAACCGCAGCAATGATCCATGTTTCAACTTGTTACTTTGGTGTTCTCGTCTTCTTCGGGGTGTTGAGCTTCATTCAATGAGACCATTTTGTCTTCAATTCTACTTCTTGGGGAAATGGTCTTTATTCGATGTTTGTCATTTTGGGGGGAAGCTACCAAAGATTTAGATTCAGAAGGCTCATGTTCAGACGATTTTCTTAAAAGCCTCGAATGCTTTGGTGGTAAAAGTTTAAGAGATGTTGATTTCTTTCTTCTACAAAGTGTTGTACGATATCCTTATCTCAGTACTCGTATCATCATCTTCTTAAACTATATCATCTTATTTGTAAATATTTATTAAAAACCAAAATACAAAAATAGAAAACCAACAAAAAGAAAATATAAAAATATAAATCCAACAAAAACCCATAAAAAAATTTTTAAAAATGTTTTTCAAGACATGTCTTCTGGTATCGATAACATCTACGGTCTTAGAAATGTCATTCAATAATGGCACGGGACTTTAGATGAAGTTCGAGCAGGAGGTGTAAATATTTCTTTTCAAAACATGTCTAAAACTATGGCTTGCAGTTACTTCAGACTGCAACACGTGCTTAAACTATGGCTTGCAGTTACTTCAGACTGCAACCCGTGCTTAAACTATGGCTTGCTATTATTTCCGATAGCAACCCGCTCTTCAAGAAAGGAAAGTGCTGTGCTAAACCAATTTTTCAAATATTTCGTGCACTTATCCTAAAAACAAAACAAGGAAAGCATGTCGTCAAAAAGACTGCTGTTCCTACACAAATGTTTTTCCGTCTAAAATTCTTCAGAAAAATATTTGGTGTATTCAAAAATTGGTGGAAAATAAGTTGCTTTAAAATCAATCAGATTTGGAATTTTCATAAATTTGCAAAACCCAATCAATGACTTCAGCGCTTTTAAAACTTTTCATAGAATGAGTCATTGATTGAGGGGGAGAATGTTTCTCAAAATTATATCATCTATCGGGCTTATCTAATTATCCTAAATGCTTAACTGAAAAAATGATGTTAACCTACGTTGAAGCACTAGGTGCCTAGGATATGATTGTTAGGATTAGATTATTAGAGTTTGATGAACACATAAATCCCATGCTTTGTATGATCTGATTGATATGTTGAACTAACTTTTATTAGTCGATTGCTGTTTGGGTGTTGTCGACCACCATATATCCGTTTGTATGTCTACTAACATATGCAGATATCATGGATTATAAGAATGTTCCCGATCTGGATACCACAAATGAAGATGATTGGATGCCGAAAGGAAAGGGCAACTATTTCTTGGGTCGACAAAAGAAGAAACAGAGCTTAATTAAATCTCTCTATGGATAGTTGGCACGATAGATGCAACTTCAGAGGTCTCACTGCATCTGCAGATGGTTTTCTTTCATCCTCTCAGCAACAACATAAGCAACTTGTTACTCTTAACCACCTAACATATTTCTGTGCACGATAAGTAGTGAATGATACCATTTTTAAACAATTTTGAAAATATTGTTTTGAAAATGGAAAAATATTGTTTTGAAAATATAACGGACTCAAAATTTTGGAAATCACCGGACTTCATTTTATCAAAACTTAAGTCACTCAATCATCGACTACGGTCATCGATTGAGGGGGAGAGTGATTTCAAATAAAATATTTTCAAACGATATTTTCTCATAAAAGTCCGGTTGTAATAATAAAGTGGTGATCTAAAGATTTAATGTTATGTCATGGTATAATTTCTTTAAAACTCAAAGATCTTTCAAAATGAAATTTTTTCTATTCTATTTTGATTGTGAAATTGTTTTATTTTTCTTAAAGATCTCTTAAAACAATCATACCTGACACTAACAATCTTTAATGTCTTAAAATGGTCCTTATCTGTCATTTTTTAAAATCAAATCTTGCCACGTCTTTCCCCAAAATTTTCTAAATGATTTAAATCTTTTGGGATCACAAATCTCAAATGGTTTGAAATTTTTGATCGGGGGAGAGATCGTGATTTAAATCTCAAATTTTTTCTTAATGGAATTGGTTTTAGTCCTTCAAAGGCACTCCTGCATCCATGTGTCAAACGATTTCAATATACATAATGCACATGTTGAGGGGGAGCATTTATCCAAAAACTATATGTGTTTTTAAATCAGGCACATTTTCTCCCATGTTTTCTAAACCGTATTAAATCACTTGGGATCCAAAATCTCAAAGGGTTTGATATTTTTGATTGGGGGAGAATTTGTGATTTAATAATGAAATTTGATAAAAGGTGATCGTTTTGATTCAATTGTGCATGCTGCTCTCCCATATGTGCTAAACGCTTTCGAATCTCGAAGCACATATTGAGGGGGAGCATTTCAAAATGAAAATAAACTTTCAAGGTACAAAGACTTCTATGTTTCAACATAAAGTACCTTGATTGATTTTCTAATGGTTTCTTAATGGCTTTTGTGATCGTGGATGTACTTCAAAAGAACTCTTGCCTCTATGTGATAAAATGATTAAATGATTTCAAATATCCTATGCACATATTGAGGGGGAGAATTTACCAAAGAAATTCAAATGGCTTTTTCTAAGGAAATTGTGATCAAGAAATCATTTCAAAGAACTCTTGCCTCCATGTGCTAAACAATTTCAAAATCTTATGCACATGTTGAGGGGGAGCATTTCTAGAAGATCAAAAACAATTAAGGTACAAAATGTTTTGATTTTATATCACAAGTACCTTGATTGATTTTCCAAATGATTTTTCTATTGGTTTCAAGGAAGAATGAACAATACCAAAATACCGACCAATTTACTTTATGCATGGTGTTATAAGGATGGTTAGGTTAGGTATTCGTTCCCACGATCCCGCCAGAGCCAGAGGGATCTACCCAGGGACAATCCACTAGATAGGGTAGAAGTCCTTAGGTATGATGAAAAAAGGAGAAATTTGAGAATATGGTAAGAGTGCGGACTAAGACTGGGCTAGTACTAGAATAAACCCAACAAGGTTCTAGTTATGAAGTCTTGGTAAGCACTGAAGAGGTTGAAGAATGAAAAAGAATTGAATGTGAAAAAGGGTTAAAAGAAATAGCCCTCCAATAATTCAACCTTAGGGCAGAAACCGGGTTCAATTCATATGCTACTGGTGGTTACCAAGGTAACACTGGTATTGAAGACAAGACGTCATGGACCCAGTGACGTACTGCACTACAACTTCCCAAGCTACTCAAGTTCCTAATAAAAGGTCTTGTTTCATTCTCACGGGGAACCTACATAATCTATCGACTTTCTCTTAGAGATTGTTGATATTGAAGAAGGAGACCCTCTCCCTAGTCTCCAGCATAGGAACCAAATGTGCACAATTGAGTCTAGAGCCAAGTGATCATCCACAATATCTCGTTAGGACACAAAATTAATGAAGACTTGCTGTTTCACACAATGTGGAAAGTAAGTATATATTAAGAGTCCTACGTATTATCCTTGTGGTTTTGCCAGAACATCAGAGTGATATGTAAAAATATTCACAATGAAGATGGAAATCCTTCTAGAGCCAACATCAAACAAGCTCTTGGTGGGTGACATGTGAGATCTTTTCTAAAGATCAAACTTGTGACAACTGGATAAAAACAATGGGGCGATTCATTCTTGGATCAACCTTGGTCCAGGAAATGAATTGACGAATACTTTTGGAAAAACCATTCGATGTGCAAATCTTCTTTTCTCTAGCATATCGAATGTGTAATCATGTTTTCAAACACAAAAAGTATCTCTGATAGAAAAAATACTTTTGGAAAAACCGTTCGATGTGCAAATCTCTTCTTTTCTCTAGCACATCGAATGCGTATTCTCTTTCAAATACAAAAGGTATTTTTGATTGAAAATTGATCTTTCTCATAAAACCTTCGTTGTATTGCAAAACCCTTTCTTTAAGAAATACACGATTGTTTTCAAATCAATTTTTCATCAATCAGTGAATCTCAATTCGCTGATTCACTCACTTCGTGTTGTCTCCTTTGAGACGTTCCGGTTTGAGAACGGCTAGAACAGCTGCGAAACCCTGTCAAGGAGATTCTTCGAAATTATACCTGAGCACAGGCAGTACTTGCACTGATCAACGGGGAACTGTGGGCCGTGTACCTCAATTCAATGAAAGTGATCAAAGACACTTTCATGTGTTTTATTGCTAACTGTTGTTTGCAGGTACATTTGGACGGTTGCAGCTGATCAGAATTGAGGAGTCAATCCATAGCCGCATGCTCACACATCATTTTCACGATCTAAAGAAATCATGATAAGTGCATATCATCATCAACTGGCTCTGATATTTGTCAATCCATGCTTCTGCTACTCTGATACAAATATCACGAATCAACAAAAAGCTTCCACTACTCTAATGAGAAGATATCATGATCCAAAATATGAGCATGTCGGTCCGAAAGTCACAACTTCACTTAGTGGCGATACAACAAAAGGATGATCCAGAGATTTACTGTGGCTGATGATCTCAAAGAAAACTCAAAGATCATCAAGATGTGGATCAGTTCAAAGACCTCCACTGAAAGTACAAAACTATGCGGACTATGAAGAGTCACTGCTAAAGCACAAAGAATGCGGAATTTGAAGAATTGAAGTCTACGAGCTCAAGAACAGAAGACAAAATAGAATGTTAGGATTCGAAATGTAAATCATGGGGTGACCTCCCTTAGGGGGAGATTGTTAGGAATTGGAAATTTCATAGTGAAGTGTCGGTCACCCCAACTATTATCTAGCATAAGTTAGCTCGTAGACATATTGTTATTTACGTATTTATTAGTTGGTTATTAGCTTAGCTTAGCTTAGAGTAACACCGTGGAGGACGGACGGGTCTTTACCCACTGTATGCCTGATCCACAGTCCGAAGGAGGACGTGTAGTATGTAACTATAAATACCCTCTACCTCCCAAGGTAGAGGGTTGGACCTTTCATTCAATCTAACCTTTATTTCTTTTGTTTACTTTCTCTCTCTAGAAATGCTCCCATTCTAATTTCTCTCTCTATCTCATTCGATTCATTCTAGTGTTTGTTATGTGTTTATGAAAACTAATAGTTTTCAAATCATAAGTAAACGCTAGGTGAATTAGCCAAGCATAATCAATGAAGAGCAAGCAACAATAATGATAATTGAAGACATAAAATAAGATTGAATCACTAAACAAACCATTACAAGATGTTTATGGAATGATTGAGACCCTCTAAGTTGCTGGAAAAACACCTATCTAAACCCTAGAATCAGACTTAGGGTTTAGGGCTTACTAAAATTGAAGTTCTTAGGTTATATTTATAGCAGATTTTACTGTCGCACCAATGTGATGGCTTCATGAAGCCTTTTTTACCAAATTGTAGATCTTTTCGTCCCAATTCTGTGGCATTTTGAATCACCTAAATCCAAGTTCATATGCAAAAGATATGGTTAAAACAGTATCAGCTACTTCGCTCGCATGTTGTGATAGTCTTGATCAGTTTGTGACAGCGTCACTTGAAAGTTGTAACGTCGTTAGTCCTGTTGTCATTAGGGTTTTGTCTTGTGTCGCCGTTGTGACGGCGTTGCTTAGGATCTCTGATGCCGTCATGAAGGGTTTGACGTCGTCCCTTTGTAAATGATCTAGGCCGCCTCTTGTTAACTTTGTATTAGACTTTGGCCTTCAAATGAACCTGACACCGTCAGGTTATAAGTTCTTCAAATTTCTTCTGAGGCGTCGCTTGATAATTTTGTACCAAAAATCCATCTTCAGTTGCAAGTGACGGCGTCACTTAGTAAAGTGTGACGTCGTCTGGTCTCTTTTTCCAGACTTAGTTGTTTTCTACATCTTTTTATCCAAATAAGCCATAAATGCGCCGGTTTCCAGATTTTTCGTCCCAAGTACCTAAAATGCATTAGAAAAAATTTAGAGAAATATTTGATCGTATTAATATGACTTTTGGGACTAAATGACCCCTTAAAAAGGTATCAAATAAATCCTTATCAATCAACTAGGAGGTTTAGAAATGAGATCATTCAGATGCTAACATAAGAAAACTAGACCAACACTTTAACCATACCAACTAGCACCTTTTAAGACACCAATTATTTGTGAGAAAACATACATTTGCTAAGTTTTCTGAGATAGACGGAAAATACTTCATGAGCTTTTAAAATACCGGCATACTTTTTGGTAAAGCAGACTAACAACTCTTTTGGGTTCTTCTTTATTTGCAAACTTCATTTTTCTTTTAATAAGACGAAGTTATGTTGGGAATAAAGTTAACAGTTACCACTGATACGCTTGTGGAAGACACTGCTGAAGAATGCACTAGCAGTCGAAACACATTACCACTGCTAGTACATATTATTACCACTGCTATTAGGATAATTGTTATGTATCCGTGTATTGATAAGTATAGAAAAGATCTTGTGTATATTCTATATAGTTAACATTATACTTATCTTGTACAGGACTCCTTGTGCTATAAAAGGAGATCCTAGGTCATTGTTCTAAGTACATATGCTTCAAGGTGTAACCATAGTGATAAGCAAGATCACTCATATTATTCTCAATAATATTGAAGTTTTGTGTTACATTGTTCTCACTTACAATACATCATACAATCCATATTCTGAGTATTACTAAGTATATTCCGCGTACTTATTAATATAAATCAAAGTATCACTAACACAAGATGTGTGTTTAGATCCATCAAGTGGTATTAGTGCTTTGGTTCTAATACTTTGATTCAGAAAATCTAAGGAATAAGCTTAACCTACTCACTCAAATCAATGGAGATGGAAAACCAATCCAACTCTGCTCCAAGGCTTCCTAAGCTCAAACTTAATGAGTTTGAGATGTGGAGGATACTGATTGAGCAATACTTTCTCATACAAGACTATGCTCTATGGGAAATCATCTTAACTAGTGATTCCTTCAAGTCTCAGAAGATGACTGAGAAAGTTGGTGACACAGAAGTTGTAACAGTTTATGTACCTGAAACTAATGATGAAAGAGCAAAGAAGAAGAATGACCTGAAGGTCAGAAGTTTGTTACTAATGACTCTTCCTAGAGACCAGATCATTGCTTTCAGCAAATTCAAGAATGCAAAAAAACTTTTTGAAGAGATTTGCTCAGTTTTTGGTGGCAATGATGCTACAAAGAAGACTCAAAAGACATTGTTGAAGCAAAGTTATGAAAACTTCTCTGCTTCAAGCAATGACTCACTTAACAGCATCTTCACCAAACTCCAGAAGATTGTCACACAATTGACTGTGTTTGGAATTGAGGTAGAAAAGGAAGACCTCAATTTGAAGTTTCTAAGAAGTTTGCCTGCTGAGTTTCATACTAATGTTACAGTCTGGGAAAATAAACCAGAAATTGAAACTATGAAGCTCAATGATCTTTACAACAACTTCAAACTTATTGAACAAAGGTTGAAGATGGCAGGAAAACTTGGTACAAGCTCTAGCAGCTTGGCATTGATGTCAACCTCTGTTGATAGTGATGATTCTGAAGATGACAGTGATGATGATATTGCCACTGCTGGTTCTACAGTTTCCACTGGTAATGTAAATGTTACCACTGCAGGTTCTAAGAAGAAGGTTGCTGGTATTGGAGATCCTACCTTTTATGCCTTTATCTCCTCTCAAGTTAATGGCTCTATATTAACTCATGAAGACATAGAGCAAATTGATGAAGATGACTTGGAGGAGATGGACATAAAGTGGCAAATAGCTCTTCTTAGCATGAGGGCTAGGAAATTCTACAAGAAGACTGGCAAGCCAATTCACATCAATGGTAGTGAAACTGTAGGGTTCGATAAAAAGAAAGTTGAGTGTTTCAACTGTCACAAGTTGGGGCATTTTGCTAGAGAATGCAGAAGACCAAGGAAGCAGGACAATAGGTCTACTTAGTATAAGCAAAAGAAAGAACCAATTGTGGAGGAACCAAAGGCAATGCTGGCGATTGATGGTGTGAGCTATGATTGGAGTTTCATGGCTGATGGACAAGAGGAACAACCTACAGATGCTGCTCTAGTGTCTATAGAACATGCTCTCATGGCTTTCTCTGACTCTGAGGTACAAAACTTTGAAAGTTGTTCTAAAACATGTAGGGCTTCTAGAGAATGTGAAAGGCTTAATGAATTATTTGACAACGAAAGAACAGAGTTGCATGCTGCTAATTATACTGTGTCAAACCTTAGAAGAGGCATATCTGTATTAGAGAAACAACTAGAGCATTATAGAGAAAATGAGTCAAAATATAATGATGATATGATTGTTCTTAGAAGAGGGTTAGATCATAAGATAGCAGTAAATGAGGCATTAAAAGAAGAGTTTGAAAAACTTAAAAAGATTAATGAGAATGTCAATTTATCTGTTGACACCTATTATTATCAATCTAAGTCAATTGATAAAATTTGGAATGCTCAAATTTCTAGTAAAGTTAAGTCTAGTATGGGATACAATATTGTTCCTCCACCACTAAGGGGTGTTCCATCACCTCCTGGCATAGATTTAGCTAATACAGGTCTAGAAGAATTTCAGGATCTTAATCGTGAAAAAATGAGGAAGAGGTTAAGCATGAATCTGATGTTTTTGAAAGTGTAAGTGACTCATCTAATGTAGATGAGAATGTTAAAAATAATGTAGAGGCTTCTATCCCAAAAGTTGTAAATATTATTACAGAGGAACCTAGGAAACAAGCTAATAAACCTAGATCAACTGTAAGGTATGCTGAGATTTATAGGAACAAGTCATCAGCTCCTAGGGGTTACCAGAGGAGTTAGAATCATGTGAAATCTCAACAAGTAGGTAGTGAGTTTGTGATGTACAATAAAGCATGTTATATCTATAGTAGGTTTAATCATTTACATGCTAATTGTGACTATCATGTTGGGAGAAGGGAAGTCCATGGGAATAAAAGGGTGGAGTCAAACGAGTTTCAAAACAAAATACACCCTAATATACACAGCAACATGATCCCAAGAGCAGTTCAACTAAGAAGTGGTCTTAAAACTTTTGCCACTACTAAAACTGTTAACACTGCTCACCCTAAATCACCTGTTACAAGTGCAAAATCCAAAACAACTTTTGCAAAATCTGCACAAACAGGGAAAAGGTCTTTTTCTGATAAAAGGGTTCAATGTAATCAACAGTGGGTACCAAAAACTAAACCAGCAGTTACCACTACTCAGTCAAAAGTTCCCACAGAAAGGGTTGTAAACAAGAACAGGGGAAACATGGGAAATACTGTGAAGGCCTCAGCACGTTGGGAATGGAAACCTAAAGGAATTACCTCAACAACCAATCCTAATGGTGTATCAATGACCTTTGATAGATATAACTATATTGATACACGAGGCAGATCCAAGTCAATCATGGCTTGGGTCCCCAAAGGAAACTAACTCCTTTCTTATATGTGCAGGAACATCCAAGGACAAAGAGATCAGATCAAGGCTACACAGATAGTGGATGTTCAAGGCACATGACTGGCAACAAGTCCTATCTCTCAAATTTTGAACACTATGATGGACAGTTTGTCAGCTTTGAAGGTGGTGTTAATGGAAAAGTTAGTTACTGATAAAGGGGTCATTAAAAACTGGCAAACAACACTGAGCTTTTTGCAGTTAAATGAAGTAAATAACAATCAGTATGATGCTGTGGAAATTAAAGCAAAAGACATGGTATTATTTTTATTCATAAAGCTGCATCTAAGAATGCAGAGATTACAACCATGGATCTTACAACCAAAAGACTACTTCACATGATCACTTCCTAACACAACCTACATCACCACATCCTTCACTAGCTACTCCATTGGCTTCTTGCCCTTGCCCTCATAGTCATGCTTGTTCTTCTCTGCTCTCTTCCTTTTGGTCTCAAAGGTTGACTGCATTCTTGGACAAGCAAGACCAAGAACTTGTGGAGGAGGCCTTGGTAGTCTTGCTGGCTTCTCTGGTATGGAAATCTGCTTCATGTTGGAGAGAGCTGCTCTCAATGCTTTTGTCAGAGCCCTTGGCAACTCTTTGGACAAGGAGTAGGTCTCATCATCATCATCATCTGATGAACTGGAGTAGAACTCAAGAGAAGGTGCAGGTTTGGCAACAGGTGCAGGATTGGCAGTCTTCTTAGTTGGCTTCTTGGAAGAAGAGCTTGTAGCACAGGGTGGAAAGTAACCTGCCCACCCTGATGTTTTTGAAGATGAATCAGAACAAATCATAATCTCTTTGTTAGAGGAGGAATTAGAAGAGATGTCAATTATGTTTGGAAGATTGCTCATGGCGATTTTTAGGGATTTGTTTGCAGGTTGGAATGTGTTTTGAATCAACCGGGTTTGAATATGGGTCATCAAGGACAAATGGTTGGAGTTATTAGGAACCAACAGGGATATGCTACTGGATTTCACATGGGTAATCAGGCGGTTTCGTATCAGCGTAATCAGTTGGGTTAGAATGTTAGAAATTAGATGGGGCAAAATGTTGGGAATATAGCAGTCGGTAATCAGAATGGGAATGTTGCAGCTCCAGTCGTTGGGAATTATGGAAATGTGAATCAGGGTAATCAGGTTAAGTGTTACAACTGTCAAGGAGTGGGTCACATGGCAAGGAATTGTCCTACTAAGCCACAAAAGAAGGATGTTGCGTATCTTCAGAAAGCTATGTTGTTAGCACGGAAGTCAGAAGCAGGGATGTAGCTGAGTGCTGAGGAACATGACTTTTTCGCTATTATGGATGATTTGGAAGACCTAGAGGAAATCAATGCGAACTGCATCTTCATGGCAAATCTTCAGGAGACTAAGTACGACACTGACTCTGACGCACCTCCTGTTTATGACGCCAATGCAGTATCTGAGGTACCAATCATTGATCCATGCTATAAAAATGTCATATTTGATGTGTTTACTCATGACGAACAACATTTTGTGACACCAGCACCTACTTATGATACATACCTGGACAATCCGAGTTGTAGCAATACTAACTTTGAAACTCCAGATGTGGATCCTAGTGGAGGCTGTGTGGCACAAAATACTGAGACCGATGAGAAACACGTGCCTTATTTGAAACATTAATCAATAATTATGGCATTGAAATTGAGAAAGTTAAAAAGGTCAATCGCGATGTTAAGGCCGCGAATGAAAAATTGACCGCTGAGCTTGAGAGATACAAGGAGAATGTAAAAGCCTTTTGAATTTCACAAAAACAAAGAGTCAGAATTAGAAATTGGTTATCGAAATTCCGTTTTAAAAGAACAACAATTGCAAATCAAGTATAACACACTTGATGTGAATTTGAACTTGAAAATAAAATATTTAAACAAGGAAATTTCTGATCTAAATGACCAACTTTCTAAACACAAAGCAATGTTTTGTAATCTTGAAAAAGAGAAGAAGCAGTTGATTGCTGATTTTTCAAAACGAGAATGTTAATACAAATATCGTCATTAAACGTTATTTATATTTCTGATCTTTACCTAAGTTTTGTTAACGACAAAAGTAAATTTAATTTGTATAAAAGCTTAAAGCTTGTCAAGTTTAATAGATATTAAAACAAGCTTTTTCAAACAATATATTCATCATTCAAGCATTTATATTTATGATTAGTGATATCTTTATATAACTCTAATCATTATGTATGATAGTAGTTTTTAGAATGTGTTAGGTTCTTAAAACCAAACACTACTTAAGTACTTGCATATTTCGAAAAATAGAAATACAACATATGACATTATGTGATGCATCATGGAAATCATTGGAAGATTTCCCTAGATATTTTGTGTGGATTTGTACTCTTCATATCTTGCACAATCTTACATAGATATGGTTGAATTTGGTAAGATTTTGGTAATCTTGCTGTCAGACCCCCATGGTACCAAAATGGTACACGGGCGGAACCCTTTTGAGGGTTCCGTGGTCCGTGGACGCTCCTGTCCATTTTGGCTATAAATAGCAATGCCAAACCAAGTAGTTTCTTATCCCTTTCTACTATACTCTCATACATATCTTCTCTCTAACCTTTCTAACTCAGTTTCATATCATATTAGTGATCTCTTTTGTAGCAAAGAAGATCAAGTCACATTCAAGCTTCAAACGAGAAGTTGGAAGTCTTGTTTATCTAGTGTTGTATGATCTAGTGTTGATTCATACTTCATTGTTGTATTAAACCATCATAATCTTGTGAGTGTGAGTGGTTAGTATTTTAGTCCTCAAAATACATTGTGTGTGGGAGTGGTTGTACCCTTGGAAAGAACTCGACATCTAGCTTAGTGTCGGAAATAGTATAAGCGAAGTGTAAAGGTTTTCTCCGCCGGTGAAAGGAGCTTGTTGACTAGTGAAGTTAAACTCTCGAGTGTGAGACTCGGGGAGTGGAGTAGGGCAAGGAAAAAGAGTCCTTGTAGACCGAACCACTATAAACAACTTGTTGTGGTTTGATCATTTCTTTCTTTATTTACTCTTTACATATTGCTTGCATATTTCATTAACATATCAAAGATCAATATCAATTGATCTTTCAATAAGTTTCAAAACAAAGTTTTTAATTGGTAAACTATTCAACCCCCCCTTCTAGTTTTCTACAATTGGTACCAGAGCCTCGTTGCTCAAGAATTTCTAAAATAACTTGTATTTTATAAACTTGAAACGATCCATGGATTCTGAAAACTTTAAAGAAGGGCAATCTATGCAAAGACCACCACTCTTTGAAACCAATGGATTTATCTATTGGAAAAACCGTTTTGAAACATATGTAAAATCAAAAGATATAGATCTTTGGTTTATTATTGTTAAAGGGGATTTTAGTTCTACAACAAATGATATTTCTATTGATGAACAAAAGAAATTAACTGCTAAAAATAATGAAGCTAAAATGATGCTTTATAATGCTTTACCTAGAAAAGAATATGAAAGAATTTTTATGTGTGAAACCGCCAAAGATATTTGGGAATCTTTAATTATTACACATCAAGGTAATTCACAAGTCAAGGATAACAAAATTGATCTTCTTGTTCAACAATATGAACAATTTGTTATCCCTGAAGATGAAACCATTGATTATGGCTTTGCTCGCTTCAATACTATTATTACATCACTTAAAGCACTTGATGAATCTTTTCATAGTAAGAACTTTGTCAGGAAATTTCTTAGAGCACTTCATCCCATATGGAGAGCTAAAGTGACCGCTATTGAAGAATCAAAAGATCTCTCAAAAATGTCACTAGACGAGGTAATTGGCAACCTTAAAGTTCACGAAATGGTATGGAGAAAGATTCGGAGATCATCAAAGGAAGAAGGGAGAAGATCAAATCCGTTGCTCTAAAGGCAAAGGCGGAATCAAGCGATGACGAAGAATCTTGCTCCGGTAGTGAAGATGAGGAGTATGCCATGGCCGTTAGATATTTTAAGAAGTTCTTTAGAAGAAGAGGAAAGTTTGTAAGAGAACCTCAAGAAGAAAAAAGCCATTCCGAAAAGATCAGGATGACAAAAAGGGTAAAGGTGAAAGAAAGTGTTTTAGATGTGGTGATGCAAGTCATCTCATAGGAGAATGTCCCAAGCCACCTAAAAGCAAAACTCAATGAGCTTTTGTAAGTGGTGCTTGGAGTGATAGTGAAGACGATGAAGAATCAGCAAGGAAGAGATCGCTCTAATGGCACATGAGTCAAATGAGGTACTTTCCGACTCTTCTTATTCTTCTATAGATGATGACACTTTGCAAAAACAATATAATCAATTATGTGAGCTAAGTCTAAAAATCATAACTAAAAATAAATTTTTAAAAACCAAAAAGGAATTTTTGGAAAATGAAATTTATGAGTTGAAAGAAAAAGCAAAACGACTTGAAAAAGGAAAAGCAAATGACGATGATTGTAAATCATGTCAAGAGCTTAATCTTGAAATAGAAAAACTAAAGCTCACACAAGATGTTCTAATCGAACAAAATTCTAAATTTAAAAGGTTTAACAAAAACATCGCACTTGCCGATGAAATAGTTAAAATACATAAAACACCAGGGGATATGAATGGGCTAGGATTTAATGAGGTATTAATTCCAAAGAGTCAAAACAAAACGGCCGAAAAGGACGAACATTCTGCCAAAACTGCTGCAGCACAGCACGGACCAGACGAAACCAAAATAAGGGTTCTGCCCGTTGAACCAAATGGTGCCGTGGGTACTTCAGCAGGACAGAATATTCGCAATACGGACCGTACTGAATTTGTCAAAGTAACAAAGAAAACCAATGATAGTGTTAAACTAAAACCAGCTGTTACATCAGGAGTAGGACTTGCCAAAAATGAATTTAGATCAAAAACTACTCAACAACGATATAAAACACCTTTTGCCAAACGCCCCTTTCCTAAGAGCAACCACAACATACAACCCAACTACCAACACAACGGTTGGAATCAAAACTTTCCTAGACCATATCAAACTCCAGATTACATGTCATGGAACTCTTACCCATCGTTTCCATACATGAATCAAATAAATGGTATGTTTAACCCAAACGGACCCATGAGATATTGGGGACCAAATGCTTGAGTTATTTGCTTCTTAGGTATGCTTGAAAGTTGGATTGGAACCTGATGAATGGATTAAAGATAGTGGATGCTCACGACACATGACGGGCAACAAAAGTCTCTTCTCATCATACCAAGAGTATGACAGAGGTAATGTCACTTTTGGTAGCAATCTCAAAAGCAAAATCATTGGCAAAGGTACCATTGCTCATAACTCCCTAACTATTGAAAATGTTGCTCATGTAGATAGGTTAGGATTTAATCTACTTAGTATTAGCCAATTATGTGATAAAAAGTATAAAGTACTATTTGATGAAAATGGTAGTAAAATACTAAAAGATGGTATCACCATAGCTAAAGGAGTTAGGAAAAATAATATATACGTCATGAAAATAGATAAAACATCTAATGACAAACTTTGCCTAACAACGTTAGACGATAGCTCATCTCTTTGGCATAGATGCTTAGGTCACGCTAATATGAGACTTATACAAAACCTATCTTCAAAAGAGCTAGTTAGGAATTTACCAAAACTAAAATATGACCAACACTTTTGCGACGCTTGCAAAATTGGTAAACAAACCCATAGTAGTCACAAATCTAAAAATATGGTGTCCACATCTAAGTGTCTACAATTATTACATATGGACTTGTTTGGACCATCCGCTATAAGAAGCTACAGAGGCAACTTATACACTTTGGTCATAGTAGATGATTACTCAAGGTTTACTTGGACGTTGTTTTTGAAAACTAAAAATGAAGCTTTTGATAAATTTGAAATTCTTAGCAAGAAAATTCAAAATCTACTAGGTGTTAAAATTGTGTCGATCCGAACGGATCATGGTCGTGAATTTGACAACGAAACTCAATTTGGAAACTTTTGTAATACAAATGGTATAACACATAATGTGACAACCCGTACTTTCAGGTCATTTCTCGTCATAATTTATGCCTCATTATTTCAACATTTATCGTAAACTTGGTTTACGTGTTCCAAATTCGCGTAACCTTAATGGTTTAGTGGCGAATTCATGATCATAACATCACGTACATTTCATATGGACTAAGATTAGTCTACATTTCATTTACATCATTTGCATCACGTTAGTTCATTCATGACATTGCATTTCATATTAACCGCGTAATTTTTTTTTATATTAAATAAACGTTATCGCGTGAGTTATTATTTTGAATATTTAATCCGTTACTTTCAAAAATGATCCCGACATATTTTTAAACTTACATTTAGTTTATAAAAACTATATTTTGACTTTACCTAGTGTTTTAAATTTATTTGGTACATAAATCGTTGAATTTATATTATTACGACACTTTTCTTAAAAACTACTCGATAATTGTTTTATCACTCAAATTTCACAAGGAATATATTTTTACAATTTTTATTATCTCATTACACTCTATTTTGGTCTATTAACAATTACTTTTACCTAAAAATTTCCATTTACCTTTACTGGTACAATTACTTTATACTTTACGTTACAGTACTTACTTGATTGCACTACGTTTACTACATTTACTTTACATCTGATTAGAATCAGGTATACTTTACATGCACTACAATACTAGTACTTAAGCGGTGATTTGGTAATTCCAATGCGCTTAAACCTTGTGCATTTGGTTCAAATGCTATTTACAACTTTATTACTCCGTATTTAATACTGCTCTTTACTGGACTT